>CM061524.1:22132500-22572500 GCA_030068015.2 Neoceratitis asiatica
GTGATTTACACTGTACTGCTTGGTGGCAAGCAAGAAAGCTAAATTAAAGTAAGTTCGTGTCTATTTGAAGCTTTTGGGCTGCGAAGAGAGGTTCCAATGAAATTTTGGTTAAGTGTGCTTAATCAATTAATCATTCTTCAATTAAAATTATTTTCGATTAAAAAAAAATAATTAATCAAAATCCGAAGAACTTCGCTATAATCGATTGTTCACATTCAACTCTTATTATAATTGAAGAAATTTTAATTAATTGCTTAATTACACACCCCTAGCGAGTAACAACAGTGATTGTGGCAGAGTTTACAGTTATATTTACATAATAAGAATATATTTTCGTATTTACTCATATTTTTATACATACATACATACTAAATATATTGTGTATCAACATTAGGCTTCCAAAATCGTTCCAAACGTTTGACATACATACATACACATAGACCACAAAGTCTGCGTTCACCCAACACATTTTTTTTAAGTCAAGTAAAAACATAACTGAAATAGTTATTCAATTAAAATTTGTTACATGAATTTATTCATTATATTTTTAAGTTTAAAATTCAAGAGCAAAAAACCTATATTTCCATTTTCATTTTCATTATAACGGTATCTAAGTGCAGCAGCAAGTAAACATAGGCACCACAAAGTCTGCGTTCAGTTTTATAATTATTTACAAAAGCATTACAAATTATAAAGAAAAATTTAGTTTAATAATTTGTTGGATAACAACTTTGTTTTAATACCTCACTTAATCGATTGAACATTGAATTTACCAACTTATCTGTTTCCAAAATCTGACAATTTGAACAGTATGCTGCGTATCCTGTTAAAACCAAAATGTCGAAGATAAGCCTAGATTCTCTGCACTTTGTTTCAAGTTCTTTTTTAAAATGTTTAAATATCCTCATTTATCCATTGTCGATTCGTTAAATTCAAGCTGACAAACACCATTAGCCGCCATGCACCCCACACCATGATTTCACCACCACCATGTTTCACTGTACCAACAAGATTTGTTTTTCACGGGCAGTTCCTGATTTGCGCCACACAATTTGGCGATCTTTAATACCGAATATACATACAAAATTTGCTCTCATCCGAAGACTTATTTATATAATTATGAGTAAATTGAAGTTTTTTCGTTTGTTGACAATGAGTGAGATATAAGGCGACTCTATCATGATATCCAGCTTTACGTAAAATTGCTCTAGCACAAATTGTTTTTTTTTTAACGTTTTATTTACATTTTTAACTATATTTGTTTACGTAATTCGCGGGTTAACTTTCACAAGCTTTATTATTTTGCGTTCTTCCCGTACTGATAATATTTTTGGACGGCCAGATCGGGGTTTCGGCGTTAAAATACCGGTTTGCTTGAAATTATTTACTACGCACTGAACGGAGGAACACGTTCTTCCAATAGTTTGTCCAACTTTTCGGAAACTTTCGCCATCTTTCCACAGTTTAATAATTATTTTTCTTTCCGACACACTAATTTCTTTGCCTTTGGTTTCCATTTTTTTTAAAACTAATAGTAAATACGTCACAAACTCTTTAAATGATTAATCAGAATAAAAGACATTAGAAAATATGCAAAAAAGGAAACATCTTCATGAAAAGTAACGGTATTCTCAAATCAAGAAAACTGAACGCAGGCTTTGTGGTGCCTATGTTTCTTGTTGCTGCACTTAGATAACGTTATCTCCAAAATGGAAATGGGAATATAATAGGTTTTTGTTTCTGCATTTTCAACTGAGAAATATAATGAATAAAATCAGAAAAAAATTTAGACTGAATTAACTATTTCAATTGTGTTTGTAACTCAGTTTAAAAAATGTGTTGGGTGAACGCAGACTTTATGGTCTATGTGTACATATTAACATAGTTTTTGTAGTTCAGCTAACTGCTCTTAGCAACGCTTACCATGCGCCAATATGTCACATCCATACATACATAACATATATGTATATGTGTATGTGTGTGTAATTAAAAGTATCAAAAACGTAATGATCTTAGCATAGCGTCCATATTCATTAAGTCCACATTTTAGTTATTTTAAAATCAAATTTTTTTATTTTATTTTATTTTCTAGAATTCAAGTATATTCAAAATACTAAATTTTAAATATATGTATGTACAGGGTTATCCATTTTGCGGTTTCCAAAATAAACGTAAATAAAATGCATTTAAAAAATTTTTTTCATGAAATTAATTTTTTATTATAAAGTTCGAACCTTGGCATTATATGTGAAACACTACAACATTCAAATGGCCGCCTCGTGAACTTTTGCAAGCTTCGATACGTTTTTAGGTAATTACGAACACATAGAGGTGATCCAATTCAAGGTGCTCTACATTTTTAAAGAAAAAAAACAGAAAATTCAAATTTATGGAAGAATATTTATTATCATTCGAAAGAATTTCTTTGGCATTTATTTTTTGAAGATTATCTCTTTCAAATGTTAGCCGCAGCTACGTCTCAGATGGTCCATCCGTTGAGTCGAATTTTCGATAACGCATTCGAGCATTTCGACTTGTAACTGGCGAATGACACGCGTGATGTTTCGCTCCAAGGACTGAATCGAAGCGGGATTGTTCGCAGAGACTTTCGACTTTACATATCCTTACAGGAAAAATTCTAACGGTGTGATATCACACGATCTTGGTGGCCAATCGACCGCCCCAAAACGTGAAATTATCTGCTCACCGAAGTGAAGTTTTGTTGAAACCAAATGTCGCAGAGATCACGAACTTCAATTTCAGGCATCAAATATTCGATTTTCATGGCGCGATAGCGGTCGCCATTGACAGTTATGTTCTCACCGGCATCATTTTTGAAGAATTATGGACCGACGCATCCACCGGCCCACAAACCACACCAAACCGTTGTTTTTTCTGAATGAAATGGCAGCTTTTGAATCTTTGCAGGTTGATCTTGGTCTCAAATGCGGCAATTTTTCTCGTTTACATACAAATTGAGCCCCAACGCTGAACAAAATTTGACTCGAAAACGTCGGATCTTCTTGGAACTTTTCAAGAGCCCATAGAGCGAAGTGCTGTCGCTTGGGAAGGTCGAGCGGCTTCAGTTCTTCCACAAGCTGTATTTTGTAGGCTTTAAATTTAAGATCTCGACGTAAAATGGGCCAAGTCGTTCCGTACGTTGGTCCGAGTTGCTGAGAACGGTGCCGAATCGACTCTCCAGGGTATTCGTGTACACTCTCAGCTACGACAGCTATATTTTCTACACTACGTGCTGGACGTAGTCTATTCGGTTGAATATTATCCAATATTGAATGCTGGGTCTCAAGATGGGTGATGGTGTTGCGAATAGTACGTTCAGTAGGCCGATTATGTTGAACCATAAGTTGAGCAAAGCGCGAGAAACACTTTCTTTACAGAACGTGAATTTTCGTAATAAAGTTGAATGATTTGTAATCGTTGTTGAGGCGTAAGTCGTTCCATGATGAAATTCCAAACAATACTGAACAAAAATAACATGATATATTGAGACAACCCACGCGTGAGCTGTCAAAAAAAGGGTACTGAGAAGAGTACCTCTACTTAGATCAGCCTTTAGAATGATCTCGGTGGCCAATTGACCTTACAGAAGACGGGAGATTACACGGCCGGAAAATTTCTCCCGCAATAAAGCCGCATTCGCTCGTGTTGTGTGGCTTGTGGCACAAACTTGTTGGAACGACATATTATCCAAGTCGCGTTCTTCAATTGCAGGCCAAAAAGATCGGTTATCATACGAATGGTCAGTGACAGTCTCGCCGTTATCGATTGCAGAGAAGGTCCAATCATACCACCGGACCAAAGAGCACAACAGACAGTCAGATTTTTTTTTGGGTGTAATGGTCTCTCTTCAATTATTTGAGGGTTCTCGGTGGCCCAAATGCGACAATTCTGCTCGTTTACGTATCCACCAGATGAGAAATGCGCCTCGTCGCTGAAGAATTTTCTATTGGAAAAATTGCGGTCCACTGCTTGTTGTTCAAGCTGCCAATCGACATAACTACGACGTTGTGAATAGTCAGCTGGCTTCCGTTGTTGTGTGTGCTGGACTTGATATGGATGCATGTAGGTGCAAGTCCAAGTGCAAAATACGATATAATGTGTCGTAAGAGGGCAACAGTTCTTGAGAACGTCGAGAAATAGACAGCTCTTCGGCTTTCGACATTCACTTACAGCAGTGACATTTGAGGTGTAACGGGCAAATTTATTATGCGCAGGCCTAACAATATCAGTAGCCGATCCAGTTTCTTCAAATTTCTTAAAAAATTTACCAGTTGCTTGAATAGTTGGACAATTATGTGCACCACAATCTCCTCTTAAAGCATGACCACGTTTGAATTACCAGTTCTGTAGTAGGTTTAAATAATTTTAAGGCGTCGTGCGACAGTTGAGAATCCATTTTCATAAAGGTATTAATTTTTATACTAAACGGATAACCCTTTATAATTAAAAAAATACTAATTTTGTATAAAAATAATAATTTTAGTACAAGTTTTGTAAAGCACATTGTTCTGCCAGTGTGGGGCGATGCATTTTATCTGCCTAAATAATTTCGTGAAAAATTTTTTCCTGGAATAAAAAAAACTTAATTTCACAAATTGACTTGAACGCCCTTGAATTTTATTGCCAGTAATATTATTTACACAGTTTGTGTTTCAACATTTCTATTGTCGATTTTGGAGTAGACATTCATACATGTCAATTTGTTGTACAGACATACATACATACATACATATATAAATAACTATGCAGCTAATGTGTCCATAAGTATGGCTAAGCTAAGCATGCCCTGTAGGAAAATCTACCATTTATGGACATCATTAATTGCCAATTAGTACAGTTTCAATAAATTTGTTATACGTTTTCGCAACTGCCAATTTACACATCATGAATCTGGATGTCATTATCCTTCCAGCGTAGCTGCTGTCTCTTAATTCGCTGTACTTCGTCGCTTAAAGCTCATCTGCAATATTCACCGCCGCCAATGCGCCAAAAACTACAAATCTAGAGCGAAACCTTTATCTTGAAGACTTCCAAAACGAACTCATCGTTTGTTGTTAAGGCCAACGCTTTTGCACCATAAAGTAGAATGGGAGTGATGAAGGACTTGTAGAGTTTGGTTTTTGTTCGTGAAGGGAGTGCTTTACTTTTTCGATTGTCTGCTCAGTCCAAAGGAGCACCCGTTGGAAAGAGTAATTACGAGTTGGATTTGAAAACTGATGAAGATAGAGAGCTAATAGAAGAGGTTCTTCTCAATTCTGACTGCGCTTGTGGCATTCTCCAACGTCACTTTCCGCAGCCGTATAAGTTTAGCAGGGATACCAAACTCACATATAGCATCACAGGAGAATCTCCTTTTCGTGCTTTCGAAAATATCTTTAAAAAGAAGAAAGCAGAAACAACAATAAAATGTTGGTTTAATGAGATCAAGCGAGATCGTAGAGACAGCGATGATGCAAGCCACAGTTGCCGTCTAATGGAGGCAACACAGCAAAAATTCAAAATAAAATCAGCAAAATCGGTTTGAATGATCAAAAAGTGAAGTTTCCCGAAATAGCTGGCTGGAAAAGTTATCGTCTCAATATAGCGCGATATCTGATAAAGAAGAAGAATTTGGTTTAATCGAGACAGCTTACATATGTAACTTACCATAAGTCAATCAAAAGGATGTCAAAACCACATGAATTGAATCGCAATTTGATCCCACTTCCACCTCAGCCGTTAGATTTAGCTCCCAGCAACTACTGGCTGTTCGCATAACTCAAAAGCAAGCACTTCGGTAAGATATTTCGCTCGAATGAAGAGGTTATCGCTGAAACTGAGGCTGATTTCCAAAAGAAAGATTTTTCTACAAATGTTGTATTGAAATGTTGGAACGATGCTGAAATGATCGTGCGGAACTTCAGTCAAAAATTGATCAACAATAGAAAAATACCACATAGCTAAAATTTAAGTTGAAAATTTCCAATCAAAGAGATCTGCGAGAGAACTAACTATTCAAATCAGGCTGTGCAAAATGAGTCGGATGATTTTTCCACTTCTAAAAATCAAGACTTGTTCGATAGTGGAATACTTCCACTTAGCTCATACGAGGTATGTTCAGAGGAAAAGGTGAAGGTTTCGCTCACTTTTTTCTTTGATTACAATGGTGTGGTGCATCATGAGTTCCTGCCAAAAGGTCGTACAGTTAATAAGGAATACTACAAGGAAGTTATGCAACGTTTGTGTGTAGCAGTGCGGAATTGTTCATGATCGGAATTGTGGAAAAACAAATCGTGGATTCTGCATCAAGATAATGCACCAGCTCACACATCAATGCTTATTCGTGATTTTTTGGCTAAAAATGAAACCGAAACCAATCCTCAAGCACCGTATTCACCAAATTTGGCTCCCTGGGACTTTTTCCTATTCCCAAAATTAAAGAAACCAATGAAAGGGAAGCGTTTCGCCACATTTTTGTTGAGATCAAGTCAGAATCGAAGAACGATCTGTTGCCAATACTGAAAAGCCCATGCCAGACGTGCATGCGAAGATTGGAAAAAGCGTTGGAACAAGTGTATTATATCCGAGGGGGATTACTTCGAAGGGGACAAAATAGATTTTGATGAATAAATAAGTATTTTTCAGAAAAACTCAAAATTCACCTTTTACTTTGAACACACCTCGTATATCATTGCAGAGCGTCGACATTCAATATACTTAAATAAATTCGTTTAAAAAATATTTGAAAGAAAAAAAATTTAAAATTTTCCCTAATGGGTAATAAACAGCATTCACCTATGAAAATACAAATTTATGTACATACACACCGGCATACATGTGCTTCTTATCACCCAGTCGCTAGAGAATGAGTTGATTTAGATATGCCGACAAACTGTTTGACATTTTAGTTTTTGGGCAAACAATGGATTCAACTAGAATTTACGCTGAAACTTGTCACGTACACACATACAAATCTACACTACTTTCTACCTTTCGTATGGGAATATTTTTTTACAACACTCCATTAATTATTTGTTTTCATTTAATAAACAAGCACAGAGTGAGAGGAGAGAAAGGAAAGTCACTAAATATTTAAAAAGATTAAAAGTAAATTAGTTTCAGTGAATTGCAGTATGGCGTTCTTCTGGGACTATAAATCGTCAGGAGAGTATGTGTTTGTGTGTGTGTGTGTGGTAAAAGTAATTGCTGAGTTATTAAATAAAAAGTTAATAAATTCTTTGAATTATAAGAGAATTTGGATTTTTTTTTTCACATAAGAACCTTCTCAAACTTCATAAAACGGCTGGGGTAGATGCTATGTTCGTGCTGATGTGACCAAGCTAAGGTGAGTTGCTTAATTTGACGTTTCTAGCATAAAACTAGACTTATTTAAACTAAACATAGTCAAGCGATTTTTATTTTCATACGAGTGTGAAATGGGGATATCTAATGAATTTTAATAATAGAAAAAAAATCAGCTAAATTTAGACCAGTACAGAGTTGCTGTCAAAAACCACAAAGCAAAGGTTGGTTTCCCGGATTCCAACATCGCCGCTCTTCATTGTGAAAATAGTTTCGTCAAAATTCTGTGAGAACGGTTATTGCTCCAGAGAATATGGATGTTTTGTAAATATAAATTATTATTGAAAAATCGGAATGTGACATATTTTGAACATATCTATACTATTTCGGTGTTAGATTCCACCATGAAATACCTTAGATAACAGAAAGAGAGTAAAGATCGAAGAAATGTTTTCGAGTCAAAGTCGAAATTCGTCCATAAAATCGTGGTCACGATAAATGATCAATTCTGTGGGGTACACTGCTGCTACCATATTGCCGAAAGCACCGTTTGTACGATTATAGCCGAATCAATAATTGCGTGCCATTCGTGTCTTCTTCTCGCAGTTTGGCGCTAACTGGAAATAAAAAGCGAAACCAGCTTCTACTGAACTTGGGATTTCCAAACCTTTCCAAAGCCTCTGCTTCCATGTGAGGGTACTGCATCGAAAACTTTCAAAACTTTCTCTCCATTCTGATTAGCCAGCGAACTATGTCAAAGTCGTCGTATAGTTCGTACAATGCACAGAGGGCTATAAATCATCTGCATAACCTTTCTCTCGAATACTCCTAGTGCCTGCTCCACATACGATTATCATAACGGGAATGATAGACTTGTAGAGTTTGGTTTTGGTTCGTCAAGAGAGGATTTTACCTTTTAAATTGTCTACTCAGTCCAAAGTGCCATCTACTGACAGCTGTAATGAGGATTTCAAGGATGACATTGTGGGTGTTGTTGATGTTGGTTTCAAGATAGACGAAAAAAGTTATGACTATCAACAGTGACGTTGAATGGAGTCGGGAATGCGATGACTGTTTGTTTGTTTGGAGATTCGGGTTCACCATATCCGACTGTCGCACTTTCACTGCCATTCAGCAGGCTGAAGAAGTGTTCTCTTCATAAACTCAGTATGCCCTGGATAACAGTGACCAGATAACCTTATTGGCTTCCACATGAGCATGCTTCGGTCTTGACACCTTCTATAAATCGCAGCAGCTTTTCATAGATTTTTCGAGCATTACGCAAATCTGTGAGCTTCTTAAGCTTTTCATATTCATGTATTTCAAGTTCATTCACCGGGGCCAGCTTTCGGCGATAGAGTCTACCTCCAACCACAAATCCAACATCAAATCTGCGCTCCTTTATATGGCCGCTACAGTTAATCTCACAAGGACCCACCATTTTCCATCCTTGCGCGTCGATCGGCACTTCTTGGGCTACGGTGATGTCAGCATTTAGTCGTACGAGGACATCAACCAGCTGGACAGCGACACCTTCCCAAATAAGGGACAAGATATTAAGGGTGCATGCTATCGAATCATGATTCTTAAAACTTTTGCAGAGGCCGTGATGAAAGTGAGTGAGAGACCCTTACCTGCAGCATTTTTCGATTTTTAATTGAGGCAGGATTTTCATGTAATGAGTGCAAAACCCGAAGCACAACCGTGGGGGTTCGCATTTTTACATTAGCTCGCCTCCAAACTGATGTTTGTTAGCTACCCAAAGGATACTTAGTCTAAGACCGGAAGTCGTGAGCTGCTTCAAGCATACTAAGAGCCATAAAGAGATTCGTTAAAGTGGTAAAGTCAGTGTAAATTGCACCAGTTTGATCGGTAGTGAACGAGGGCAAGACGAAATATCTGCTATCGTCAAACAAACAGTCCGAGTATTCGAGGTTGGGCTCCCACATCATTGTCGAACACCATCGAAGTCATAAGTAATTTCGTCTATATACTTAGTGTGCAATTGAAAAGCAAAGTCAAACTTTACAATTTGCTTATGATAAAACTTGGACGATGACGACTTTCGATCAGCCGGCATTAGACACTCAAAATATTAATCGGTATGACAACGGCCTTCTGATGACCTGAGAATCTTAGAATTATCCGCCCTTTCCTGGAATTTTTCTTAAGTCACGACTTTGTACTGCTTGGAAGTTATGTTCAATGGAAATTTATTTCGAAATTCGAAATCGAATTCTTTCTTGATTATGATCTTCTGCATAACACATATGATGTACCAACATACATACTCCAATTCATTACTCCAAATTAAATATGCACATACATACAAACATACATATGTAGATACGTGTAAATATAATAATTATCGTTGCGTGGCCTTCAGCTGTAGAAATACACAAGAAAAGGCAGCCAAAAAAGAATTGTCGTCGTGGCGGCTGATCTGATGTGATGTGGCGTTTTATTGCACATAACGAAGGTAAACAATTCAAGTGACAACAATTGCAACAAATACAGAGCGACAAAGGCGAGGCGAATGTGTGTACTTTATAAATAGCAGAGCAAAAAACAACAAACCGAATAACAACAACAAAAACAGCGTAGCTAAGCGTTAGCATTAAACAAGCGCTAATAAGATAGCGCAACAGCTTATCTCGCTCAAAGTTTGCCCGCGAGCGTTTGCTGATAACACCAACACCAACCAACACCACGAAACAGCGCCAAGCAGAGCAACCAAATACCACACGCAGCGGCAGCAGCAGCATGGTTGTGTTTTTGAGCAAGGCGTTAAACCGCTGCCAGCGACAACTGTCAATTGTAATTGACACATGACGATCAACGACCAAAGCACGACACACGCACAAAGCGGCGCGCTGCAACGCCACACACACACAGACAGACGCGCGCTAGATTTCCCTATACGCCATGGCGCAATGCCATAGGAATTCAGTCTGTGCAGCCTGCCGCTTAACGCTTTCAACTTTGCTTAGCTTGCTTGGGTGCGGCTTGTCGCACATTTGGTACGTATTAGTTCGGGCTAATCTAGTTTGCTGAGGCCATGAGGCAGTGCGTCGCGCGGTTCGGTATAATAGCAAATATGTAAACAGGCAGCCCGTTTGATTAGGTGCTGAACAATCAAACATCAAAAGCATTTGTGCCGGCAATTTGTCATTAGTGTCAAACAGGCATGATTGCCATTGTCGGAAATTACATGAATTCAAACATATGTTCACACATGCATATCTAGATACAATATAATGTAAGCGTCGGCAGCGCGCGCTGTTGCGCTTTAACCGTGGCAATTTATTGATGATGGCGGCTAATCTGATAAAAAAATTGATATGAATGAGACATGAGTTTTCGTGTGAAGTGTAGCTGAAGTGGATCAACACACAAGTAATAAATCCCAATACAGCGTGTCCCGCTCCCGCTCCGCCTACCCACAAATTGTTTATGCTGCTTACTTATGGAAAATCCAAACACCAAACGCACTCCTACCGCCTTCTCGGGTCATGAGTTGTGGCTTTTGATCTGAAGCGCCTCCACAGTTTTTGTTGTTGTACGTAAAAGTTTTTTTTTTGTTTTTGTTAAGCAGTAATATTGTCTTGTAGTTATGTAAATATGTTTGTAAATATATTTATATAATATTCTGCGTAAGAGATTTCACCTTCACCTCTTTGGTGGTGGTAAATGAGTTTGGTTCAATTGGATTTTAAGTATTGACAATCTGCCAAAAATAATACTTTCAAGTACCGTAATTCGAAGTCTTTTGGGGATTAAGCGGCGCTGTATTTGCTCATATTTGATAAATAAATAAAAATAAATAAAGGTCATGAGGCTGAAAAATTCTTCGTGTTGTAGTAAAAAATTTTACGTACATACAAACATACCTATACATGTATATGTATGTATATGTGAGAAAGAGTCTCCACGTTTATATCCGATTTATATTGAGCCGGACATTCCCGGCGATTCAGAAAATGGGTTGACCTTCATCTACAAAGCGGAAAAGCCGAAAACTGCAAAGTCGAAGCTAAAAGCTGAACTTACAAGAAAGAGCACCCTTAATTTAATTAATTAATCCTAACGGTTTACCCACCTCCCGCCCATCCGCACGACGTATGGCGCTGTACGCATGACGTACGGAACTTGTTTTATTTTCCATCAATGCCGAGTCACGATGAAGGGAGGTTTGTTTAGTGTCGATAACTAAAAGAGTTCAGCTACGGAGCAAAATTCATCAGCTGATTTTTAAGAATTGTGGCTTTGGGTGAATCGCGTCATGCACAAAGAACGAGTATCACTTGTGCATAACTACCCTGCCTTGACCACCATGTGAAGAGGTGTACATCGTACGATTTAGATTTGATGGTTGATTCGCTGTCATTTTTCTCAAAAAAAAAAAAAAAACCGCTTGGAACGATTGACAATCCCTGCCGAGGAGTTGCTGTCTTCTTTTATATTTACGGCGTTAATAGTTTTCGAGTGAAGGGTTTTCCAGATGATGGAAGCCTCTCTCAAAGTTTGTGAGGGACCTGGTCACACTTAATATTTCCAATTGGAGCCAAACAGAGAAAATGAGAGAGCGATTGATGAGACATTGATTCAGCTGTGAACACCTAAGCGGTGCCTATGCCTCTGTCGAAATCTAAAAAATGATTTAATGTTTCATGTTCTTGCTTCCTTTGAAACTTGATATCAAATTCATTGAAAATATTACTTCATGGTGTTGAATACATGAACCTCACTGAATTCAATCCTTCTATGAGTAAATTTCATTCCCTCATCCACAGCACAGGTATAACAGATTTCAGAAGATCTTCCTGGCGACATTCACATTGCAAAACTTCGTCATACAGTGAATAAAACCCCAGAATTTGGCCAAAATGAAATGCATGAAACAACAAATTCAGAGTCTAGGCGCAATTCACAAACCTCACAACCTTCTCACACTCCAACTCGAACCCTTCACTGCAAAGTCGATGTGTGAAAAGAGTTGAAAGTTCTCCTAAAAATCGTCACTCCCCTGAGACTGGGAACCATGAGTAAAAAATGACTCACTCCCAGCTGAATGCACTCAAGAATTGCCATCACACGTATTCAATAAATTTCTCACACAGATAAAAAGGTTCTCAATTGGCGCCGGAATCTACCGATATCTGATATAGATTAAAGTCCTCATCCTCGAACACAGCACAGACAATGCTCAGAAAAGACCCCCTGCAGGAAAGGTCGAGCCACAAGACCATATACTCTCTAAGAATATGTAATATACATTCCCAACCGTTCGCAGATGGCAACAATTAATTCAGCTGACATTTAATCACGGCAGATGCAGGATCCAGGAGCTCATGCAAGCCGTAGTAATATTCACATCCATTCCGATTACATTGGAAAATTATACACATGGATACAAGGGTTTCTATTCCAATTTCTTTATACTAATATTCTTCTTCTTCTTCTTCTTCTTCTTCTTCTGAATTCTTGCTCTATATGTGTGGTCTTCTGTTCCCCTGTTATTTCATAATAATTATTTCATCATTTGCCACTTTTTAAATTACTCGATCTACATTTCTAAAGCAAACTAAAAAGATCATACATACATACATTACACTAAATATGCACTAACATATTTATTCATATTTCCATGCATCTCTACTCAAACATTTTCGAATTTTTCTACGAAGTTCGTTTTTGAAGTGTAGCGAATTCTCCAAATTGAGACACATCTCTTTGGTTAACTAAGCCCTACCAGCTTACAACTTAGTGAATACGTTGGAAATTCACATACATATATACATATGTATGTATATATGTACATATTTACATCATCGCAACAGGAAAACCACACATAATGTGATGACTTTACTAACTGGGAAATTAACAGCAAATTTTGACAAGCGACTGACTGTCTGACAAAGCTGTGTTTGCGCGCACGCTCATGAGCTTTCTAGTTAACTGCATACATATGTATATTTGCTTAAGTTGGTACGTACATACATAGCTATGGACATATTTATATATTGCTTTACACACAACCGCCGATCTGTCTGCCGCACCCTAGAATTTCGTTCATACACGTGTACTCGTATGTTATCTACGTACATACATTTACATAAGCATGTCCAGTGATAGCTTATCCATTTGCAAGCTTCAATTAGTCTCTATCTTTCACACACTAACTCTCTTTCTCCCTGTGCGAGTGTTTTCCAATTGTGTGTGTTGACGAACTACGCTTTTGACTCTTACGTACTCATACTGGAACAATATTAACTAGTGGCCACAACTACCCAATAAACACTAAAAGAGTGTTGGTTGATTGAAATGAAGAGACGACGAATAATTTTTTTGGAGATATAGTTTTTGGACTCGTTTTCACTTCGATGGAAGATTTTTTTTTTGCATCGCTTATACAATTCATAGAACAACTTTTTAGAAAATATTTTTTTCAGGCTGAAAATGTCAAAAAAACTCGAGGAATTGATCAGTCAAAAATTCCAATGAGTGTATTTTACCATAGAAGCAGGTTATGTGAAGAAACTAGACACATAGTCAGCCGGCAAAATTAGTCTTATAACGACAAATTTAAAATTGCCGATGAATAAAAAAGCTCCTCATTAAAGAATCACGCGTTGGTATGGAAAACCAACTGATAGAGCTTGTAGAAGGCTAACATTTGTTCTGCTCTAATTGTGAGGAGAAATTTTTTAACATCATTCCGACCATTTAGACCAAATAGAAATCATAATTTTCACAAAATGTACGAGATTCGTTTGATAAGTCAGTGACTTCTTGAATAAAATATTTTTTTTCTGCAAAATAGCATTTTATTTCTCAACATAGTCTCCTTTTTATACGCTATATATTTAGTCCATCATTTTTAAAGTTTTTGCATTCCATCCAAATAATAGATTTTTTCAAGGTACTCAAAATAGGCGTTCGTGTCAGTGATGTGATCTTAATTCGACTCGAATCTCTTACCGTCGAGCCATTTCTTCAGGTTTGGAAGGAAAGAGTAGTTACAGCGGGCTAAATCTAGAGAATATGCTTGATGGGTTTGCAGTTCATAGCCCAATTTGTGAATTTTCACCATGGTGACTACAATCGTGCATAGTTGTAATGATGGAACAACACTTTTTTCGCCAAATGCGGTCCTTTCTGCTTCAAATCTGAATAGTATTCAAAACTGCGGCGATTAACTTGTTGGCTAACAAATCCATCTTGGCCTTCTTTGGTGCACGTTCACCCCGAGAAACCTACTGCCTTCATTGCTTGTCGAAGTCTGGTGTGGTGCGGTGTTGCCCATGTTTCGTCCTCGTTAAATAAACGGCGCAAAAATTCGTTTGGATTGGGATTGAAGATCACCAAACACTCCTTTGATGTGGTTGCACGGTTGCGCTTAGGGCTGTGTGTGAGCAATTGCGGCACCCATCACGCGGATGGCTTTTTCTTATCTAAACATTCATTTAAAATGTCTACAGCCTCAGCCACCTCACGTGCTTTTATTCTCTGATCATCCAATATCATTCTATTGATTTTATCGATGATTTCTTGCGTGACGACATCTATTGAGCAACCTGAACGTTCGGCGTCTTGTATTGTACTTGTATTGCTACGACCACAATGGAACTCAGTAAACCACTTCTTAACCATTGAAAGTGATGGCGCAGAGTCCTCATGGTATGTATTGAGTCTTTCCTTGGTTCCGGTGAAGGTTTTTTATACAAAAACTCACGAAACGTTAACGATTCGATATATAGATATTACTTAATTTTAAGCTAACGAGAGCTGATTCGCGTCAGAAATTATTGTCTCGATGGTTCTTTGAGAGATTTCGAGGCGATTTCTTTGGGTTTACTAGGCATAATGTGTTTCCTCGAATATATGTACATATATGTATACATATTTTCTTCGATGCAGCTAGTTGGTGCAGCCCTGTTGGAAATTGAGTGATTGGAAGTGAGTACTAAGCAATTCTTCAATATGAGGATTTTTTTTATATGCAAGTCGAAAAAAATTGGAAGCAAAGTTTAAATTTCATTTCTAAAAATTTAGGCAACATAAACATAGTACAAAGAAAATGTTCAAAATTATCTCTATTCAGCTCCATGAAGAGCCATACAATCATTTCAGTGCTGCTCTAACATTTCAATAGCATTTTTGTAGAAAAAAATTTCAATGGTCTAAGCTTCAGCGAAGACCTCTTCATTCGAACGAAATTTCTTACCGTTGAGCATTTTTTAGGGGTCTACGAACAGCCAGTAGTCGATGGGATGGCTGGATAGTATGGATGTGGGAGCAGTTCAATGTTTAATTCATGTAATTTTGGCATTGTTTTGATTTGCTTGTCTTGATACGGAGCGTTGTCTTGATGAAACGAAAATGTTTATGTATTTCCCTTATCTATATATAAAAACTGAGATCATAGCCTTCCAAGTCGATTGTTGTGCTTGCGGGTGCTTTGGGCGGCTTTCACCAGTTAATGCTGAGTTTGGATAAACAGTCTGAATCTGAAACAAAAAAACACTAATAAATGTTTTCCGAAAAGAAACGAATGAATTTTGTGCCCGAAACATCTTTCGTCGTGCCTTTCATTGTCTTTTTGGACGAAAATATATTTAATTTAGAAGAGTCAAAGGGTGATCCATTTCGAGGTTCCCTATTTTTATAAAGAAAAAACCACAGACTAAATTTAATGGGGAATATTTATTATCATTCAAAATAACATTCATTGGCATTTATTTTTTGAAGATTATCTCTTTCAAAGAGTAAAAGTTTAACGGTCTGATTCCTCACGATCTTGGTGGCCAAGCGACTGTCGTGGGGCCGTGTTGCTGAAACCAAATGTCACGGAGATCACGGGCTTCAATTTCAGGCATCGAATATGCGATTATCATGGCGCGATAACGGCCGCCATTGACGGTTACGTTCTCAACGGCATCATTTTTGCAGAGATATGGACCGATGATTCCACCGGCCCACAAACGACACTAAACCGTTGCTTTTTCTAGATGAAATGACAGCTCCTGAATCTCTTCAGGTTGCTCTTCGTCCCAAATGTGGCAATTTCGCTTGTTTACATACCCATTGAGCTAGAAATTGACCTCATCGCTGAACGAAATTTGGCTCGAAAACGTCGAATCTTCTTGGAACTTTTCAAAGGCCCATAGAGTGAAGCGATGTTGTTTTGGAAGGTCGAGCGGATTCAGTTCTTACACAATGAATACTGGAACTCAAAATGGGTGATGGTGTTGCGAATAGTAAACACGGTAGGCCGATTATGTTGACCATAAGTTGAGCGAAGCGCGCGAAACACATGCTCTGCAGAACGTGAATTTTCGTAATAAAATCGAATGATTTGTACAAGTATATGTTGTTCAGGCGTAAGTCTTTCCATAAAGAAATTCCAAACAATACTGAACAAAACTAATATGACAGCTTGACACGACTCATGCGTGATCTGTCAAAAAAAGGCTATTGGGAAAAGTACCTCTACTTGGATCACCCCTTACAGCTAATTGTGTAGATGTGAGATAACTTTTCTCTTACGCAGGTATGGAGTTCCATTTGCGTTCGCGCTGCACTCAAGCAATGTCTCAGTGGGTCTTCTCTCTCACTTTCTTTACAACCACTCGTACACACCTGGTGTCACCAAGTCACAACCTTGCACCCCACTATGACAATATTTATGTGCATACGTACATATGTACATGGTACACTTTGAGATGGGTAATTCCTTAAAAGTATTTACATATATTTGTAGGTATTTCGTATATTTTCTTTCTTTTGGATACATGTACATATGTATGTACTCGTATATATGCATGAGTTACCGAAAGTTAAAGAGCGTGCTTAGTAAATATGATCATACATACATACTGTATGCATGTATGTGGATACATAAGTACAGATGTGGAACAAGAGTAATTCTATTTCCATTGAGAAGCGAAAACACCGAGCTTGTCATTGTCATTTGTAGTGTTGTTGTTGTTGTTGTTGTTGTTGTTGCTGCTGCTGCTAACGTTGTTGTTATTATTATTGTTGTTGTTGTTGTTGTTGTTTGTTGTTGTTGTTTTGTTGCTGTTTTTTTTTTTTGTTGTTGTGGTCGTTGGCGTTGGTGTTGGTGGACTTAGTAAAATAGTGCCGACAGCTATGACATTTACATTCCCAAGCCTTTGACGGCATCTACTCGTATGAATATGGCAGTTGAGGCAGTTGTGGCAGTTCCAGGAAATACATATACCGACGACTATTCATTCTTCTAATACCTTGCAAACAAAGTGCGGCGACTACAAGTACATAAAAATATTTTTATTGTTGCTGTTTTGAGCAGCTGAGTACAGCGTTTGGAGCTTGGCTTTTGAATTCATTTTTGGAGTGCTGACCTGCAAAGCCACGCCTCACGTGGCAGTAAGTGCTACGTTAGAGGCGGTAAGGTGTTGAAAAAATATGCACGCACATACAGACATTCATACAGACAAACATGCGTACTTGCATGGCAGCTGGAATGGCAACAATGTGTGGGCAATCGATCATCTCGTTTATGAACCTATTAGGCAGCGGCGCAAAACGGTGTATGAAAATGAAAAAACCAAAATGAGGAAGTGGAAGACGAAGAGCAGCAGTTAGTGCAACAACAATAGCAAACAAAACCCAATAACTACTACCACCACCAATTGCCATTCGAGCGGCTTTTCAAAGGCTAAGGCGGTACGACAGATGTATGTATGTACATTTGTACTTTGTAGTTTTCGTACTTTATGAAGCCAAGTCAGACGCACAAACCGCCCACCGGCCCGTCCCGGCACTTCCCCACGCACAGCCCAACTAGGATGACGGCTTAGCACACTGCCTACCAACCGAAGCCGAAGCCATCACCACCATTGACTATGTATACTTGATATTGTTGTTAGTATTGTTATTGCTGTTGTTCTGCTTGTTGCTGGCTGTTGTCATGGTCGCTTACTGTCATAATTATTAGGCAAACACAAATAATGAATTTCATAATTTTCCCATCAACCAGCGCGTAAACATCCGCAACAAAGCAGCTCTTAACCAGCGTTAACAACTACAACAACAACAATAAAAAAATAAAAATAACAATAAAATCGGGGCATGCAACAATAAGTTGTTCGAGCGTAAAAAAAAAGAATATGTACACAAAAGCAAAAGAAGAAATGCCGCAAAAGAACGCAGCGCCTCCTAGTACTATGGTCATCTGCCGACGGTGGTTGCTGGTCGCGCTGTTCGCTGGTCGTGGCTGATTGCCGTTGTTGGCGCAAAGTGTGAAATTACACCTATTCGCGAACGTACGTACACACAGCAAACGAACAACAGAACATCCGTATGGACGAAAGAACGTCAGAGCGTTAACGCCACGAGTATTGCCAGCACCAAGCGTACACACCTTCAGCGCAGCATACCTTCTTTTGGTCATACCAATATAGCAAAAGCCTCAGCTCGACCCGTCTCATCCGTCGCTGGTCGTATGACCAATGGCTGGTTGTGGGCTGATGATCATCGGTGTTGTCTTTGTTAATCGTCTTGCTGTTGCTGTTGCTGTTGCTAGGCGGCGGTAAGATTCATTGAGAAGCTTTTGACTTGTCGTCGTGGCGTTTTGGCCACAGTAAATCTTTTTTTTTTTACTGACTTACTACATAGGTATGTACGCGGTAGAGTCAATTTTTTTTTTGGTTCTGTAATGGCACGTTGTTTAGCCCAAAAGACATCTGTCCGATCACTCAACGAAACTTAACGCCGATTAGCTGGTCACTTCCTTCGACCGCCTGTACGTCCACTTGAGGCGACTTAATATTTACACAGCGCAAAGAGAGAAAACATTCGTACATTGCATACATATACATGTGTATATACAACACATTTGTACAGTATTACAGCTGAGTTGGTCGGCAGGGACGATATCTACGGCACAGTAAGGCAAACTTCAAATGGTAAAAAATGATACATTTTTCTTCTGGCTGGTTGATTGAAAGGGGAAACTAAGGTTATGAAAGCGAGCGTCCGTGCCTAAGCTCTTGGGAGTAGTTCGCTCCCCCCATGTCCCCATGGACATCCCTCTATGTAAGTCTGCAGCCGGGATTCAATCTTTCCTAGCGTCTCTCTTGCTTAAAAATAAAAGAATTGCTATGAATATGTCCTGAAACAAGACTGCGCAGAGAGACGAAGCAACTTATGTAATCTGATCCTCCACGGTCCTGGCTGATTGAAAGGAAATATAATCACACGCATAGTCTATCACCTTTCTGAGCTGAAATTATTGATCAACCTTCAGCTCACTGTAGAGCCAAACCCTACGAGCCTTCTTATGTCACTAATCTAGAGAGCTTGTAGGGTCTTTGGCTATAAAATATGGTATAAATATGTCCAAGGAGAAGGTTGCACCAATGAGAACACTTAAAGAGAGAAACTTTTAGGAATTCTATTAAGTACCAGGGTTTCGCTTGCCTGAGTAAAAATTTCTCATATATATTTGGCGCTTGTAACCGCTGAAGCGATTTTTGGCCGAGCTCCTGCTTCAATTTGTGGTTTTGCGTCTTGATGTTTTTACCAACAAATGGATGTTTTTACCAACAAATAGTTTATTCTAAGCCGCCTCCGAACGGCTGATGGCTTTTTATGAAGAGCTTTTATTTCATGCCAGAAATACACTTGAAGGGCTTCACATTCCCTGCCGAGAGGCGACCGAATTAAAAAAATTTATTTTCTATAATTTTGTATGTTGATCGTACCGGGATTCGACCGCAGGCCTTCCGGATTGTAGTACGCAATGCTAGCCACTCGGCTATCGTGGCAGCCATCATATACCATCTCTAAAAATGAGACCACTCTCCTCGATCCAAGATCCAATGGCTCAATTATTCATCGATTTCTCCACAAGACTCGTACCGATTGCCCCCAACTTGTTTTGCATCTGTCGTAAAAGCCAATAGTTGTAAGTAGTAAGGTCTGGAAAATACTGTGGTTGGGATAATCGTATCCAGGTAGGTTTGACCATTACAGTCACATGGGGCCGAACGTTTTCATGTCGCAAAATTTTTTTTTCGCTTAGGAGCATTGTGAATCAGTGTTTTGTGGTCACTCAATTTCAAGGTCTATTCTGAATAATGTATAGAATTCCCACGGCATACGTACTTGTACATAGTTTTCAAAGCTGTTGATGACCTCTTTCTCGATGACCTGAGCTTGTCGGTATGTTGGTGATGTTGTTATAGCGGTTTACTCAACCCCACATTGGGTCAGGCAAAGTTAGTCTATATTACCGAGGTCATATAAGAGAGTTTCAGGATACAAGTTGTTTCGACGGACTCATGGTAGGTAAGCTTTAAGTTTGTTTTTGTTGTTGTTGTAGCGGCTAGTACGTCTTAGTGATATGGTTGTCTGTACCACCATACTCCGGCAAAATACATCAAACTACATAGTTTATGGACGAAATAGATGTCTCCACTGTTCTAGACGTGCGTACGTTCCGAGGGCCAAATATCGACTCGGATCACTATCTTGTCGCAACAAAGATACAACTCCGCCGCAGCAAAGAATGCCCTTCAACAAACACAAAGAAAGTTCGACGTCGAAAAGAACTGTGGGACGGGATCTCAAGCTCTCTAAATAGCGCTGCTACAGAAATAATGGAATTTCGGTAACGCAAAGAAGGAACTGGTACGATAAGGATTGCCGTGCTGCAGTGGAGGGAAAGCAGATTGCTTCTTCTTAACTTTGTGATCGACTACAACTTATGTGGGGTGGTATATATACTGAGAGCTGAAGAGAAAAGCGGCATCCATTTGCAGACGAAAAGAGGAAGAGTCCAAAATGCGAGCTTCAGAAGCTGACCGACATGGGTAATGTTCGAAAAGTCTATGATATGATTCAGCGACTTACAGAAAGTTTCAAGTCCGAATTGACCGATTTCCAAGGCATATTGAGTATATGGAGGAAACAGTTCTCCAACGTGATAAATGGCAGTGAAAGTGCGATACTCTAAGATGATGAACCAGAATACCGAGTCAACGAACCAAACCTAAACCCGATGAGTCGGTCGTTATTCACGTCCTACTATATGGTGCAGAAGTGTGGACGATGTCGGCGGCACTAGGATATTCAGCGGCATTGACATAATTCAGTGAATAAAAAGACAGCGGGAACACTAGCTAGGTCACGTCGTCCGAATTGATGAAAGCGCTTCAATTTTGAAAGTTTTCGAAGCGGTAAGTAAATTTTCCAAATTTTTCGGCGACCTAACACCGTTTAGGTGAAACATGTAAATTTAGTCTGTTAGTGGTCTCATCGCGCCGTTGTCACTTTGAAGCCATGTACGGAGTGCGCATAACTCAGGATGTCCTTTCTGATTTTGCTTGAAGCTTTTTCCACATCAAGCAAATGTCTGCACTGCTCTGCTAGCCTATACTAAGCTAAAAATATGTATAACCGTTAATGTCAAAAAGCATTTATCATGAAATATAATCACCCCTGCGAATCCACTGTACCCAAACACAAGTAAACACAATCGAGCGGCTTGCTTTGGTGAAGAGATAATTCACAACAGTGTTGAGAAAGAAGTACATTTATTACTATGTCCATATGTATATATGCACATATGTATGTAGGCACTTAACTAAGTAGTATGTGCTTAAGCAAACGCCTGTCAAGTGATGGGTATAATTGCTGTTTGATTGTTGTAATTGGTTGCAACATACAGGAAATATGACATACAGATAGCAGTGAGTCGCTTTAAACGATTGACAAACTAACCGACAACAGTTGAACAATAAATAAATAATAAATAACAAATAAAAAAAAGAAAGGAAAAAAAATAAAAATAAATAAATATAAATAAATGTGAGAAGTTTTCACATTTCTTCACTTGCACAAGCACACTCATAGTCATTCAAACGAGGTATGATCAAAGGAAAAGGTGAATTTTGATTTTTCGCGGGCTGTGTACAATCGATTATCGATATTTGGATTTTATTATAATCGAATACATATGAATGTTTATCATGTGCTTGCTTTAGGAGCACATGACAGCAGAAAAGGTTGGTCACGTTTGCGTGTGCTTTTCGATTTTTGACTTTTGAAAAAAAAAATTGATCAAAGAATATTTATTAAATTTTGCGTTAAAAATGGAATAAAGTACATCAAGACACTTGAAATGTCGATTGTGGCATTCGGTGAGTCCACTTTGACTACGAAAAGTGTTTATAAGTGGTATAAGCGCTTTACAGAAGGCCGAGAAGCTATTGATGGCGCTGAGCGTCCTGGAGGTTCGACCACGTCAACAAGCGAAGAAAAAATTTAAACTGTGAAAAATAATTGTTCTTGAGAATCGACAAATCACTATTAGGGAAATCGCAGAGGATGTTAGCATATCAAACGACTCATGCCGTTAAATTTTTTTGGAATTTTTTGGGCATGAAACGTGTTATGAAATTGCTAAATTTTGAGCAAAAGCAATGTCGCATTAGTATCGCTCAGAAGTTATTGAATGACGTCAACAACGATCCGGGCTTTCTCAAACGAGTCATAACTAGTGAGGAAGCGTGGGTACATGGTTATGTCGTCGAAACCAAGACCCAATCATCCCAATGGAAGCTGCCAGATAAGCCAAGACCGAAAAAGGTACGCCAAGTTCGATCTAATGTCAAGGTTTTGCTCACTGTTTTCTTTGATTACAGTGGTGTTGTGCATCATAAGTTCCTGCCAAAAGCTCGTGCAGTTAATAAGGAATACTACAAGGAAGTTGTGCAACGTTTATGTGAAGCAATACGGCTCGAACGATCGGAAATGTGGAAAAACAAATCGTGGATTCTGCATCACGATAATTCATCAGCTCACACATCTATGCTTATTCGGGATTTTTTTGGCCAAAAACAAAACCGTAATCAAGCCTCAACCACCGTATACACCAGATTTAGTTCCCTGCTACTTTTTCCTATTCCCAAAACTAAAGAAATCAATGAAAGGAAAGCGTTTTGATACTTTTGATGGGATCAAGTCAGAAGCGAAGAAAGAGCTGATGGCCATACCGATAAGTGCATTTCCAAAGTGCTTCCAGGATTGAAAAAAGTATTGACACAAGTGTATTATATCCGAGGGTGATTACTTTGAAAGTGACAAAATAGATATTGATGAACAAAAAAATTCAAAATTCATCTTTTCCTTTGAACACACCTCGTACTACTATTTTAAAGTGTTTTTATGAGCATAAAAACCCTACAATCTAGTTACATATTTATGTATGTATGTGGCTGTCAAATGCGACGGCGCCGGCAATGATCGATTTTTCGCCATGCTCAGACCAATTAACGGTTTTGCGAAACGAACGCTGGTTAGTGATGTACATATGTACATAAGGAAGGTGTTTCTACTAACTCAAACATATTTAGTTGTTGTTATGTGCGTGTGTAAGTGTTAGCCCGACTTGTAGATCCTGCTGACGGCTGCTGTTTTCGTCATACATACTTGTAAATATATACAGGTAAATACATATGTATGTACATATGTGTATAGACGACTGCTGTCGGTCTCTTTGTTCTTTATTTGGTCGCTTCTTTTGTTGTCGATAATAAAATTGTAAACTTTCAGCTGCGTTGTGTTTGTATTTGAATTTTTTTTTTTACTCTTCCTGCCTCTTTTCCCTCCCCACACGGTTTTCCATTTATTTCTGCTCATAAAAAGGGTTTGTGCGCAAATACAATGCCTATGTGTTACATACATACATACGTCAAAAGCAAAGCAGCCGTCAACAACTTGTACACATCTAAAGTCAACTCTCTTTTGGCCCATTTCAATGTGAGCCGCCAACGCCGTCACACTCTCACCAACAGCCGCTAGCCGCTAGCCATCAGCCATCAGCAACGGCAGCAGTAGTAAATTGTTGATGCAACAGCACAAAAATATCAGCTGAAGTTTGTTTTATGTAATACGCGGAAGAGGCGTTCATGGGAATAATTTATGTACGCCGAAGAAGAAGAAGAATGTCATAATCCCATTTGTCGCTATTCAAATAAAATGCAGAAGAAGAAAAAAAGAACCGACGACGCTGGTCTAAAACAAAAAAAAGCACCGAAATTGACGTTGTCACACTTTATGGAAAAAATTATTACGTATTTGTACATGCACACATACATACACACAAACCCATATACATATGTATGAACAGAGATTTACGAGTTGTACATAATTATTTAAAATGAATTGCAAACAAATGGAAAATGGAGTATAACTGAATAAATATGAGTACCTATTTATATATATATGTATACATACACACATATATATTCGTCTACAAATATGTATATTTCAATGTATGACGTCCATAATGTGCTAGTGTGAAATGCTGAAATATCCGCTTTATGAATGTAAATCCCAGCAAGCGGTGCGCACACTTTTATTTGGACGAGTAAACACCGGATATAACAGTATTAACAACAAAAGATGACACAAAACAAGGCAACAAAATGCCAAAAATTTTCTGATACAGAAAAAAAAGAATTTTACGGTCGCCATTGACGGGTACATTCTCACCGGCATCATTTTTGAAGAAATATGGACCGCTGACTCCACCGCCCCACAAACCACACCAAACCGTTGTTTTTGTTATGATGAAATGGCAGTTCTTGAATCTCTTGAGGTTGTTCATCGTCCCGAATGCGGAAATTTTGCTTATTTACATACCTATTGAGCCAGAAATGGGCCTCATCCTTGAGCAAAATGTGGCGCGAAAACGTCGGTTATTCTTGGAAGTTTTCAAGAGCCCATAGAGCGAAGCGATATCGCTTGGGAAGGTCGAGCGGCTTCAGTTCTTGCACAAGCTGTATTTTGTACGATTTCAATTTAAGATCTCGACGTAAAATGCGCCATGTCGTTCCATACGTCAGTCCGAGTTGCTGCGAACGACGCCGAGTCGACTCTCCACGGTCTTCGTGTACACTCTCAGCTACGGCCGCTATACTTACTTCACTACGTGCTGGACGTAGTCTATTAGGTCGAATATTATCTAATTGTGAAAGCAACGTTCCGAGACAGTAGGCAGTCTGCATTCTCTACACCGCAGTCCGACATTTCTCAGCGTACCAGCTCTTCTCGTGGTACTGCTTCTATAACGGCCTTGAGCTTGAAATGGTGTTCCAGTTCCCTTATATCGAAGACATCTATCTGCTTAATTGCAGCTGAGATGTCATTCACATCGGTTAACTTGAAAATGATAAAACGATCACCGGCGAATATTATTCACAGCTTTTGGTCAGATTCGATATTGATTTGAAGCGGAAACGACCTCATTTGGCTTAAAAAAACAAGTGCTGCCTCATCAGGACAATGCACGGGTGCACACGTTTGTAGTCGCCGAATTCATGAATTGAACTACGAACTGCTATCCCATATGGTATGTGCTCCAGATTTTGCCCTCTGGGAATATTTCTTATTTCCAAACTTTAAAATATGGTTGGGTGGCAACACATACAGATCGAATGAAGAGGTCATCACAGAAACAACCGCCTATTTTGAGGGCCTTGAAAAAACCTATTATTTTGAAGGAGTACAAAAATTGGAAATACGCTGGACTAAAGATATGGAGCTAAAAGAAGACTAAAATGTGAAATAAAATTTCAAAAGTCTTTGACTTATCAAAATACCCTCTTATATTGGTAGGTAGGTAGGTAGCCACATTAGCCGCGTATTAGCGGTGCGAAGTACCATGCGGAGAGAAAAATTCTAGAAAAAAAAATCTTTTTTATTCGCTTTGCGACTTTTTTGAAAAACGATTCTCCTCAAAATCTAGTCCCTTGGATCTTATAAATCCACGCACTCTTTCTGCCCGTAGGAAAATGTTAGGAATAATTTTTTATAGTCGAACTGCTAAACGGACTGCATTTCAATTCTCTTAGGTGGAGTAAATTTTGATATCGTCATCCGAATATCACAATAGTTTAGACCATCATTTTTAAAATCGTGTAAAACCTATTTTGAACTGCATGAACCATTTTGCCATTTATGTCAAAACTTCAATTGTAATACCAGCACAATTAATGTGACAGACCTCACTTCTCGTAACGAAAAATACTTTACCAACCTCTCTTAATAAGCAACTGATTAAATTTGTTAAAATTATATAGGCTTGGAAAATGTGAGTCCTTCAAAAACATGTCGACCTGCCGTATTGTGTTGCAAACAATTTCAAATGATCATATTTTCTCGAATTTCGAAATACCATTATACAGTTAAACATTAAAAACAATCATTTAGAGAACGATCATTTGAAAGTTCATCAAAACTGTATAACAACTTTATGAAATTTTCTCCTATGCAAGGCCCTGCTGTAGTAGAATCGGCATACGGAAGTATGAAACTAACCTGCAAAACTCCAAAACATACTCGAACATATGTATATCCCTAACAGAATGATAAGCGTTGAGCATTCCCTGATTCATACGGGTACTCATCGTATAAAATTCTGCAACTTTTTGGAAAATTTTGTCATGGATCTAAGATTTGTAGCTCTCAAAGAGGCATTGTTGTTTTACAAATATACAATATATCGTATTCGAATGGTATTCAATTAATTGGCATTAAAAAGAATGGTGTACTTAGCCCAAAATATTAAACTTCTTATTATATTATTGACCATTCTATATATATGTATTTGGTATTTACATATTGCAGGGCCTAAGTTATTACCAGATATAGTCAGAGATTAGTCTCCACTCAAGGTCTGCCACTAAAATGTAAATACGAAAGCCTTGAAGAACGCTAAACGGCACTACTTTAGTCTACGCTTGTGTACAATAAGAATCGATGCCCAAAAATTATATTAATATAGGTATCTGGGCATGCAAATATAATTGGAAACAATTTCGCCGACCAAGCTTTCAAGAAAACACACAAAAGTCCAGTAATTAAAACAGAATCTTAAGCTTTCTAGATATGAAAAAGGCATATTAATTAATAATTCTTCTCTAAGCAACACCTCGAATGGAACTTAACCAATAATTGGTCAAAATCATAAAAGACACAAAGATCCATCTGATCGACTTCTTACAAGAAATTAAACAAAAAACTTTGCACGACTTGAATGGAAAAAATTCGAATGCTTTGGACTAGGACACATCAAATTTACACAAGGTCATTTTATGAATAACTTAAACACAAATATCATATCCACAGTTAATCGCTTTCTCCTAAGCTTCTCACGATATGCCACCTGTAGGGAACACATTTTTACTGACGCAAACCCAATTTATACTCGTAATAATAAATTTCCTTAAAAGAACAAATATTATCATAGTATTTAAACAAAATTTATAAAAACTTTAAATATGTACATAAGTAAGAAGTATTAACACCTAGCTGCTATAGCCCCCAAGCAAATAGCTTATAAGATTTATGTGGTAAGCTAATTCTTATATAAATAAATAACATAAGATTCGACGACTAAAAATGGTTTGAATGTAGCCGATTCGAAAAACTCAAAACCAACTGACGCTGCGATCTACGAACGATCTATATTGGATTCGGATAATCTTATCTATTCTCGCAAATCTGTTGTATAATAGAAAAAAAACTCGGGTAAAAAGTATTGTGTATAGCAAAATTGCGAGCAAATCGAACTTGCTTCCTCATTTTCCGGCATTTGTTTGTCTAGATAAAAAGTTATCTACGCACAAAAATTCAATCATATGGTCGATATTTTTGAATCGGTTATAAAACCACTTTCCGTAGGAAACTGTGTTCCCTCTGTTAATTTTGATAAAAAGCTACCTGTTTGGAAAAGATAGGAGGTCCACTTTATGGAAGAAAAACTGAAATTTATCTCAATATTCCTTCCGGAAAAAAAAACTAGGCAGTAACACTCTCCGGGCTCGAATGAAAACATGCTGAAAATTGGAATAAAATCGGCTAAGTGATTTCGAAGTCTATAATATAAGCTAAATACATACATCATCTTATATATATATATATATATATATATATATTTGGCGCTTTGTAAGCGCTGAAGCGATTTTCGGCCGAGCTCCTCCTCCAATTTGTGATTTTGCGTCTTGATATTTTTACCAACAAATGAAGGGTCCCACAGTTTATTCTAAGCCGCCTCCGAACGGCTAATAGATTTTTATGAGGAGCTTTTATTTCATGTCAGGAATACCCCTCCAAGTGGCATTCCCTGCCAAGGGCGATCGCAATTACAAAACTTAATTTTCTATAATTTTGAATGTTGGTCAAACCTGGGCTCGAAAGCAGGCCTTTAACATTGCGGCAGTAAGCAATGCTAACCATTCGGCTATTGCGGCCGCCATACATCCTCTTACATATAATATATTCATTCTTATTTACGACCTTCCCTTCTTATATCCTCTACAGATTAATTTAACGTATTTTATTGAGATGATGATACAAGAGTTTCTAAAAAAAAATTTTACTTGATTTATTTATTATTATTTTTATGCCTTGCATGTACATGAAATGGTATATTAGATAGACCCGCCAAAAGTTATACTGATCGTATCAGAATCATGAGTTGAATTGATTAAACCATGCCCATCTATCTGTCCATCTATTCGTCTGTCCGTTCGTTTGTTTTAAGCTAGCCTCTTATTTCTTGAGATATTCGAACGAAATTTACTAAGCCGCTGTATTTTTGTCCAGTTCGGTAGACTATATCGTATAGCTCTCATAACCGATGTGTTCAGATATGTGATTTTGGATCATAAATACTTCGATAAAGCATCCAAAAATTTCAATTCGGTATTCCACAAACATATAATAATACATACCAAACATTGCTAGTGAAAATCGTCGAAATCGGAGAACTATATCATATAGCTTCCATATATGTTACTAATTGTTTCAAATATCCAATTTTGGCGAAAAAAAATTAAAAAAGGATCTAAAAATTCAAATAGATGTTGACACTGAAAATCATCGAAGTCGAATTTTTAAGTTATAATGACTTCTTTTTTGTTTTATTATTTTTTGTTTGTTTTTTTTTTTTTGCATGCTGTATATTCAGCACATATTAGAAATTTCCTTTGTATTTCTCCACTTCCCACCTTTAAATTTGAAACATTTGCATGCGATTATCAGCTCTTGAGTGGCGTTAGATAATCATCTATTTATTCACTTCATAACTGTGCTGAAAATTAAGCACTGCTGGAGATGATTTCTCATACCATTAATTTTCGATAAATATGTGCATATCGGTGTAAATCTCAAACAAATACTTGAGTATTGTTGTTGGTGTTTGTTAGTATGTTTCCTAAACGACAGTTAAAGCCAAACAAAAACGGCAACGCTTTGAAGTTCACAAAATCTAAATGCCACCATTAAATACTCAGTTAGTTTTGTGAATAGGAAGAAGAAGAAGAAGCAGCAGAGAATAGAAGTTGAACACATCAAACGCCAACGTTTATTCAATTATCTCAGCAAGAGTTTTTGGCAAATCTGCATAAATCACAGGCAAAGAACGCGCAGAAAAGTAAATGAGAAGAAAAAGTTGATGAAAGGTTGTGTACAACAACCGCCCCGTCGCCCAACAAACGTAGAGTTTATCAAGCTAAAAAGCATCTAAGGACACGCCCATGGCAACTCCATCGATAGCAACTGAAGGAGGCAGGCAGCGCAGAAGTGTGGCGGTAGCTTGTTTGGTGCTTGCAAGAGTAGCTGAGGTGGTGTGTGATGGTGGTGGTGGTGGTGGTGGTGACATCTGCGACAACACTAACACCACTTATGGTGTGATAAAGACGAGGTGGTTAGGGTTGTGCATTTAGGACGTTGTAATTATGTTTGTTTGCATGTATGTATGTATGTATGTGCTTAGATAATTTGAGGTAATCAAGCATCGACAATCCGACAAACCGGCGGCTGCAATATGCCACATTTGCGCAAATTAGCTGTCGGATATGAGCCGGAGCTTAGCGCAGATAAGCGTGAAATGTCCTTAAAACGATCGTTACCGTCACAAAGCGCCAGCAGCGCGCCGCTCAAATCGTTTTAACTAACACAACAATTAATTTATGAATGCCTGGCTGGGTGGTGGTTGCCCAGCTCAAACACTCACACATACACACATATACATACATTTTCACACATATGGCCTAAAGCCCGGCTGTCTCACTTACCGGATAATGGAAAGGCAATAGGCATCTGTTTGTGAAACGCTCACAATGACAGCGAAAAGGGAAACAAAGGCGGTAAGAGAAAGAAAAAAGGCGCACAAGAAAATACCAGGACGACGAGGTGATAAAGTGGCAAAACGACATTTGTTATGATGGGAAATGAGCGCTTCTACCGGGCAACAATCCATTGTAAATACACACGCTCAACTCCAGTGGAGGATTATGCGGCTTGTGGTCTCTGGTGTTTGGATTTCGGATTCTGGTATTTTGTATTTGGTATTTTTTTTTTTTTTTTTTTTGGTTATGAGTGCTCATTAAACGTGGCAATTATTGTATTATTTGTTGCATTTTCAATAACCAATCTGTGGATGAGCATATGAGTGCTTATAGCTGGTTTATGCAGACATGTGTGAACATCCACCGAGATTAGAATGGCTAAGCGCCAGGTAAAAAAATCGGCTGGAAATAATGTCAGTTGTTGCTGTTCTCGAAAGATCATAAAAGGAAATTATGTTATGCTGATTGAAAAAAGAAATTATATTTGTTTCCATTTATAGGGATACTTAAAATATCTTCGGCTTTGTTGGTGGTAATAAGTGGCAGCCGCTGAGCTACAAGGCTACTGTTAAAAGAAGACGATAAATAACCATAGATGAGTTTGTAAAGAGTGATCCAAGTAGAGGTACTTTTTCAATAGCCTTTTTTTGACAAATCAAGCGCGAGTTGGGGAAAGACTTACGCCTGAACAACGTTTACAAATCATTCAACTTTATTATGAAGATTCATGTTCTGTAAAGAATGTGTTTCGCGCGCTTCGCTCATCTTATGGTCAACATAATCGGTCTACTGAGCATACTATTCGCGACACCGTCACCCATCTTGAGACCCAGCATTCATTAATCGAATAATATTCAACCGAATAGACCACGTCTAGCACGCAGTGAAGAAAATATAGCGGCCGTAGCTAAGAATGTACACGAAGACCCGTTGAGAGTCGATTCGGCGCCGTTCGCAGTAACTCGGACACGGTATGGAACAACTTGGCGCATTTTACGTCGAGATCTTAAATTGAAAGCGCACAAAATACAGCTTGTGCAAGAACTGAAGCCGATCGACCTTCCCAAGCAATACGCTATGGGATCTTGAAAATTTCCAAGAAGATCCGACGTTTTAGAGGAAAATTTTGTTCAGCGATGAGGCTCATTTCTGGCTCAATAGGTATGTAAACTAGCAAAATTTCCGCATTTGGGACGAAGATCAACCTGAAAAGATTCAAAATTCAAGAAGATTTCATCCAGAAAAATCAACGGTTTGGTGGGGTTTGTGGCCGGTGAAATAACCGGTTCATATTTTTTTAAAGATTATGCCGGTGAGAATGTAACCGTCAATGGTGACCGTTATCGCGCCATGATACCCGATTATTTGATGCCTGAAATTGAAGCTCGTAATCTCCACGAAATTTGGTTTCAACAAGATGGCGCCACTTCTCACACGTCGCATCAATCAATGGATTTATTTAGAGAACACTTCGGTGAGCAAATAATTTCACGTTTTGGGCCAGTCGATTGGCCACCAAGATCGTTACATCATCACACCGTTAGACTTTTTCCTGTGTGGATATGTAAAGTCTAAAGTCTGTGCGGACAATCCCGGTTCAGGCCTTGGAGCAAAACATCACGCGTGTCATTCGTCAGTTACCACTCGAAATATTCGAACGAGTAATCGAAAATTGGACTCAAAGGATGGACCATCTGAGGCGTAGCCGCGGCTAACATTTGAAAGAGATAATCTTCAAAAAATTTGTGTCAAAGAATGTTCTTTCGAATGATAATAAACATTCCCTATTAAATTTGAATTCTCTGTGTTTCTTTTTCTTTAAAAAAGTAGGAAACCCGAAATGGATAACCCTTTGCATTAAATAAATGCTGTTATATGGTCATTTACTTGCATCCCTGGCAGCTGCTGGCGCCGCATAGTATTTTAAAACCCGTCTCGTCTCATCTCTCTCTTGACCTGCTGGTCGGCATATCGAAAAGTGATATTTATGTAAAATCAGTTGTTGATGCAGCGGAAAAGTTAGACTTTCAACTTCTTTTCAAAATGCAAATAAATTCTTTCAGTTTTAGTACGCTCTAATGGTCCATTAATATTATTAGATTTTTGGCTCCTGTCATGAGCCCAAAGAGTATGGGAAAGCGTTAATTTGTGAAATTCTTCATACTTCGTTGTGTTAAGTTAGTTTAGGTAGAAGTGGCTGATCTAAAGAGTATCCCACGTAGACATATCAATCATCAATTTACATATTTGTCTGATGTCAATATCTGTTAACTCCTTCCGGTTAGCGAACGTATGTGATTCGAGAATTTTCATTCTCAGTCTCGTAAACGTTGGGGAGTACCTCCAAAAGTGAAAAGATTATTCCATCTCTTCTTCCAAAGAACTACAACAATAGAGCTCCTGAGAAGTGAAAATTCTTAACGCATGAATTCCGAATACACAATATCCGGTCAAAACTCCCACTAAGTGTAATAGTTTTAGTCTTGTGATGGAAATCAGCTCTTTTGACCTCCAACAGTCATCTTAGACCAACAGGATCTTGCAACCGTACAATTTGTGGTGCTAACCCAGCGCTCACTGAGTTGAAGAAGCATACCGCCAGTTGACAGTGGAGCACGGTCAATATTCGCTCTATCGGGCATTGACCGGTGGTGCCCAAATGTGCAAGCTGAGCAGCATTGTAGTTTCCAGCGCTGTGAAGAGACATTACTTAACTATTTTGGAGTTCACCATGGGTGACCCAAAGGCCGTAATAGCCGATCGGCTATCTAAGTAAATGTTAGGCTGTTCCACAGAAACCATACTTCGAAGCAGTGTATCCACCTGCAATTGTCTGGAATCCCAAACCCCCACGGATGGGCAATTGCTGACAGAAGACTTTCGCACCGACACGTCCGTCAAGCTTGGAACAATCCATGAAGAAGTTAAGTGGGAATGAATTCGAATGGGAAAGAATTGGAGTCCCTCAAGAACCGCCGAATGTACCACGCTTGATCCAACCAATGATCCTGACACTCTTAGTCTCATGGCGACCTTTGCAGTGAAAGACCTATTAGCAGCTACCTTATGTACAATATACAAATGGCGCCAAGGTTGGAGTAGTTCGTAGAGCCCCACAGATGCTGATGAGGGAAACGCGTTGAATAGTTTCCAGCTGCTTAATAGAAGTTACTCTTTATAGCGACTTCCATCATACGAAAACTCCATAAAATAAGATAGGTTTAACTATAGTTGTGTTAATCCTGGAAACTACTGTAGGAGAAAGGACCCATCTCTTTTTTTTTAATATATATTTTTCTTCCAGCACAGTTTTCCATCTAGAATTATCCCCAGATAATTCGATTTCCTCCACACAAAAAAACGAACCATCTCCAATCGAGGGAGAGCCGCTACCGGGATCCTAAATCTTCTCGTGTATAAGGCATAGGCGATTATCGTGCGGTCATCACTTTCCAGCTTCTTAAGAAAGTAGCTGACAACCAAGACCTCAAGAAGAAGGAACAGGACACCGCCTTGCGGAGTACTCCTTGCACTCGAGGCGTGAATTTCCCCATTTAGCTACGATAGTTCTGTCGTTAGTCGGAAAATTCAGCATCCATGCGATCTTGGGATGATCAACAACGCGAAAAACTCGCGTTGCACGAAAGGTGCGTTCACTTGGTCAACCAAAGCAGTTTTCTACGCGATTTGCATAACATTTGAAGGCACACGCAAACAACGCGGGAATTGTATCTTAAGCGTATTGCTGACAAAGAAAGACCTGGTTTTCAACAATACTCGGAATGCTCGAAAAATCTGCGAATAAATGAGGCAACTTACAGGCGGTTTAGTATGGAGACATTTCCGGTTGGCTCGAAAAGAGTGATCTGGTAACTGACATTCAGAGCAGCGTTTTTGAGTTTATGGAGGGATCTTATAGACAAGACAACTGAGGAGGTGAGGAAGCGACCCTTTTTGTACAGATAACACTGAAAATAGCGAGCACAACAAAACGATGGGATCCGATGGTTTGTCAAAGAATTACCAAGTGCACGTATCACTTTCTTTGAAGAATATGTCAGATGAAATAAAACTAGAAGACTACAACCTGAGTGAGCTCTCTGTTCAACCAACTTTAAAAGGTGTACCTCACATTATACGGCAATTGCTATGACAAAAGTCTTTTCAATATCCCTAGATCGCAACTAGCGTACTGTGTGAAAGATTAAAAACCGAAATGAACTGAATAGACCTTATTAGCGTGGGGCTTGCTTTGGTACATCCACAACTGATCATATATTCTTGTGCACTATTCGTTTCTTCTTCTCGCAGCTTGACGCCAGTTGGAAATACCAAGCGAAACAAAGTCCTTCTGAACTTGATTTTTTCAATGGAGTGGAGGTCTTCCTCTTCCTCTGTTTCCATGTACTGCATCGAAAACTTTCAAAGATGAAGCGCTTTCATCCATTCTAAACTATGGCAATGTCGCCGTACAACCCTTACAATGCATCGTTCCATCGTCTGCCGTATTCGCCGTTTCAAACGTGCAAAAGACCTTAAATCTTCCTCAAAAACTTTGTCTCGAAAACTACCAGTGCCGTCTCATTGGATGTGGACATCTTCTACGCTTCTGAACCATACAAAAGTACGGAAATAATAAGAGAATTGTTGAGTTTGGTTTTGATTCGTCGAGAGAGAACTCTACTTTGCAATGCCTGTTTGTTTGATGACAGCAGATATTTCCAAATATGTATTATGCGCCAAATTCTGCAAAAGAACCGTGAGAAAAGGAACGACACACATCTCCGAACCGTTCGGTTCCAAATGAGGTGTTAGGCAAGATGACTCGCTTTCTATTAATGTCTAAAGCTCTGGTCTAAAACAGACTCAATTTTATCAGCGGAATTAGCATTTTCTCTGGAACATTGAAAAATAATGTCGGAACGCACATACAAACACATTCTATAAGTATACGTAGTGTCAAATGTCAATGATTCACCTTTTTCGGAATTTCATTTATGATCCGCTGTACATAAATTCACATAAAATTCCACTTTGTCAGCATAAATATGAAAAAAGTTGTTGTTGGCTCAACAACCACTTTCCAACGGCTTCCATCTAACCATCGAGATGCCGATGCTATCACTCAAACAAAAGTCCCCTAATTAATTAATTTGTCGTAGCCATTTGGGCAGTCAATGCATTGCACATACATACATACATACATACATATGTACATATAAACGGATATGATGTTCGTACGTGTGTCGCACAATCATTTCATATACATCGCGCAAAAGGTGTGAAAATACCAGAAATGTAGCGTGTAATCACATCAGTCCATTTGTCGCCGCCGACAACGCAAAGCCCGCGAGCTACACTTCTTTCAGTTAACCCACCAGCCGACGGTTGTCATTTATACCCCTATTGACCTCACGCGCATCCTCACTGAGTGGTGCGCGAGTGAGACGCTAGGTCCGAGTAGAGGTGCGCTGTAGCGGGTGCGCACACGCGGATGCGTACGATCATCGTCGTCGTCAAGCGTTGATTGATGGCCCACAACCGAAATGCTTTTGTATCAAATAAATTTCATCAAATTTATTACAAATTTTCAGCATGCCTTAGTGACAGCGAGGACAGCAACAACATGAATGGAAAAAAAAAGGACGCGATAATCCAACAAGAAGAGAGTGTTAGCCATGTGCGAGTAGTATGCGGCTACCAAGCCACGCTCGTCGTGTGGAACCAATGAAAAATATATCATTTGAAAGCGTTTCATTGTTTATTTTATTAGGTTTTTGGTTTTTTTTTCTGATTTCAGTTTATTATTTTTTATTTTTTTTATTTTCCATTTTCGGCTTTTAGTTCACGTCAGCTTTTTACGTTGGTCTGACCCCAAGTGTGTACATCGACGACAAGCGAACAAGTAATTCGACAAGCGCGCTGGCACCTTCAGCCAATCAGTCCACACCAACTGCATAAGCTGCAACAGCAGCAGCCACAACAACAACAACTACGTATGAATGAATGTTTAACATTGAAGAGCAACAGCAGCAGCCGACAAAAGTCTCAGACAACCGCCAGGAGTCGCTGATAAAAATGATGACATTCATGTCTAGCTCCACTCTCTGGGTACCCCGCCACGCGTATCCACGCATACCCACGCATCTGCGAATGCGGTCAGTAAGCGTCATACAGCCATTCACCGTAGCAACAACAAAGCAGCCAGCAGCTGAGGGTTATTGAAGTAAATTTTGTACAACTTGTTCCTCTTGTTTTTGTTATTATAATATTGCTGCTGCTGTAGTTGTTGTTGTTATTGCATTCTCCTGCTTCTGCATCTTCTTCTTCTTCTTCTTCTTCTTCTTCTTCTTCCGGTATGCCACGAATAAACAGAAGTGTCAGCTGAGCAATAAATAAACTTGGATAATTTTCTGCTGGCAAACAAATTAGAAATCAAAATTGACCCATCCGTTGGTTGTTGTTATTGGATTGTTGGCCGTTGGTTGTGCTTATTCATGGTTGATAACAAAATTGAAACAATAAATAGTTTTTTTTTTTCGAACTCAAAACATACAAATCCACTTAAGCGCGCTGCCGTTGTCCCTGTCGACGATGCCTCAGCTGATGAGGTGTGCGGGTGCAGTTAAAGTGGATAAGATTGAGGAAGTTCGGCCGACGGCAAAAGATGAACGGAGTGGAGGAAGGGGAAGGAGGACCAATAATTGTTGACGTTGTTGTTGTAGTTGAATTAAGTAGTGGCGATTGGAATGTGTTTGTCATATTAAATTCCAAAACGCTGTAGTAGCTGCAGTGGGAGGAATTGAGATTGAATTTGGTGAAAAAAATATTTTTTTTTTAATAATAAAATTTTAACCGAAACAGAACCGTTTTTTGGACTGTCGTACATACACAGGCGCTTTTGGACTGCTCCACATAGCGCAGAATATAGTTTCCACAGCTGTTCAAATCTTGTTTCCCCCGACTAGCCGGTTCTATCAAAAAAGTTGGCAGTCAGAGTTCCGTACGTTGGAATATTTAGAGCTTTTTGTCCGAGGACATGCTTAACCAAAGGTTTCGAAGCCTTTATGAAATTACTTTCGGTGCCAGTTTAAGTTGATCTCACCAAAAAGGAATTATTTTGAATAGCGGTCAGCGCGCTAGCGACATAAAGATTCGACTAGGTCATCAACACCACTGTTGTTTCGGAAATGTAGAACTTGCACCAACTTAGAAAGCAAGAGACGTTTCGCGCCCACAAGCTAGGTTAGTCTTTTGGTAGTAGTGGGAATCTCGAAATATTTTGAGTTCACAGCTCACACAAACCGTAAAGGTTCCCGCCGCGCTTTACATACTCGATCACACGGGGGCTTTGAATCATGCTCCATGACTCTGAAGGTAGGTGGAATCGAGTAAAAACTTAAAAAATTGGTCGCCATCGTACCACTGTCACAAGCGTTGACACCTTAAATGTATGAGTGCGTGTAAAAGTAAATTTTTTACCTTCGCTGTGTGTCGCTATTATTAACCACTACTTTTTCCAGTAACATCGCCGCCCCGTTAATGTTTTGTTGTTATAACAATATTATATTATTGTTGCTGAATTTGAGTTGTAGACAATTTATTGATGAGTTTATTGCGCGCGCGCTCGCTTACAACGATGCGCTTTTACGACACAACACCCAGTCACAACAACGGCCAACCAGCAACCCAACGATCCCAAGACAGATGTAAGTTACTCGTACTTACAAGCATTCGAACGCGCCTGGCGCTGGCGACAAGCAGCAACAATTACCGCTATCACATTGATGAAGTTGATGATGGTGCTGATGATGTTGCTCTGCGCTGCTGCTGCCAAAGAAGTTCCGCTCCTACCACCACCAATCATGGCTTTAATGCGTTGAATCAGGTGTTTTTGTTGTAATTTTTTAGTTTTTTTTTTACTGATGACGCTCGCTGGCTGCTTGTCCGTTCTTCGCCCGTAATATTGATTCGATTGTCTGCCGAAGTTGGGTGGGCGCTGCTGGTGAGGGTGATGGCGGCGGTGCAGGCGTTGTATATGGATGGATGCTGCTGGCTGGTTGCGTGGAATGAAGTGGTTCTTTGTTTTTTGGGGACAATTTGTAAATTTCATTTTATGGAAGTGTGGAGCGTAAAATAAAGAATGAAAATGCTAATTTAAAAAATTACGAGTTTCGTTGCGGTGGTCACACCTTAAAACACATTCAGTTGCTGCGTCGTGTTCTTTGGGTTTGCTTTGGGTCTTCGTTGCATTTACGCTTTTGTCATTAATGTTTGGTGGATTTTTATTGTTGCTGCTGTTGCTGTTGTTATTGTTGTTGTTGTTATTTTTGTTATTTTTGTATTTACTGCTTTTATTATTGTTATTGTTGTTGTTATTATTATTACTGTCGTTCGTTGATCAATTTGTTGTTGCTGGCTTATCTACGCTCGCGCGCACGCTTCACTGTTTGATTTTAGCATGTTTAATATAAATTCATACAAAAGTATATTTACATTCATATTTACATATATAATTATGTAAATTTTTACCGTTGCGCTTCATATTTACATTCGGTATATTACATTTGTTCGTTCAATATTTATTTGTTGGAGAATAAAAATATTTTCTTTATTATTAAAAATTCCTGCCCTAATGTGTTGCGATTTAAAATTTCTCACCGGTATCTCTAAAATTTATCATTCAGTAACAGATGCAGCTCTCCTTTTTCCGCCTACACTTACTTTAAACGCCTGAAATTTACTTTTCTTTTCGCAAAAATCACTTCTAGTTTTGCTTTTATTTTATTTTAAAGTGTGATCCATTTGGAAGTTCCTTACTTTTTTAAAGAAAAAAATCACAGAAAATTCAAATTTAATGGGGAATATTTACCATTCGAAAGAACATTCTTTGGCATTTATTTTATGAAGATTATCTCTTTCAAATGTTGACCATCTCAGATGGTCCATCCGTTGACTCGTCCAATTTTCGATGACTCATTCGAGCATTTCGACCGGTAACTGGCGAATGCCACGCGTGATGTGTTGCTCAAAGCCCTGAATCGAAGCGGGATTGTACGCATAGACCTCAGACCTTACGTATCCTCACAGGAAAAGCGAACTTGGTGGCCAATCGACCGGCACAAAACGTGAAATTATCTGCTCAACGAAGTGTTCTTTCAATAAATCTATTGATTGATGCGATGTGTGAGAAGTGGCGCCGTCTTTTTGAACCAAATGTCGCGGAGATCACGAGCTTCAATTTCAGGCATCAAATAGTCATAGTTATCATGGCGCGATAACGGTCGACGGTTACGTTCTCACCGGCATCATTTTTGAAGAAATATGGACCGATGATTCCACTGGCCCACAAACCACACCAAACCGTTGTTTTTTCTGGATGAAATGACAGCTCTTGAATCTCTTCAAGTTGGTCTTCGTTTCAATTCGGCAATTTTGCTAGTTTACATATCCATTCAGCCAGAAATGGGCCTCGTCGCTGAACAAAATTTGGCATGAAAACGTGGGATCTTCTTTTTTAAGAGCCCACAGAGCGAAGCGATGTCGCTTCGGAAGGTCGAGCGGCTTCAGTTCTTGCACAAACTATATTTTGTACGCTTTCAATTTAAGATCTCGACGTAAAATGCGCCAAGTCGTTCCATACGTCAGTCCGAGGTGCTGCGAAGGGCGCTAAATCGACTCTCCACGGTCTTCGTGTAGACTCTTAGCTACAGCGGCTATATTTTCTTCACTGCGTGCTGGACGTGGCCTATTCGGTCGAATATTATCCAATAATGAATGCTGGGTCTCAAGGTGGGTGATGGTGTTGCGAATCAGCTTTTCTTTATTTGGCTGGTTATTATTTAATTTTTAATTTAAATTTAATTTCCGTCCAAAGCAGATGGGTCATTATGAGGTTGATAAACATACCTGCCGAATCTGGAAATATCGCAAAATCGTACCACCGAGATCCGTACGTTCGCAATCAAAACACAATCGCGGCTGTTGCATCGTCAATTCTGGTTTGAAACTTATCGGCGCAACTTGGAGTTGGCAGACGATCATTACAACGGATAATTTATGATGGCCCTAAACTTTTTTCCCTACAAATTTCAAAAACAAGCCAGTTAAACCCTCTAAGTATGTCGATTCGCCTGCAATTTTGCCAAAAAATTATTGAAATGACCGAAGAAGCATGTAACCTGATAAATTGCCTGTTTTATGATAGAGATTTAATGTTATTTAGAGATGTTAAAGGAGTTTTTTTTACCCAGAACTGCGCCGAACACGTATCCCTTTCAAGAGCGTTTGATTCCAGCAATATGGAGCAACTACACACGTTTCCAGACCGTCTATTGCGGAGCTCCAAAGAGCGTTTCAAAACAAATAAATATCCAGAAACCCCACGTTCCGCTAGCCTCCTGGGTTACCTGGCCTGATTTCCTCAAACTTTGTCATTATTTGATTGGAATCGAAATTACAAATTTGTTTTTCTATGCAAAATAAACAACAAAGACACGCGAACAGGCGACGCATAGCTGATCGTAAGGAAAACCAGGATATTAGAGATCAACTCGAAAGACTTCTAAAGATTGAAAGCCGGTTTTCGGATTATTTCATGTGAGAAGAAATACACTCGGAGGGATTGGCATGCCCTGCCGAGGATTTTGGATTTTTATCTTACCCCGTGACCCTTCAGATGGTACAAACATATGTATGGATGTATGTATGGAATGTATTTTTAAATTTATTATTTTCAGTACAAGTTTAAAAAAAGAACTGTCATAATTTCAAAATGGTATCATCTCAGCTAATTTAGAAGATATGTTTATTCAAAGCTTTCCGGTGCTCAATACTGCGCCATCTACCATATGCTTTTTGAATTATGGCTTATTTGAGCATTGATATATTCAATAACATTCCCGATGTGACAACTATTCAGTACAAGGTTTACGATTTCACTTCGCTGAACTATATTTTGTAGAGAGTTGTTAAGGTTAAGTCCTCCAGAGACGATTCCTGATTGGAAACACGAGCTATACATATGTATATGTATTTAGGAGTACATGGGATCTATCATTTAAAATAGAGCCAATATAAATATTTAAATACAAGAATATGTGTTCTACATGATCTTCGCTGGTTGAGTTCGTTAAATCATTGATTTAACGCTTCTGAAATTTTCGCTCGAATATACTCGTACATAGCTCCGCCTTATTTCTTTTACCATATTTATTTATTTCACTTTTATATTTTTATAGCGCGAACGGTAGGCCCTTTGGTACTGTTAGCACATGATGATGACGATGATGGCTGTCGCGCCGGTGGTTTGCGGCTGTCAACTGGCAACTACCAAGCGACGCCGTCTGATTACCACAATTGCGTTGCGTAGAGCTTTTATGACGATTTTTTTGTTTAATACAAGATAAACAAAGAGTTACACTCAGTTGCGAATGACGCACCGTAATCTAAGCTTAGTAAAAAATCTCCAATATATGATATATATATATATATGACGACCTAAGGAAAAATCTGAATAATTGATTGCATTGGCTGAACGTAAATTCCTTGAAAACCCAAGCGTCATAGTTGAATAAAGAGCTGTTCGACTTTAGGATATGCGAGCATTCTTCAAAGCAGCGAGAAATGATTGGGCGTAAGTGATATTGCGTCTATAAACAGTAGAAACCTCCCAGATTCCTGCAAATTATTTGCACTAGTAACCTGAAATGAAACTAAAATTTTATGAAGATTTAATGTATATGAAGAACTTGAGTGAACAGTTTTTTTGTATTTTTTATATAAACGAAAATTTCCAAAATTTCCTACTGATCTCCAGAAATAAATTTTTTTAGAAAAATGACTTTTACAAATTTTTCAAATCATTTAATTTATAATTGAAATTAAAATTGTTGGAAGAAAAATAATTTGTTTGAAGAAAAAATTGGAAATTTTTAAATTTTATATAAATTTTAAAATTTTTCTTGGTAATCAAATAAATATAAAAAATATAACCGAAAAAATTTAAAAACATAATAAGTACATGTATTTGACAAATATAATGCAGAATTTAATGTTACAATTTATATATATATATATATATATATATATATATATAGCTACATATATATATATATATATATATATATGTTTGATGATTAAAAAAATATTATAAATTTAAAAAAAAAATTGTAGAAAAAATTATAAAGTAATTTAAAAAAAGAAACAAACATAAGATAATTAAAAAAAACATTTGATCAATTTTGAAAAATTTGTATTTTTGAAATATTTTAATGAATGTATTTCTAAATTGTTAAAAAAAATATAAGCTCTTAAATAAAATAATGCTATGCTTTGAGAAGCTATTTAATAAATTAAATTCTGATTTTACTTATGTAAGCACAAATCTTCTGAAAAAGTAAAAATTGAGAAATTTTTGAAGAAAAATAAAATTAAAAAAGAAATTAATATATTTAAGCAATTTAAACAAAAATATTTTTGAAGAAAAAAATGCAACTGACTTTGAGAAAAATATAATGCAGAAATTTAAAAAAAACTTTATATATATACTCGAAGTTGAAAAGAAAAATTATTAGATCATTGAAAAAATAATAAAATTGATGAAATATTACATTTTGAAAAAACTACACATTTTTAAAAAAGAATACTTAAAAAAACATTTTGAAGTAAAAATGTAAATGCTTTTTAAATTTTTTTTTCTTTAATTTTTTCATCAGAACACAAATGTCTTTTTGAACATACTTTGAAAATTTTGAACTTTTAAATAAAATATAAATTCTTTGAATTTAATAACATAATTTCTCATCTTGAAAATATAAATCTTATGAAAAATAAAAAAATAAAAACAAAATTTGGAAAAAATTATAAAAGAGTTGAAGATAAATAATAAGTAAAGAACTTTAAAAGAGAATATCTTTTTCAACAAAAAAGAAATTAAAATAAAACCTTTTTATTAAGAAAATGGAAATGATTTAAAAAAAATGTAGGAATTAACAAAGAATGCATACATCATTCGAAAAAACAAATATTTATGAAAAAATTATAAAAATAATTTATTTGAATAAATTTAAAATTCTTTATAAAACATTAATGTAAAAAAAAAAAAAATACAATATTTTTTTTAATCAATAATTCATACGAATTTGAAAAAAATATATTACAGAAATTGAAGAAAAAGCAAAAGAAATTGTGGAAAAATTTACGAAAAAATTTAGAAAGTATTTAAAATATCTTTTAACAAAATAATTTCAAGAAAATTAGCAAACACAAATTTAAAAAAAATGTAAGGATCTTAAAATAAATAACAGTAAAAAGCGAATGTATGATGGCAGTTTGAAAAAAAAATTATGATATTCTAAAAATAGAAAAGTCATGAATAAATAAAATACTTTTAAAAAGAATATTCATAAGAACATAAAAATAAATTTTAAGAAATAATTCAAATGATTTTGATTCAAATATATTATAGATATCCAAATAATAATAATAATAATAATAATAATAAATCATTCAATTGAAAATTTTTTTTTTCAATTTATGAAAATGCTTTGAAAAATTTTAAAGCTCTTTTAATTACAAGAAAATTAAAAAACTTATTTTGAAGAAGAAATTCAAATGATTTTGAAAAAAGTTTAATTTTGAATTTTTATTTTTAAAGAATTCAAATGTATTTTTATGCGGTTAGGTCGGATTCAGAGGTTAAAAAAGGAATTTTCCCTTTTTTTTATAAAATCATATATTTTATTCAAACAATCTACCATATCAAAGATAAATATTTAAACAGTATTTTGTGAAATTTTTATTCAATAATTCCGATAACTGAGCCGTTGGTACCTCATCTCCTTTGACGTCTCAAAAGAAAATGCTCTCGTCGTGGGCAACGTAACTAATTATTGGTTTATTTAAAATCAAAAAACCAAAAATATTTCGTTAGTACATGGATAAATCTCGTCATTGGGCGAAGAAAAAGAAAAAAAAACAGACTTTGAAGAAGAAAACATATTTTTTGATCAAATTTTCACCAAATTTTCGAAAAAATTACATGTAATAAAATAAAATAAATCCTTCGTTCAATGACTAGATAGGTATAGATATTACAAAGATGTGTGCCAAATTTTAACAAAATGGATATATAACTTTTCGAGAAATCGTGTCCACCGACTTAAAATATGAATAGAGTTTTGAGATAAACGCATTTAAAGTTTCAAATTGACAAAAACATTGCCGAAGGGTGGAATTTCCAAAAGATCTATTTCTTAGAATTTTACTCCGATCGATTTGAAATTTTAGGAGAATATTTTAAACATATTTTACAATTTAATAAGACAGAAAAAATCGATTTTTTTTAATTATCAAACCCACCTAATCCTTTAATATTAATTTCTCTTTTCTTAAAGGAAAACGATGAATTTTTAAATGAAATATAAAATTCTTTGTAAAGAAACATAAAATATTTTAATTACCAATTATACAGTATAGCTCCACTGTGCGCCGCACCTAAAATTTGCATTTACTCTGTTTTTATTTTATTTATTTATTAAATTTACTCAATTTATATACATGAGTTTAAATTTGAACAAATTAACAAATTTTATGCAAATTTATGACTGGCAGTGTTTTGGTTTTAAAAATAGCTACGCAGCGAAAATAATATTGATATAATGGAAACACATTTTCAAGGTTCGAAACTTAAATTGTGCTGAGTGTTGTATATATGACAAATTTACATGTGTATATATGTACTTATATAATAATTTTTATAATATAATTTTCAATTTAAAAATAAACCTACTTAATAGCATACAAAGTTTTTGCTCATGCGTGGCAGGTGGGCCAATTATTCTATGTGCTTGCCACATGACATTAATTTAAAATTAAAAAAATCTTAAAAAATTAAAAAATATTAAAAAAAGTTATACTCTCACTTTGTATGTGATTTTCTTTGTATTTGCATACATACATATACATACATACATATGTATGTGGGTTGATGTTGCCCCGTACACCAGCTATTGTTGCCATTGTTGTTGCCTTTTAATGCCAATCACCATTCGCCTGGTGGTATAGTCTGTGCATTGTTATTGTTGCTTTCATATGACATTTACTAGCTGTTTGTTGTTTGCTTGTTTGTTTATACGCCTTTGTTAAATTTTATTGGCATTTTGTGCCTCGCCATTGCATGCGTTGAACGCTCCCCTCACACACAAAAAAAAATTACCAACGACTAGAGTGAAAATCTCTGGAAAAAAAATGTGAGCAGCGGCATGGCAGGCAGCAAAAAAAGACGCCAATTTAAAATATTACCTCCAGCACACCTTAAAGAAAGGCAATAACAACAACAAAAACAATTAAAAACCAACAATTGCAACAGAAATTATACTCGTAGGCAACAACAAATCACTGAGACGAAATTTTATGCATCACCTACACGGTACAAAATCAATTCAATGCGGCATGAGCAAATCAAAGGACGTCCAAGGCTCATTGCTAGGACCCTCGATATGTGATCGGTATAGTCTGTAGTCATATGTGGCACCACTTATGACATGTAATGTTGGTATGGTGTACAACGGGTGATCAATTTCGAGGTTCCCTACTTTTTTAAAGAAAAAACACAGAAAATTCAAATTTAAAGTGGAATGTTTATTATCATTCGAAAGAACAAGATTTTCTCTCTTTCAAATGTTGGCCGCTACTACGTCTCAGATGGTCCATCCGTTGAGTCTAATTTTCGATGACTCACTCGAGCATTTCTACTGGTACCTGGCGAATGACACGCGTGATGTTTTCCTCAAAGACCTGAATCGAAGCGGGATTGTTCGCATAGACTTTAGATTTTACATATCCCCATAGGAAAAAGTCTAACGGTGTGATGTCACACGATCTTGATGGCCAATCGACCGGCCCAAAGCATGAAATTATCTGCTCACCGAAGTGTTCTCTCAAAAAATCTATTGATTGATGTGATGTGAGGGAAGTGGCGCCGTCTTGGTGAAACCAAATGTCGCGGAGATCACGAGCTTCAATTTCAGGCATTAAATAGTCATAGTTATCATTGCGCGATAACGGTCGACGGTTACGTTCTCACCGGCCTCATATTTGAAGAAATATGGTCCGATGAGTCCAACGGCCCACAAATCACACAAAACCGTTGTTTTTTCTGGATGAAATGGCAGCTCTTGAATCTATTCAGATTGCCACAACTTTGCTTGATCCTCATCGCTGAATAAAATTTGGCTCCAGAACGTCAGATCTTCTTGGATGATGTCGCTTGGGAAGATCGATCGGCTTCAGTTCCTTTACAAGATGTATTTTATACGCTTTCAATTTAAGATCTCGACGTAAAATGCGCCAATTCATCCCATACGTCAGCCTGAGTTGCTACGAACGGCGCCGAATCGGCTCTGCATGATCTTCGTGTACACCCTTAGCTACGGCCGCTATATTTTCTTCACTGCGTGCTGGACGAGGTCTATTTGGTCGAATATTATCCAATAATGAATGCTGGGTATCATGATGGGCGACGGTGATGTGAATACTACGCTCAATAGGCCGATTATGTTGACCATAAGTTGAGCGATGCGCGCGAAACACATTCATTACAGAACGTGATTTTCGTAATAAAGATGAATCATTTGTAATCATTTGTTGTCCAGGCGTAAGTGTTTCCAGGATGAAATTCCAAACAATACTGAACAAAAGTGATATGACAGCTTGACACGACTCACGCGTGATCAGTCAAAAAAAGGCTATTAAAAAAAATAACTCTACTTGGATCACCCTTTAAATCTGCTGCGATCTCGAAAATTTAGTTCCTATAGTCGGAAAGAGATTTCCATGACTTAAAGAGATATCCATGAAACTCATCCTTGTTGTTATACCAATTTTAGTAGATAATTCCCGAACAAACAACTAGATGCCAGCTCGAAGCTCAGACTTTTCTTCAGTTGCTACCCTCACCCTAATGATAAGCGCACTCCCTAAATTCTCTCAGTGCCGTAACATGCATCGGCAAATTTGCCAACCGCATTCACAATGGAGGCATTCAAACTGGTATGATGATGATGCCTTGATGCCTTCGGGCTATGCTATTCCTGATATGCCTCAACTATACCGCTGACTGCTGTGGAGTAGTAAAAAAAAACGCCGATGATGGCGCTGAATGCTGCGCGCCCAGGTTAAAGTTGGTAACTCACATACATTGATACACCAGTAAGGGCAGTAAATCCACAAAGTGGAACTTTGAAACTCTGCTGTTGCTTGGTAGGGAGTGAGCGAACGCGCACTGCTCGTGGGTGGGAATCATACATTTGGTTGGAATACGCCCGTCTATTCCTCAAGTGTATTTAGACAGACATAAAGATGCACATTCACTTGCACACACACACACTCACACACACTCACACATATAGGTGAACACGCTCCATCAATATGCGGCGCGGTATTGGCATATGCCAGGCAAACTTCAACGACCGACCCGCCAGTTATGCTAGCCGACGACGCGGAGCAGCGTTGCACTCATTGAGATATGTACGACCCGGGCCAACACCGGTCGCTGCGGTTTTATCGTTGTGTCGTTACCAAGTCTGCGTTTTAATTTTTTCTACTCGATTTTTTTTTTCATTTTTTTTTTCGCTTAGTTGTTTTCGCTGTTGTTGTCATCGTTGTTCTTATGATCGCGCGCTGGCGTTTGTTTTCGGTTGTGTGTGTGTATGTGTCTGTGTGTGTGCCTGCTTGTTCACAGTTTAGTTCGCTCAACGTCCATCAATGTTGGTTGGCTCATAACTCGAAGTTCAATCGCAAGCCGCAGGGCATTTGCCAAACCTTACTTAGTGCCAGCTAGGGAAACATCAATCGCCCACGTCTGTGCACGCGGACGCGCCAGCGCAAGGCATCAGCGCAGTGAGTGAACGCGGGCCGGGCGACGGCTGAAGGGTGTTCTTTGCGCCTATGCGGTCATGGTATAGCTGATGTTGGGATGCGACGCCATATGGAATTCGTGGCTTCGGAAATTACAGCAACAACAACAACAACATCAACTACAACAACAATCATATCATTCTCCAAGCCGCAACACTTGGTGTGTGCGCGGATGTGCGAACAATAAAATTGTTAAAGAGGAATAAATGAAATGGCAAATAAGGGCTAGGCGCATGGCGGCATATACGTCGTCTCTTCAAATCGACAAAGCTTCCCGTGCTGATAGCCTCGACAAACACCCGCGCCAACAACAATGCTAGCGGCCACTAAAACGCTCCCATCTCAGTTCAGTTGCCCTACGCCACCTCCGCATTTTTTCCCTAATGGCGCGCTTTGCTTGCATTGTAGTCGATAGCTGGTGGTGGTGGTGATGGTGGTGGTGGGGAGGTGCGTTTGACATGCTCACGGCAGCCATTGAGCGAACGAACTAGCGAGTGGCGGTAAAAATGCGACAAAATCTCCTACAACGCAGCATTCAACGATTCTAATAGACCGATTTGTCAGGGCTCAGGTTACATGGTTCACAAACGCCCACATCCGGTTGGGTGCGCACTGTGCGCCGGAGCCCACCATTCATTGCTTCAGTTAAGTGAAGACACACTGTCACACCAGTAGATAGGGCTGCAAGGCGATCGACCAGTAAACTACTATGTAGTACGTACTGGCCGAGACATTGAGCGCTAGCCGGCGACATTATCAGCGTGTGGTGTCGCTGTTGATGCACGCAGCGTGGCAGTTAGATCTATGGCTGTGACGCGTAAACGGAAACAACAATGCGACGCAAAGCAGTTTGCTCTCATTCTTGTTTACGCTTGAGTTTTCCAAGGTACACGCGGGGTTTGATAGTTTTTTTTGTTCATTGTTGGTCACTTTGTTTCAGTTACTCAACAGCCATCCGTCATTCGGTATTGCATACGTTTAACGTCTGTCTACTCGGCTAAAGCCTTAATTTGTATTTATTTATAAAAATATATATGTATGTATGTGCGAAGTGCGTTATTGGTCCATCCTCTAGGCAGGGCAATTGAGTGACGTCTCCTCTTGTCCCTTCCTCTTTGACCACACTCGAAATCTTCAGGTTTATTAAACAAAAAGTCTAGCGCGTATGAGCAACGGAAGCAAAGCCGCGGGAGATGCAAATGTGCTATAAACACAAGTCACGATTTTTTTTATTAAAGCGTAGAACGATGTTCACCAACAAATAACTGAATTTGAGTTGTTTCAACAGCAAGAGCTCGCTCTTCTATGCAAAAGGTGTCTGGCGGTAAAGTCTTTTCTTTATTAGTTCCTTTTAACTGAAGCTCTTATCTATGTATAACAAAGGCACTGCAGAACATTCCTGAAATGAAAAGACCAGAGATTTTTGAAATTTCCGAAATTATTGTATTTCTTAAACATGATGCTCTGCGCTAAAACAATAATATTAATAATAATCCGAGGCTATTGTTTTTCCTTCATTGGGCTAGTTCTTTTAGCGGCGGGTCCCAAACCCAGAAAATGATCAACACACACCACCTCGTCGACAGTTTTAAAGCTGCAATCGATAGCGTGAATAGGATCTGTTTCTAAGCCATTATATCTGAAGATAGTATACGGTCAGCAACTCCAAAAGCTCCGTCAAGTTCGTGAAAAACTTCTCCAAAAAGCTCGATATTAAACTAGGTGTCAGACAAGTTGGCTTAATGCTGGAAAAGATAGAGCAGCAGGATGACTTTATTGGAGCTCAAAGAGTGTTCCAATGATAGTTTCTTTCCAGGAGGTGTGCCTTGGACCGATCTAACCCAAAATACCTTATTCATGGTTCGATTTACTTGAAATGTAGTAATATAAATTTATAGGAAATAGTCACAACAACATGTGACCTAGTCTTTTATAAGAACATTGCTAGCCAGGCTACGTAATCAAACTCAAAACTGTGAGCTGTTGGAACTAAAAGTTATTTGGACATCAAATCATCCTCAACACGCAATGCCGTTGAGTAAATCAGACACAATTCTCCGAATATTCTACATAAAGTCTTGTTTTTAGGTTCAGATAGATGATTATCTCAAGCTATTTATAACGATGGATTCATAATGCGCCAAAGGGTCGGTATGAAGTATACTCGGAATATATATATGTAAATATCTCGCTCATTTATCGTCTTTAAACCTCACCTATATACCTTTTTAAACCTATCAAGCTGAAATACCGAACATTAAAAGAGCCTGCAGGTCATTAATGAATAACTGCGGAGGGTTACGCTGAGAATACCGGGACAATACTGGACCTACTTTCACAAATAATATACTCTATCGCCAAGAATTAATTTAAGTTAAGTGGTATGATAACTCGACTTTTCTATTAACTTTATAATACCAGTTGATATCATGAAGGGAGTCAGGAAAATATTATCCATGTTCTCACTGTTCTCCATATTCCTTGTGAGTACCCAGCTCTCTTACAAATTCAGCAGAGACCACTAAAAAGCCATCAGGTATGAAATCTTGAATATATATATATATAGCGACAACGAAAAACCAAAAGCAGCAGTGAAGCGTGATTGCAGAAATATTAATGACTAACGATAGTGCATCAAAATCTCATATCTAGCGCTAATTAGGACCGAGGCTAAAAGCTAAATTTGATACGCCACACCGAATGGAGCTTAATAAGAAAATTTTGTCTACGATGTCCTCTCTGCAAAGCTGTTTAATTGTAAAATCGTGAGCAATAGTTTGGATACTTTGCCTGTACAAAGCCTTACATCTGCATAGAAAATGTTCCACAGGCTCTTCAACTTCTTAGCAACTTCTATAGTAGTCGTTATATGGTACGCCCAGTCTGCTGGCGTGTCTGCCAATAAGACAGTGATTCCTTAGTGGTCCTATAAGAGTGTTGTTATGTCATTCATTTTAAATTTCAAAAGTCTTCATGTGCCACCCATATTTCTTTCAGGCCATGTTTAATTGCTTGTTGAACAAGTCAGGGATTCTTTCCAACGAGACTGAATCATACCTTTGATATGTTTATCAATTAAATATATACCGGTAGCCAGAGGCATATATGTAATGTACATATTTTCCCTCTTTATCTATTTGTAATTGTAATGTAGTGCCCAATCAGGCTAGTTCATATGCTTCGCAGTTGCCTGGAATATCTCTGTGTCCGGGAACCCACTGGAGGTTTAAAATATGAATCATACTAATAGATCAAAACTTGCTGACATCCAAACAGAAAAGGCTATCTGTGCACATATATATGTCCCTTGTTACAGTTAATTAGTAGGGATTATTCCCTGAGTCTAAGTGCCGACTTCGCTGCAAGTTGCGTTCTCAAAAAGTGTATGGAAAACTATGTGGCTTTTTTATACTTTCCATATGCTTTACCCACTATTTCTTTTCCATTTGCTTTATAACTGCCTTGCAAAGACAATGAGTTACAGGAGGCGACTTTTACGGGCCTTACCTTAGCTTCTAAGTTTGGTTTCTATGAGAGCTTCCTGTCAAAAGTTAGTCCCAAGTAGCTTGCTTTCTAATCTATTGGTAACAGGGCACCATCTATTAATGATGGTGTTGAACCTGGAATTCTGTGTTTCCTGCTGAAAATTGCTAATTCTGTTTGGCTAACATTTAGATTTAATCCGCCCGATTCGGGCACAATATATACCGCCCTATTTTCAAGATCTAACAACATTTTATTCATTGTTAAATTCCAGAGAAGTTGGAACTCACTGAGGTGCACCACGTTGGACAGATGTATTTATCGTTGAAGCTACCAGCGCCCAAATTATGAGTCTGCCGAAAAGCATCTGTCTGCCTATATCTTTGAGCACGCTCCTTATGGCCCTTGGCCAAATGTTGTTAAAAGCGTCTTCTAGGAAGGCTATGAGTGCATATTCTTTTACCTCCAGAGATTTTTAAATCTCTCTACCACCGCTTTTAGTGCTCTCCTGTGGATTTTCACTAGGAGTACGCATGTTTCGAAACTATCAGTTTTTCTGGCGTTAAATGGTATTTCATTCAACGAATTGAGTAAACTGAGTATTTTGTCTAAAATCTTTTGTACTAGTGTTAAAGCTTTTACCAGCCTTTTCGTATATAAATTATTTCGACTTTCCTCCACAACGAAGAAATATACGTGATTTGGTAACTAATAAAAAAAAAACCAGGAGACATATGTACTTGCTTACCTTCAAATCACTCAAACACAAAGTTCAGTTTTTCAATTAATAATTATTTGTATGCAAATCGAAATATAACTGAAATTATAATGTGTATGGATGCATATATATATTTAAGGTCTAAAAATCTTGAAATACAAAATTCCGAAATATATAATTCCGAAAAATATACTCAAGACACGACCAAGTCAAAATCAAACATATTCCAGACACGACCAAATTCCGATGAAATATTATCCAGACGCGATACAATCAACACCAAAAAAACATACCGACAGAAACTCCTAACAAAGCGTAAAAATAATTTCAAAATATCACGCAATTTCTTTAATTATTTTTAACCAAGAAAGGATTGTAATTGAAATGTTTTTTCTAAAGTTTTTACAGTACAACATGGCTTAACATTTTCTGGTTTCGAAAATAAACGTAAATAAAATGCATTTAAAATATTTATTTTCATGAAATTCCTATTTTATTATAAAATTTGAACCTTGGCGTTATATGTATGTGAAGCACTACGTCATTCAAATGACCGTCTCGTGAATTTTTGCAAACTTCAATACGATTTTAGGTAATTTTCGAACACTTTTTGACACATTATGGGCGGTATCTCAGTCATAACTTGACGAATGCTGGTTTTCAAGTGCTCAAGAATTAAGGGTTTATCCGCAGGAACACAATCTTTCGCATAGCCTAATAAAAAAAAAGTCCAACGGTGCGAAATCGCACGATCTCGGTGGCCCGTTGACATCACCAAGACGAGAGATTACGCGGCCGGGAAATTTCTCTCGCAATAAGGCAATATTCGCCCGTGTTGTGTGGCATGTGGCACCACCTTGTTGGAACCACATATTCTCCAAGTGGTGTTCTTTAATTGCAGGCTAAAAAAAGTCGTTAATCACTCGACCATAACTCTCCGAATTGACAGTGACAGTCACGCCGTTATCGTTTTCAAAGAAGTAAGGTCCCATCACACCTTTGGATCAAAGAGCGCACCAGACAGTAAATTTGGGTATAAAGACACATTCAATTATTTGAGGATTCTTAAAGCCCCAAATGCGACAATCTTGCTTATTTACGTATCCACCGAGTGAGAAATATGCCTCGTCGATGAGGAAAATTGTGTTGGAAAAATAGCGGTCTTCTACTTGTTGTTCGAGCACCCAATCGACGTAACTATGGCGTTATGAGTGGTCAGCTGGCTTCAGTTATGGTGTTAACTGGACTTTATATAGAAGTAGGTGTAAGTCCAAGTGCAAAATACGACATAATGTGCCAAAGGAAAGTCCCAGCTGTTGAGAGCGTCGAGAAATAGACACATACGGGTATTCGGCTACACTTTCACTTAGAACAGTGATATTTCAGGTGGAACGAGCAAAACGAACGATGATGCATAGACCTCATAAGATCTGTAATCGATCGAGTCTCTTAGTCTTTCTTTAAAATTTAACCAATTGTTCGAGTAGTTTTGCACGATTACGCGCACCATAATCTCTTCTTAAAGTACGAAACGTTCGAAACGATTTTTCTGTAAAACTTAAAAGAAGAATCTTTAAAGGATATGACTCCGCTGTTGTTTTTAATAAAAGAACATTTTGTATAATTCATGACCGTTCGGTCCATTTGTTTATGAAAAACATCAAAACGCACACCCCAAATCAAAGGAGATGCTCGACCCAAAATTGCTTCTATTTTATGTATGTATATTGAAAACATGCTTTCAATGTTTACAGTAAATTATTGAAAAACTTTAGTAAAAACGATGCTGTCGCGATTTTGTCTTGCCCGGATATAGAGCTATATGTATTCAGTCTGTTCGAGATTTCGTTATACCTGATTTATGTGGTATCGGGAGTGTGTCTTGTCTGGATTTTTTTAAATTTACCTAGATTATGTATTGCCTGGATTTTGAAAATGGGGATTATGGAGTACTCCTATATTTCTATCTACATACATATGTATGTATTTATGCATGTATTTAACTATAATAAGATTATGCTGACGCAGCAAGCGCCAGAGAGTTTTTTAAACTTAGCTTTATGGAGAGCCACTCGAACAGCCGGTGAATACTCATACATATATACATACATATATATGTATGTACATAAATACTTGGCGCAATTTCTGTCATGACATTGATGCTCGTAATCCAATTGGCGTTTGTTGGTGGCGACCAGCTGACGGCATAAACTCATTTCAAAAAATCATATGCCGTGAATTATGGATTTTATTTATGCCCTGCAGCAATTCCCAAATGATCTGGTCTACTATGCGCACACACACAAAAACATTTATATTTACATACATATGTACGTACGTATGCCACAAAACTATTTCGAAAACATGGCGCAATAAGTGTACAAATAACAAACAAACAAACGAAAAAAAAATAATACTAAAGTAGTTGCGCACAACAACAACAACAGCGACAATGATGTGTTCAAAGTCTTCATTGATCCTTTTTTCCACATTATTAACCCATTTATTCTTACTTTATTTATTTATTTCAAGTCTTTTATTTAATTTCTTTTTTTTTCAACTTTTTATTGTTGGCTACTTTTGTACGGAGTGAAACAGTGAAATGCCTCAGGCAATGGAAAAAAATGTCGTTCACACAGCGGGAGTAATTTTCAAAATACGTCCAACCCAATTTCGAGTTCACCCTCCTGCTGCTGCTGCTGCTGCTGCTGCGGCTGTTCGGTCATCAATGTGTGTAAGCATATGGATATGTATATGTATGTGTTTCTATTTGTTTAATACTCATAGAATTGTAACCATTTTCAGTTGCAGTTGGCGCTCATGGCTTTGTTTAAGGTCCACCACCTTCACCTTGATCGCACGGCATGTCAAGTAAAAGTCACACGAGTGTAGTATGTATGTATATGTGTGTGTTGGGGGTTCCTTTTTGAGAATAAAACGCTTAAGTGAGGTTAAATGGAAAATAAATTATATAAATATTCTTAATAATGGAAATTGTTGAAAAAGAAAACTTGAAAAGAATCAAAGTACAAAAAAAAAATAAATTTGCTGACAGAATTCTTATATCTTCGCAAGGTTTATATATAGAATAAAGGGTTATCCATTTAGTGATTTCGAAAGTGCAGGATCCGAATGTGTCTATTTCTCGACATTCTCATATAGCTGTGACTTTCTCACCGCATATTATGGCGTATTTCGGACTTGGATTTACAACTGCATCTATATAAAGGCCAGATCAGACAATAACTGAATCCAGCTGACCATTTACAACGCTTTAGTTACGTCGATTGGGTGCTTGAACAACAAGCAGTGGACCGCGATTTTTACAACAAAATCTTCTACAGCGCCGAGACTTAGTTCTCACTCGGTGGATACGTAAATAAGCAAAATTGTCGCATTTAGGGCTCCGAGAATCCTCGAATAATTAAAGAAAGGCCATTATACCCAAAAACAACTTACTGTCTGGTGCGCTCTTTGGTTCGGAGGTGCAATTGACTTTTTACTTCCTTGAAAACGACAACGGCGGGACTGTCACTGCCAATTCGGAGCGTTATGGTCGTATGATAACTGACATTTTTTGGATTGCATTTGAAGAACACCACTTGGAGAATAGGTGGTTCCAACAAGGTGGTGCCACATGCCACACAACACGAGCGAATATTGCCTTGTTGCGAGAGAAATTTCCCGGTCGCATAATCTCTCGTCTTGGTGATGTCAATTGGTCACTGAGACCGTCCGATATGACACCGTTGGACTGTTTAAAGGGACTACGCGAAAGATCGTGTTTATGCGGATAATTCTTGAGCACTTGAAAACCAACATTCGTCAGGTTATGGCTGGGAAACCGCCCAATATGTCCCGAGAAGTGGTCGAAAACTAGCTCAAACTGATGATTAATATTTCAAACTTTATAATAAAAAAGGAATTTCATGAATATTTTATAGTTTATTTTGGAAACCGCAAATTTATGTTTTGTTTCTCGTATGTGTTGTACTTTTTTATTCTTATTTTTACGACGAAACCAGCGTTGCCCAACCTCCCACCCAACCGACCGAGGGGCGGGCCTAATGGATAATCGTAAAATCCATCAGACCGTTGACCGAAAACCATGTACAGCCCGGATTGTCCTGAATCCGAAATCGATCGCGGAAGCTCGCGGTTACACTTGCCTCTTACATTGAGCAGCTACAGCCTTGCTCATCAGCTGCTATAAAGTGATTTGCGTTTAAGAAACATTGAGAAGAAAGAGATTATTTATTAGTTTAGAAGTCTCAGCAAATATTTCTTTATACGTAAAAGTGAGTCAGAAGAATCAAAGGTGGCGGAAGGAAGATTAAAATCGTTACGAAAACATCTGAACGGGTCGTGCATTTCAAAGTTTGTTTCGCATCAACACAAGGAAAGGGGCCTAAAGCATCTAGATGATCTTAAAGGGATAATGCAGTTAAGCTCTCTAAGTAGGAGTGGACTATTGATAATACAACAACTCTCGTCTGCTCTGGAGTGAAGGCAGATTAATAAGCCTTAATCGGCTTTTATAGGGAATGAGATTCTTATTCGCATTTCAATTTAAATTCCTTAACGCGAATGACCAGAATCGTTTTTGTACAGATTCCTATTTATCACTATGTGATTGCTAGTGTGGATCCCATACAATGGAACCATATTCCAAAATGAGCCTAAAAACGTAGAGTAATTTGGGCCTTTAAACTCCTTATCCCGCCGTTTAATGAAAGTTAGAACTCCTCTAGCCTTATTAGCACAATAATTTATATGAATTCTAAAATCTAGCTTAGGGTCCATTGTGACACCCAAGTCAATAAAGTCAGTAACTTGCTCCACATTGTGATTATCAATCACTTAGGCAAGGGATTGCAAGGATTTTCTAGAGTAGGACATATATTTGCATTTGTTTGAATTTAACGACATACAGTTCACATCACCAATTTACATTTTACAAAAATATTAATTTATTTTGAAATTATACATCAAGAAAACAGGTTTTGAGTGACTTTCTTGAGGGATATTGTCCTCGGCAATCACGCATGAGCCCCCAACGTAAATCAGCTATCATATGAATGTCCCATCTGCCTTGGTACTTCTTCTCCATTGCTTTTAAGTCTTAATGGAAACGTTCTCTTTGTTCTTCGCCAAGATCTCTCAGATTATGTTTAAACTGATCAATGTGATTATGGAGGTAGTGCACTTTTAAGTTCTTATTACAGTCCACATTTTTAAATACTATATATAAGTAGTATATATACTAAATCCATGTAGTTATCTGCCTTGAATTTACCAAGGAAGTTTTGTGTGACCTCAACAAAAGATTTCCACACACATCGTTCCATTTCAGTTATAGAAGCTTCAAAATCCGTAGAAGTTTTAATTAATTGACTTATCTGAGGCCCATTAAAAATTCCTGTCTTCAATTTTTCAGTACTCAATTTAGAAAATTTTTGAGAAAGTAACTTGAAGCATCGACCATTTCGGTCAAGAGCTTTAACAAATTGCGTCAAGAGCTCTAATTTAATGTGCAAAGGTGGAGGAATAATTATAATAAGCTTTTCCCTCAGAAATTTCCATCTGATAGTCCTCACTTTTCTGTACTTCTCGTTGAAAAGCTGGCATTGGAACAGTGACTGAATAAGATTGGTGAACAGTGATCGAATGAGTAGCTGAAGAGATATTAGGGAACTTCTAATTGCTGCGATTTTTTCTTTCTACTGCCTGTTACACTTGTCATACACCGCATATGTACGTAACAAAATATATCAGGATCAATAATAAAACATCTCAACTTACTTGCCATAATAAATTTATCCGATAACTGTTACAGAAGTTATTATAAGATTGATTGATTTTGAATAGAACCAGAAAAAATTTAAAATAATAATTGTAGGTAAACCAGGGCTGTCAGCTGACATCTGATAGTATAAACATAGTTCATACTACCAACTTTACCGAAAACAGATACAAACAGAGCGGCACCAAATCGAAAATTTTCTCTTGTTGGCCAGTGTTATTTAGGTCAAGTTCTCCTTTTTGTGTTAATATAAATATTAAGTCTCGTCCACTGTAAATAGGACGAAGATAATTACGGTGACGTTAACGGTTGTCGCAACCATGAAAAAAAGAAAGGTAGCTTCTTCTATAAACGTTGATCGCTTCGCATAAACGGTACGTATGCAGATAGAGTGCTATTGAGTACTAGCGCTCATAGAATATTGGAAAAGAGAATGCCACCGCCAATTTTGTTGAGAGTGAATGTCACTTGGATTTGTCTTAATATTAGCGGAGATCTATGAACTTTTTAGAGACTACTTTCAACTGTGTAGGTAAATGATCAGTAAAGTTCTCACTCGCTATACAAAAATCAAATTCTCGAAGTTGCTAATCATTCTCATATTTGTTTATGATGCAGAATCACGCAATGGATCGGCTTGGGGAGTCTTCGAAAAGAGGTCTTGCGGTTTGTAGTGCACTGCGGAGTACACTTCGATGGTAGCAGAGGAAAAAGAAGGCATCCACTCCGTTAAAAGGATCAAATAAAGAAAGACCTGTCATCATGTGGTGCCTCTTATTGACTCCGTACGGCTAAAAGAAGAACTGACTTTATGAAGATACTAAAACCGGCTATCAAATCTCTAATATGTTGAGCCTAGGAAAGAAGCAGAAAGTCTAAGATTTATTGAGTGTTTCAGCATGACGAACTCGAAGTTAAGCTGTTTTCTGTCTCGAATCAACGAGTAGTAAAAGTAGTACCTAAACCACATAATTTGCGTCCATTGACTACTAATCATTGAAAATATAACGAAGATTTTGCTTAGCAGATTCGGATACGAAGGTTTTGTAGGAAACTTCTTTTTTGGAAGTTAGGATGTTTGAAGAGTACGAATTTTAGAAATATTTACTAAACAGGTTGGCAAAAACCTTGAAAAAAAGAAAGGTAGCTGACTTTGAAAGCGACTATATTTGGATTAGCAAAGAGAAGTCCTTCCGTGCTACGATCCTGCCATCAGAGCACGTTTGGCATGAGTGTCCTAAGCAGAGCTGGCGCAACGGGGACACTTTTACGTTACTGTTCGAGTCTAAAGTAAATCACTTAAGATGATTATGGCAAGAGGCGGTGGAATTCGGTGATGGTTCTGTCTCGAAACTGCAAGTTTACTAAAGAACAAGTGCATTAACTGCAAGAACGGTTAATGGAGATCCGTAATGGTATGAAGAATGGAAAAACGTGAGAAGAACTATGGAGTGGGCATACGAAAAAAATTCCCACTACAACTACTATCCATCCTACCCACTTTTACATCCCCTAAACTCCTCGCGTTGGAATGCATCATGTCCACTTCTTGGTTCTTGACATCTCTAGGCACTGATAAAAGCCTACGCAATGACAAAAAAATGATTAGGAGAACGTTTACAGCAGCGATCTCCCCACTGCCTGACATTTCTACTCTCTTAGATTAAGTATAATACTTCGGTCGGCCGAAGACGGTTGTAAAGCGTTTGTATAATGTCTGCTTTGTGTTTCAGCAGTTCAAATTGAATTGTTGAGCAAAACTTTGCTAAATCAGAGTCCAATTCCGGCTGTCCAACTGGTTGATCTTTCATCTCACTTTATGTTGTGGCATGCAACCAAATTGCTAAATTATTTCTTCGCTTCAAAAGACATCTCTCCACTAATCGGACAGTAGTAAATGCAAACGATTTCTGCTGGCGGCCATAATTTTGTCTAAATTAAGACTAAATAAGTCCTTCACACTAATTACCTTCGACAACTGCTGAATATTGACATTGATCCGCAACACAAACACACAGACACGCACACACAGATGTTGGCGCACACAACGGAGTCTCCAAGCCAGAAAAATGCATATGCAAACCACAAAGATTGGCCAATATGCGCGCGCGGCTTCTCTGGCAGCGCGCTTGATGGACATTCGTCTGACATTAGGTTATCGGCATTAAAGACGCAAGTGTGAACTTTGTTTGGCATCTGCATATATGTATGTGTATTTGTATGTATATACCTGTCAGCGCTTGTCGTCAAGTTGTGGAAAACGAAATAAATCAGGCGGCTTCCAAGCGTTATCACGATCTACTAAATTAAGCCGCTGCAGAAAATAGCTCTGACTATCCTGGAGACCAGCGGCGATTGTAGCGACGATGGGCGAGAGGCGACAACGACGGCTTGCGGATCTGACAATGATTTCCTTGCAGCGGTCTTCATAGTCTTCTGGCGATTGCCGGTGATTATGGACATCAGCTGATGATGCAGCAACAACACAGCTTCGGCGCCGCAAAAACATCATCCGACTGTAATCGTTGGAGCTGCAAGACAAGTTTGAGTTGAAGCTGTAGCTGGTAGTTGGTGGTAAGTAATGGCCGATTCTTATGGCTAAATAAGCAATCATCGTCATGTTTAGACGCCTGACCAGCCAACCGACCCACCAACCCAACGACCAACCACTTAAGCGATTTGAGTGCTGGACTGTGGTTCTGAAGAAGAATGTCACGTTTGTTGTCAATCGGCGTCCGTTGCTGCTGTTGCCAACTTCTGTCAATGTTTTCTTTTGCTGTTTTTTGTGTTGCTATTCGTCGTACCAACTGACAAAGTAACATACCGACAAGCCGGACTATGTACTGCTGATAGATGTCGTTGTTGATGTTGATAGCTGTCTGCAGCTGCCACCACAGCCACCACTGGCCGACAGCGGCCGACGGGGCGCAACTAAAACAAGCTGAAGACAGACAACGTGCAACGTGCTACAATTTTCTGGCACAACATGACACTATACTCGCTGCGAGTACAACACCACATTGCGAGCCGAGTGAAGCCTAGTCGACTGCGTCTGCCGAGATTACTGCGCCCATCAAGCAGGCAGCGCAGAGCTAAACGCACAATCGCCTGATCGGCTCATATAATGCGTGTGCGCTTTAATGACATTTGCACTTACGCCGCGACGCAGCACATCCACACAATCCAATCATACAAAAAAAAAAAACCCTGACTCCTCTGTATCCGTGCGAAGATTGGAAAAGCCCACGGCTGCTGGGAGTAACTTCTGCGGTACTGTCGGAATTGCTCAGTGAATTTGTGCAAATGCGATTAAAATGTCAAAGCAGTACGACACGGCTCGCAAGCAAGTCGGTGCATCGGCTAGTAATGTGCAATGCTTTGTCAAGTCACTTAGCTGACATTCTTAGGCGTGCGTGCATGCATACGCTTTACACAGTAGGATTTACATTGGGCCCTGCACGACGGGCGAAACGGGCGAATCATACGCAAGAAACTGCGCGTACGTATGACGCGCTCGTGTGAATATCACAAATATGCGACGGCAGTCACATACCGTCGGCTAATGCGCGCTACAAACTCACTGGCATATCAAAATTTTCCAGATACCTAGAGTGTGAAGTTGAAATGAACAGTGCTCGGCTCGACCGTAGTTATACAGATGTGAATATGCCCATTCACTCTCGTTGAGCGCGCCCTCGTAAGCCCCTTAGCCACGTTGCGCTCGAGCCGCGCAGACGCACATGGCAAATAATGACATTCCAGGCAACATTTTGATTAAAAACTTGACAAGCCACGCAACGTCGTGTTGACGGCCACCCATCTGCGTGGTATCCGATATCGATATCGTTGTCGTTGTCAATGCCGTCGCCCAGATACCCAACGGTATGCGATGAGCGCTGTTCATTTGATTTGCATTCTACTGATCGGCAGTGATCATAGCAACGCAAGACTTGCTCACTCGTTGGCTCACTGTTTTGTATTGTACTTAGGGATTTATATATGTGTATGTATGTATGTATGTATGTATTTTTGCTGGCTGTCGTAGCGCTCAACACCGACGATCGATCAGCGACAATCAAAAGAATCAAATCGCTCGCCGATCAAACGTTGACAAATTCCATGTGTCGTGCGGCATTCTTTGCGCCACTGATTTCGCTCAGTCGCAAATTTGCTGAAATTCCCGTAATTTTTGCTCCATATAAATACGTGCATACCGAATATGAATCATAGATATATATATAAAGGGTGATCCAAGTAGAGGTACTTCTTTCAATAGCCTTTTTTTGACAGATCACGCGCGAGTCGTGTCAAGCTGTCATGTTATTCTTGTTCCTGAGACCCAGCATTCATTATATAATAATATAATAATATTCGGCCGAATAGACTACGTCCAGAACGCAGTGAAGAAAATATAGCAGCGGTAGTTGAAAGCGTACACGAAGACCGTGGGGAGAGACGATTCGGCACCGTTCGCAGCAACTCGGACTGACGTATGGAACGACTTGGCGCATTTTACGTCGAGATCTTAAATTGAAAACGTACAAAATACAGCTTGTGTAAAAACTGAAGCCGCTCAACCTTCCCAAGCGACATTACTACGCTCTCTGGGTACTTGAAAAGTTCCAAGAAAATCCGACGCTTATGAGCCAAATTTTGTTCAGCGATGAGGCTAATTTCTGGCTCAATGGGTATTTAAACAAGTAAAATTGCCGCATTTGGTACGAAGAGCGATCTGAAGAGATTCAAGAGCTGCCATTTCATCCAGAAAAATCGACGGTTTGGTGTGGTTTGTGGGCCGGTGGAATCATCGGTCCATATTTCTTCAAAAAAGATGCCGGTGAGAACGTAACCGTCAATGACGACCGTTATCGCGCCTTGATAACCGACTATTTGATGCCTGAAATTGAAGCTCGTGATCTCCGCGACATTTGGTTTCAACAAAACGGCACCGCTTCCCACGTATTGCATCAATCAATGGATTTATTGAGGGAGCACTTCGGTGAGCAGATAATCTCAATTTTGGGCCGGTGGATTGGCCACCAAGATCGTGTCATATCACACCGTTAGACTTTTCCCTGTGTGGATATGTAAATCTCACTTTGATTCAGGCCTTGGAGCAGTTAAAATGCTCCAACGAGTCATTGAAAATTGGTCTCAACGGATGGACCATTTGAGACGTAGCCGCGGCCCACATTTGAAAGAGATAATCTTCAAAAAATAAATGCCAAAGAATGCTCTTTCGAATATTCTTATAAAAATAGGGAACCTCAAAATGGATAACCTTTTGTATGTACACATGTATATATGTGATATGGATATGTATGTATGTGCATGTATTTATTTATACCGCTTGTTATGGCAATACAGCAATCTATGCAAGATAAAAGTGTGAAAGAAGAAAAATTCCCAAAAAAAATTTTTGGAAATTATCTCATATTAAAATGGAAAGGAGATAAGCTCATCGATTGCTTGTTTGATCGATCGTCGCGCTGATTCGTAAGCGAAAGCATGGTGGCCCCGAAAGCAATTGATTCGCAAGCGAACGATTTCGCAATTGATAAAATCTGTTGATACAAATCGATAGTGACTATCGCCAACATGGTTTGTTGGGCTTGCCGTGCCGAAATACGTGTACATATGTATAGAGATATGTGTATGGTACATATATAATTCATTTAGTAATGAAAATAAGAAAAACGGTACTGTTGCTAGCGATTGGGGCTGACGTCAGCTCTTATTTTTACCATACGAAGCTAAATTTCTTTAATGTTATTTTCAGCAAAGTTTACTTGTGGTTAAGCGATTTTGATATTTCAAAACTTATGCGAGTGTTGCTTAATATTTTTTCAGATTAGAGAACAAAAACCTATATTTATCTTCGAAAACCGCCTTATTGTTTTTCAAAATATTCTCCATTACGATTTGTAGACTTTTGCATGCGTTTCAATCAGTTGCCGAAGCACTTTTGCCACTTTTGCCGATTGAGGTATCTCCAAAATATGTCTTCCGAACGCATCAACCGCCTCTTTACGGGGTGCAAAAACGTTGAAGTCTCAGTTTGTTTTTGACATACGGGAATAAAAAGAAGTCGTTCGGTGCCAAGTCAGGGCTATACAGTGGATGACTCATCAAATCGATGTTTTGAGGGATCAAAAATGCACTTGTTTCAGTCGATGTGTGAGAGCTCGCAGTGTCGTGGTGAAGAGATTCTTCTTCGACGGTTGGTTTTCCTAATTTCTTGAAAGGCAACTGGCAAACAAATGGTCGTGTACCACTCCAAATTTACTGTTCTGCAATGTTCTAGTAGTACGGTTGCGCCATATCCAGTCCTTTTTTTTTTCTGGAAGTATTTCGTGCGCAAACAATTTTTGTTGGCTTCGGCTCATCTTGAAAAAACCATACAGTCAACTGCTGTTTACTTACGGACTCTTACTCGGAAATTCATGATTCGTTACCTCGATGCCACGATCCGTAGACGTGTTTCGAAGCACCGCTGTCGTATTTTTTAACATTGCTCTCGACCAATCGCTACGATCCTTTTTTTGAGCAATAAAAAAATTGTGTGGGATCCAAAGAAATTAACTTTTTTTTTGTAATGAAATGTTCATGCAATATTGAATGTGTCCCACTATTGCCTATAGTTGCCTCAATCTCACGATATGATCTTGCAATATCACTTCGCGCACAGCACCTATAGTATACGGAACAAAAACTGTTTTGGATGACCTTCATGAAATTCGTCTCGAAGTGATCTGCGACCTCGATCGATTGAATTAATTAAGTTCAGCGATGCAGTGTTGCTGAGTTATTCCACGTTGAAAGTTGTAAAAAAATAATCACCCGAAAATGTTTGCGATTTAATTTTATGTCTTGGTTGAGATTAATATTTTAAGTTACAGTAAACAACAGAAATATCCTTCAATTATCAAAACGTTCTGATTATGCAGAACATCAGAAATGCCAAATTTTACGATTAAGTTGTCAATTGCCAGATTGCAACACTAGGATTTCCAAATCCCGGTATATATAAGGCAACCCGCCTATTAACGGGAAAACATCTAGCGTGGCAACGCCCACTGCCGTTGAAGGTAGCGTTCACTGGGAAGTTGTCTTAAAAATGTAAATATGTTTGGCCAGAACCGAATAATTTTGAGAATATAAAAAGTTTACTTTTGGAAAAGAAGACTTTATGTTCGATATCTCCGATTTTCTTTCTGATGATGTACAAAAAATTTAATTAGAATATTTCAAATTCTTTCTTTCAATTATTGTTTGATTTACTTGAAATTTGGTGCATATTTAGCCTTTTGCTAAATTAACACAGGGAAAAAACAGGTAAGCAGGTCTGGAACCGGTCAATTAAAAAATTTACCTTATGATTCAAATATTTTTATGGGCCAGTTTTGTTGGTTTCATTTTATTTGGACATAATATTTTGGATTAACTGCCTCCGAAGCTGATGCGGAAACAAAAAGATATTTACAATCGCTTAACACAAATTGTGAATGATAGATTTGGTGGTATATACATATATATATATTTTTTTTTTTATGCTACTGGGGCGACTATCAAATCGTTCATTTTTAGGCTTATTCTGACAGCAATTCGATCACAAAATGGCATAGACTTAGCTCTTGCATCGTCAGGCATAGCAGCAACATTACTACCCATTCCGCTCTGAAGTTGATATTGAACTTGCAATCCATTAGACCCAGATATGCAATATTTTCAAAACATCCAAAACAATGAATGCATGGCACAGTGGCACACAAAAAAAACTTGAGACATTTCGTCGTTGCAAAATCTACGTGCCAACAATCAACCATTTGACAAAGTATTAATATTGCTGGCAAGAGATTTTAGACAAATATTTCCTGTCATTTCTCGATTAACACCAGCGAACGAGATCAATGCTTGCCTAAAATACTCAACGTTGTGACGACATGTACACGCAAAATAATACATCGGCCAGTTACTGAAAATATGCAAACGGCAAAATACCAATTGATGGGACTTCAGTACGGATTACATTACCCGATAACTTCTTTAATTTAGTAACGTCAAATGAATAACTGATTCAAGGAGTATTCCCGAATATGCAAATTAATTATAGAGATCATAGTTGGCTAAGTAAGCGAGCAATCCGCGCTGCAGCAAGCAGTGACGTCTACGATTTCAACTAAACTGTTCAGTTTAACATTGAAAGCGAGTCCGTCAAATAACGGGTGACCCATTTCGAGGTTCCCTACTTTTTCAGGAAAAAAAAAATGCAGAAAATTCAAATCTAAAGGCGAGTGTTTCTTATCATTCGAAAGAACATTCTTTGGCATTTATTTTTTGAAGATTATCTCTTTCAAATGTTGGCCGCGGTCCATCCGTTGATTTCAGTTTTCGATTACTCGTTCGAGTATTTCGACTGGTCACTGGCGAATGACACGTGTGATGTTTTACTCCAAGGCCTGAATCGAAGCGGAATTGTCTGCATAAACTTTGGACTTATCCTCCCAGAAAAAAGTCTAACGGTTTGTCTAACGGTGTGATGTCACACGATCTTGGTGGCCAATCGACCCGCACAAAACGTGAAATTATCTGCTCACCGAAGTGTTCTCTCAATAAATCCATTGATTGATGCGATACGTGGGAAGTGGCGCCATCTTGTTGAAACCAAATGTCGCGGAGATCACCATCTTCAATTTCAGGCATCAAATAGTCGGTTATCATGACGCGATAACGGTCGCCATTGACGATTACGTTCTCAACGGCCCACAAACCATACCAAACCGTGTTGTTTTCTGGATGAAATGGCAGCTCTTGAATATTTTCAGGTTGCTCTTCGTCCCAAATGCTGCAATTTTGCTTGTTTACACATCCGTTGAGCCAGAATTGGGCCACATCGCTGAACAAAATTTGGCTCGAAAACGAAATTTAAGATCTCGACGTAAAGTGCGCCAAGTCGCTCCAAATGCCAGTCCGAGTTGCTGCGAATGGCGCCGAATCTGATCTCCACGGTCTTCATATACACTCTCAGCTACAGCTGTTATATTTTCTTCACTGCGTGCTGACCGCGGTCTATTCGGTCGAATATAATCCAATAATGAATGTTGACGATAAGTTAAGCGAAGCGCGCGAAGTACAGAACGTGAGTTTTCATAATAAAGTTGAATGATTTGTAAACGTTGTTCAAGTCTCAAGTCTTCAAGCTTCAAGTCTTTCCATGATGAAATGCCAAACAATACTGAACAAAGACAACATGAAAGCTTGACACGACTCACGCGTGATCTGTCAAAAAAAAGGCTATTGAAAAAATCACCTCAACTTGGATCACCCTTTATTAGTTAATACACACCGTTCTGCAAGCAGATGATGCCATCAATTAGTCAACAGTTTTTTAACTCTTTTGTCTTAGCCGTAAATACTACGTAGTATTCATCAGCCGAAACTCTGCAACGACACACGACTTGAAATTACGGAGGAAACAAACCTTTCAAAAGTCCCAGAATCTCTATCATTCCGTTCGATACTCTCTTTCAATTGAAACGACTACAGTTCCCTGTTCGACCAGCGTTTGCAATAACTATCAACAAAGCTTAGGGTCAATCTTGGGAGTTGTATGGTCTACATTTAGATACGAATAGCGGAGTACAGCTTTCACTTGAACATCTATCGTATACACTATGTACCTAACGATGTATCTCATTTCTATATTATTATTATTTTTTTTTTTTGTGAATAAAATAAAATTGCAACAAAATAAGTCTACACATTGAATTCTCACACATTTTGTTGTCTTGCAAGTGAATTTTTTGAATTTTTAAACCTGACTCAAAATACTGATTTAATAGTTTTCTAAATGGCAACCATCAATCAGTGTGCACCCAAATACATCAACAACAACGTCAATAACACCTGCATTGTCCCACGCCATGCAACCCTAATGCCCCCAGAGCCACGTACTGAAGGTCTTCTGGCGCAGACGTGAATTTCTCAAATCGTTTTGCCACAAAACGTCTAATTGTCTAATAATTTAATTTGCCACAATTTAGCAACGTTTATCAAAAATGTACAACAACAACAACAACGATGTGGAGGATCATAATGGTTGAAAATTAGTAGCAAACAACCAAATAATAATATGTTTACTATGACTTCGTAGAGGTACTACGGTGGGGCAAGCAAGCGAATAAGCGGATAAGCTCGGTTAATAATGGTCAGCGAATGAAACAACAACAACAACTACACCACAACACTAATAACTTGAAACAACAATAAATGGCACAGCCAAATAGCGCTGCAATAATAGCAACAATAAAGCTGAAATTTAACGAAAATCACAATGCAGACGCGCGGTGGTCGGTGGTAAGCATTGCGACTGTGCACCAACTCATCTCAGACAACTCACGTTCTATGAACGCGACATGGAATACCGTTCGCCACGGCGCGCAGCTACCAGCACCGCCTTCACAAATAGCGGTGCGTTTACCGTCGTGGGACTGTCTCTCTGGACTTCATTTATTACGTTGAACTGTGCGAGCTACCTAAGCGAGACACAAAGCGTCTGAATTAGCAGCCAAAGCAGCAACAGCAGCATCAGCAGTGGCGGCGACGACTATGGAACGTGATCAGCCCAATTTCAACGCCCATCGTCAGTCACCGCACAAAGCTCCCACTGCTACTAGACGACAGTGGATGGATCGATGGTCGCTTCTTCTTTCGCTGCTGCTGCTGCTGTTGCTGTTGCTGGGATGATGGAGCCACGTCCTACTGTTGGAGCTGTCTCTAACACATATATTTTGCTGTCGCTTTTTGATTTTCCCGCCTCCTTCGTGTTTATCTTGCTAGCCAACCAAGTGATGAACAAACAGTAAAATTTGTTGCAACAAGCGTATTAACAACAACAACAATAATAATAACAACAATAACAATAACAATAACAATATTAAAAGAACCACCACAAAAATGACCGAAATTCCAGGAATTTCGAAATTTTTCAAAATTTGTCTAAAATTGTGGGCGCGCATTGCGCCGCTTTGTTGGTAGCTATTGTTGTTTTTGTTGTTGCTATTGCTGTTGTTGAATACTGCTATGCAACGCCGCAACCCGTCTGCCAGTACGACCCGTCATTTGGTCGGATATGACGGCTGTTCTCGAACGAACGAACTGGACAGATGAGCGCAGACAAACGGACGGACGCACAAACAGCCGGTCGACCGGGCAGCAAACGCGTACAAAAGCGAAAGCAATAGCCTGTTATTAAATTGTCAAAAGGTCGAAGAAATAATGCTCAGCTCAGGAATTTCATGCTCAGCGCCCCCAATGCGATGCGGCGCACATGAGACTGATTTGTGCCGCTACCCCGGCTGCTGTTGTACCACCTTTTGGGCTGACGAGCGCTAGTTGTTGTTGTTCTTCTTGTTGTTATTGTTGTTATTCTTTTTATTATTGTTGTTGTTGTTGTTGTTGTTGCCGATGATGACTCCACTGATATTGCGTGCGTGCGTATCAGAAGCATCAAGCTAATTGGCGGTATTTTAGGGCACCCCTGCAGCCATGCAAGACAGCAACAACAGCAACATGGCAACTAAGCGCGGCAAAGCAACGGTCAAATAGCCCAACATAACCGACGAAACGGGCAAACCAGCAGCCGCTTGACCATTTAGGACATTTACGATTTTATAGTTGGCCGCGGCAAAGAGCGGCCAAAGGTACCCACATTTCTACTATGTCCATATGCGCAAGTGTATGTGCAAGTGTGTGTGTGTGTGTGTGTGCCAGTTATGATCCTGACGCTGCATACATTTTGTTAATATTTTATTACGCTCACATGGCGTGTGAATTTTTTGGGAGTCTCAATCGCTCGATCGACCCGAGCACCGTCCTCACCACCGCTGCGTTCTTTGGTGATTAGTGATTTTTCTGTGTATCTGCGCCCCGCGCGACCCCGTTTTCCCGCATCGGCCACAATCTAACTCTGGCTGCTGCGGTTAGGACTGCTGTTGCAAATGGTGCTGTGCAAACGGTGGGCGTGGACATGGCATTTATTACAGCCAATGTTACAATTTGTAGTCGAAAGATTTATGTGCGCATTCGCGACGCGCTCCACACAAGCGCATATGTTTATATATGTACATACGTAAATTTGTAGATTTTTGTAGATTTTTGGTTAATTCCTTGGTTGGTGGTTGCAGACGGCAGATATGTGCTACCCGTTTCATAGCTACCGCTGTCAGTTGTCGGTGGACAACACTATCAGTATGCATACATAACTTCAAACACATACAAACACACACACATACACACGCACGTACGCAGCAGCCAACTAGTTAGCCCAGAAAACAGCAACACAAATCAAACCGACAGACAAACAGGCGGGCAACTGACCGCGGGCGGTTGGACATACCCATAACCATTTCGTAGGAGTTTGAATGTGCGTGTGTATGTATGTATGCGTGTGTGTGCATGAATGATTGTATTGCACTTGATTGATTTCTTGGAATTGATTTGTTGTAGTTGTGAATGTTATACAAAATGTTGCTAAATACCGGTGCCACAGAGGCAGAAACAAACAGAGAATGCGTCCGAAATCACACTTTGTGGTAAATTTCGAAATTTGTGTGGCAACAATTATATAAATATATATATGTATATATATATTTTTTTGGTAAAATGTAGTTTTGAGAAAAATCGAGCGAATTGTTCTTAAGTGATTATCGATTTTCAATGCCTTGCGGGCAAATATGTGTGAGTGTGTGTGTGTGTGCGCGTGTGAAGTCATTGAAGGTTGTGGTTTTTAATTTAATAATTCATACTTAGAGTAGCTCTAAGGATTAGGGCAGTGTGACAAATTAGGAAGATGCTCTTTCTGGCTACAAGTAATCCTTCCCTTTGAGCATATGTGAAAATTTAGCAGCTGGGCGGTGCGTCGGTAGGAACTCCATCATGTTATTTGGTTATCTCCTGTTACCGGCTGGCAAATTAGTGCCCGAAGAGCTTAATAATTGAAAAAAATCTAGAAGATTCCGCGACGCGAGAACAAGAACTATATAAAAATCCAGTAAGGATAAAGGTATGAGTTTTAGCCAGACTAATAGTCGTTCAGAGGAAAACTCTAGGCTCCTAGAAAAACATCAAATGCCAACCACAAATCGAAGGATAAGAAGCTCCGTCGAAAATCACTTAGACTTAGGGAAAATTACAGTTGGGTCGGCTAGATCTCTGCACCCTCCGCAGCAATCGACAATTTTGAAAGAGACGATGTTTTTATAGTAGTAGAGCCATGCACTTCTACACGGCTGAATTAAAGCTTGACCAAGAGCGTTGTCGTATTTATACAGCAGTTAGCCTTTAATGCAAGTTTAAAATTCCATTTAGGTTTATTTAAGGTGAAAGCTGCTACCCCGAAAGTGCTAGTAAGCAAAAGCTTCTATAGAGATATCCATTTTGCGATTTCCAAAAGAAATGTAAATAAAATGCATTTAAAATAATTTTTTTCCTTTTTTATTATACAGATTGAACCTTTACATTATATGTGAAATACTCGATCATTCAAATGATCGTCTCGTGCATTTTTGCAAACTTCGATCCGCTTGAGGTAATTTTCGATCACTTTTTTGCACATATTGGGCGGTATCTCAGCCATAACATGACGATTGTTAGCTTTCAGGTGCTCAAAAGTTGAAGGTTTATGCGCATAAGCACGGTCTTCCGCATAGCCACACTGAAACAGTGCGAACTCGCACGATCTCGATGTCATAGTCATATTTGTTTATGTTGTGTAGCATGTTGCACCATCTGGTTGGAACCACTTATTCTCCAAGTCGTGTTCTTCAATTGCAGTTAAAAAAAATCCGGTTATCATACGACCACAACGCTCCTAATTGACAATGACAGTCTCGCCGTTATCGTTTTCAAAGAAGTAAGGTCCAATCACACCCCTGATCAAACATCACACCAGACAATAAGTTTTTTTTTTTTTGGTGTAAAGGCCTTTCTTCAATTATTGCAGGTGCCTCGAAGTCCCAACTGCGACAATTTTCCTTATTTACCTATCCACCGAGTGAGATATTTGCCCCGTTGCGGAAGAAAATTTAGTTGGATAAATCTCGGTCCACTGCTTGCAGCACCCAATCGACGTAACTACAAAGTTGTGAATGGTCAGCTGGCTTCAGTTGTTGTGTGAGCTGGACGTTATATGGATGTAGATGTAAGTCCAAGTAGAAAATACGCCTTAAGATACCGTAAGAAAGTCTCGGCTCTGGAGAACGTCAAAAATAGACACATTTAGGTCTTCGGCTACACTTTCACTTACAGCAGCGGAACGAGCAAAATGATGATGGACAGGCTTTACAATATCTATAACCGATTCAGTCTTGGCCACACGTTTCGGGTGAGAGACCTTAGCTGAATTTCTGGAAACTACAAAGCTCGAAGTCTCAACGCTGGTTACTGTGTCTGGTTAATATGTCTGGGCTTGAGGAATTTCTAATAAAACAGTAAATATCTTGATGGCAGAGTGACTGATGCTATTTTGTCGGGTGACTTTTTATTAAAGCTCTCATTTATGCTGCCGAATGCGGTGTGTTGTGTGTTCCATGCCGAAATCTTCACTACCGTGGATACTATACTCATAAAACATACTGGCACCTGAACTGCTCGGAAAGAGACTTTTTCATCTGCAGAGACGGTTGGCAAGTGATAAAAGCTCTACGCTTTAAAGGCAATAAATTCTAAAATCGTGCTTGATCTTCGTATGCCGCTTTAAGAAATGACCGCACAGAACGGACTCCACTTCGTCTGGGACGCATAGAGGTAGCGAACTTGCTTTGGAGGGGGCGTCTAGACTGAATTTTTGCAAACACTCAGACCGTTTAAAGACGAAAACAAAACTTTTACTGCCACAATTCGAGCCAAACTTAGCCTAAATGGGAACGGGAAAAAGTTCGTATGGCTTTTACTCGCTTAAAAAAAGAAGGGCATTGCAAAGATAATTGAGATGTTGGCGGGGTATTTAAGAATAGTCTGCTTGCTGAAAGGTTTACTAGAAGATGATGTCGCAAAACTAATTAAAATCAAGTCGCTCTCTACCTGATCCTCCCTACGGAGTGGAGATCTTAATCTTCCTTTGCTTCCACCAGCAGATACTCCATCGAATACTTTCAAAATTTTGAGCGCTTCTTTGTCAATGCGCAAAGGACCATAGGAGGAGGGGCAATATGTTCACACTAGAGAGGAAAGTTTTTGACTACCATTCACCTGGGAGTGGCCATAAACGATTCTTCTACATATGGTTCAAGCAGTTTACGGCTTCCGATCTGAAAAAAAAAGTATTCTCTGGTTAGCGCCTGTGGTTTTTTGTATGGTTTGGGACCTACCACATAAAAAACTACAGTCCAATGAAAAACCAGCTTATGCCTCGGATGAGAGATCCCCTTTTGATGACGACCACTTCAAAATCTTTTATCAACGAACAAAAATCTTCACAAGGTTTATGGCGACATTGATATAGCGAATTAAGAGAGAGCGGTGGCGCTGTCTAGCTCGTCCATATGGACGTAAACAATTTAGCTTTTAAAGTATTTGATGCAGTACCCGCTTGCAAAACCAGCACTCCGCTGAAAAGACTAATTGGAGAGGGATCTAGCTTAACTTGATGCTTCCAAGCATTCTTGTTAACTCGGCTTAAGTCCGTTAGTACCAATTAACACTAGAAGAAGGCCAAGAAGTGTTCTCAAAGCGGCAAACACTTCTAAGTAGAGGTACTTTTTCCAATAGCCCTTTTTTGACAAATTACGCGTGAGTCGTGTCAAGGTGTCATGTTATTTTTATTCAATATTGTTTGGCATTTCATCATGGAGAGGCCTACGCCTAAACAACTGACGTATGGAACGACTTGGCGCATTTTACGTCGAGATCTTATATTGAAAGCGTACAAAATACAGCTTGTGCAAGAACCGAAGCCGCTCAATGCTCCCAAGCGATTTCCAATTTCTGCATCAATAGGTATGTAAACAAGCAAAATTACCACATTTGGGATGAAGAGCAACCTGAAGAGATTCAAGAGCTGCCATTTCATCCAGAAAAAACAACGATTTGGTGTGGTTTGTGGGCCACAGGTCTATATTTCTTCAAAAATGATGACGGTGAGAACGTAACCGCCAATGGCGACCGTTATCGCGCCATGATAACCGACCAATTGATGCCAGAAATTGAAACTGTTCCACTTCCCTCACATCGCATCAATCAATGTATTTATTGAGAGAACACACGGTCGGTCGATTGGCCACCAAGATCGTGTGTGTTATCACACTGTTAGACACACCATTACATTTTTTCAAAAACTAAATTCCAAAGAATGTTTTCTGTGCTGTTTTCTTTAAAAAAAAGTAGGGAACCTCCCAATGCCTGTGGAAGGAGAAGAAGCAACTAGAATTCTAAGACTATCCGAAATTTCGTAGAAGAGCACTAGCATTTATGGAAGACATTGCGTTCCTTCACGGCCGAAAATCACCATGGCAAGAAGTCACACCATAAAAATTTGCATCCGAAAATGTTTCAAATTCCAAAACTTAACAGATTCCAAACCTTCCTTTCACATTATTACTAAATTGCGAATGAGCTGACAAAGTTGTTGTTGGTGTGGGAAAATATGCAAGAAATGCAAATCACAAAGTTTATGTTAATCCCTTTTATTGGAGTCGGTAAATATTCTCAACATCGCATTCACTTATTTGATTTGGACTTTTGGCTCATGGCGAACATTTTAATTTTGGTTGGACACAATCGAAAAAAAATTCTTCTTCTTCTTCTTTGTTTTTTATAAATAAATCTTTACATTATTTGTATACAAGGCGTTACGCAGGAAGATCGAGGGAAGGGGAGTACTCGTAGTTGTGTGATTTTTGTTTGCACGAATGATATACCGAACTGCTGGACCCAAAGTCAATGGCAATACACGCACTTGCGAGTGACAGACGGACGACTACGCGCTGCGACGGCGCACGAAAGGCGGTCAAAGTGAAGGAGATGGTCGCGTGTCTTCGACATGGAAAAATAAAACATCATTTTGCTAATGGGAATAATGTGTAAGCGGATGTTTCGCAAGCGTATACAAACCAAACACATGCATATACATATGTATGTACGAGTATGTACGAAGTACATGAGCGCATATGGGGACAACATCAATGTTGTTGAATGGATGGACTCGAGAGACAAACACTTGAAACAATGTAGACATGGATGGATGGACGGACGGACCAATAACGGATGGACGGACGGACGCACAGTGACCATTTGGGATGGACTTTTTCATTTCATTTTTTTTTTCGGGGCGAGGGGGACGCGGAAACTGAACTAAAGCAAATATTTCAACAAAAAATCAATAACCAATGCGATCGAACGCGTTAATGTCAACAACAAATTGGGGGGAGCACACAAGTGGACGCACGCACAACGGCGTATATCTATATATATATGTATGTATGTACGTATGCATATGCCTGATGTTGTTGGTTTTGTTTTTATCTAAATGGATTGCTGGAACGCGCTTCTTCCTCGCTCCTTATCCGCTAGCAAGCAACTTTTTATGTTGTATGTCCGTTGTGGCTGATTGTTGTTGGTTGTTTGCTTGTTGTCGTTGTCGTTGTTGTTGTTATTGTCTCTGTGAAGCGCACATTTGTCGCATCAGCGAAAATTACGAAAAAATGCGCGAAAAATTCCGCTTGTTCTGAATACTTCTGATTCAATCATTTTCTGATAGCATCGACAAGGCCATATATTCTCTTCAATGTTTCAGCTTCGGCGGCTGGGGAGCGCGTAGAGGAAGGGGAGGCGTTAGTGCGATATTTTTCAAGTGCATGATATGTGGTTGTTAGAGCAGACCATGATGGAGTGCGAGTGTGTGAGTTTTGCATACTAAAACGCGCGACTACAGCTTACTTATGCTGAACGAGTGGACTTATTATGATACCACTGAAAATTCCTAGAGCTTCCAGCCGCTAGTAAAACTAATGTTTGAAGGTCGAAAAATTGCGATATCGGCACATCTGTGCTATCGTTACTTCGCTCAATCCTCTGAAGGTCGCCGCCCCTTTGTATTGAAACGCTTCGTCGAAGATGCATTCGCAAAGGAAGCGTCTTAAGGTTTTTCCTTTCTCTATATTTCTCTGAGAAGTCGCTGGTTGGTAAGCTCAGTCTCTCTATGCGTGTCTACCTAATAGGAAATGGCTTATAAGGAGACCCATAATTGTACATATCTTCGTGGAAAGATGAACTCCTGTCCTAGATTTCATTCAATTGAAGCTCTAACATCTGGTTTTAGCTTCTGAAATGAGTAGTTCTATTATATCAAGCTTGCAGTTGGAGAGCGGCAGCTCAAAACTCTTCTGTGAGGAAGAAAGTAGTCTCCCTTGCAAGCTCGTCCACTAACTCATGCCCCGTACAGGTTACTATAGCCGAAAATTGCTTCCCACTGAATATGAGGTGGCTAATGCAACAAAAACAATTATTACATACATACGCCTATACATACATATGTGTAGATATATATACGCACATAAGTATTGCGAGTACACTTCCAGCCAAACGACATGTACCTACGTGCATACCTAAGTAGTAGGTATGTACGTATGATAGGTACACACATTGTCAGGCAAGCTGCCCGCGCCCATTCATGTCATCGAGCGTGGTAAAACATGCCAACATGCCCCATGCCATTAGCATTGTAGCTCCGGCCTGCGTGAAATACAAATTCCTTGTTAGATGCATTCCGACAACTTGTTGGTCGACACCTCTGGACACTGCCAAGCATACGCATACTCACACACACACACACAAACAAAGCGACTAAGTTGGTTTGTACATAAAAGAAAAGTCAGTGGAGCCACTCCGCGTGCACACTCGAGTCACCACGTACCAAAGCATTGCCACTCTCACTCCTTCTCTCTTTTTCTTTCTCTCTCTCCCCACACAATATTGCAAACCGTAACGGAACTACATGTTGTTATCGTTGTATGTAAGCACTTCATTTCTTGCAGCGCGCGTATCTCTTCCTCTTCCCCCACCGCCACGGAGCGGGTGATAGGGTGTTCTTCAGCAGCAACTCAACGCCACGCAGCCTGTTGTGGCAGGTTTTTTCGTATTTGATTATTTCGTGTTTGCTGTTGTTGTTGTTGTTGCTGTTGAACGATATTTAACACGGGATCTGCGTCTGGTCACTCACTCACTCACTCGCGCACTCACTGCTTTTGCAACAATTTGTTGCGCTGTGCTGCGCGCGGTGATTCATGCGCTTCTGGCCACATGTTGCAAGCCAACTTATGCACTGTGCAATATACTCGCACTACTACGCAGGGAAAACACCGTGTTGTGAGTCCATGCGTGTTGCTCGTTCGCCAATTAATTATTGAATTTCAGCAAAAGCAATCTGGCAATACTCAAATCGCCGGCTAAAATATGAGACCCGCCAAATGACTGTTGTGTCTGCAATTGCAACAAAACACACGCATTCATGTGTGTGTGTGTGTGTGTGTGTTTAGCTGCGTCGCACCTAGCTCTATTAGGCAATCATTGCTGACGCTTGCAATTTGTTTTAATCACACTTCGTGGCGGCCTCGCCAGCATCCAGCTAAATGACCAAACGCCCGAGTGACCAAACGACCAAACGACCAAACGAGCGAACGGTCACATTTATTATCGATTAAAGATGTCGTTTGTTATTCGTTGTTGACGATTTGTGTTACATGTGTTTCCAGTCACATTGCTGGCCGCTGCGCTAGTCCCAATAGTGGGTGGTCGGTCATTTGGTGAAACTTTAATGGGTGTGCAAGAGATATGTGGCTGTAAATATTGTCAACAATTTAGTTTGTGTAATTGATGCAGAGTTTCTCTTACTAATACTTGTTTCGAAAATATTGCTACCTTCCTACATATATATACATTTATGTACATACATATGTATACACAAAAGCCATTATAAATTGGAAAATGGATAATATTTCATACCAATTGGGGCTCGATTGATATTTTTTTCGGCAAGTTAGCATTTTATTTCTCAACATAGTCTCCTTTTAGCTCCATACATTCAGTCCAGCATTTGCTTCTGTGATGATCTTTTCATTCCACCCGAATATCTTATCGCCCAGCCATTTGTTAAGGTTTGGAAGCCAGAAATAGTCACAGGGAGCTGGAGAATATGCTGGATGGGGTTGCAGTTCGTAGTCCAATTTATGAATTTTTCAAGTGGTGACTACACACGTGTGCACCCATGCATTGTCCTGAAGAAACAGCGAATTTTTTCGCCAAATGCCCAGTCTGCTTCAAATCAATATCGAATTTTTCCAATAGCTCTGAATAATATTCGCGGATAATCGTATTATCCCTTTCAAGGTAATAATCGTTGTGAATGAGACCTTGTGGACAGGACTTTGTTGGGCGTTCAGACCCACCGTCACCTTCTTTGGTGCACGTTCACCCGGTGAAACCCACTGTCTTGATTTTTCTATGGTATCAGGTGTGGTATGGTGGATCCATGTTTCGTCTACGGTATCGAAACGGCGCAAAAGCTCGTTTGGGAACGGGGGTTGAATATCGTTAAACAATCCCTTGAAGTGGTTACACGGTTGCGGCTATGATCGTATATGAGCATTCGCGGTAACCATCACGTGGATAGCTTTTTCATGTCCAAATATTCATGTAAAATGTGATGTACACACTCAGCTAAGATGCCTACAGCCTCAGCCCTCACCTCACGAACTCTTATTCTCCGATGTTCCAATATCATTCCATGGATTATATCGACGATTTCCTGCGTAACGACCTATTTTGAGCGATCTGAACGTTCGGCGTCACTTGTACTGGTACGGCCACAACGGAACTCAATAAACCACCTCTTAAGCCATTGAAATTGATCGTGAAGAGTCCCCATAGTATTTATCAAGTGTTTCATTGGTTTGGGTGATAGTTTTTCTGGCAAGAAAATAATGCTTGATCAGCACTTTTTTCCATTTTCATTAAAATTTACGTAGTCGTCTGCTTTCACTGGCTGTCAAAAACAAATTAAATGGCTCAGCTTGTTCAAAATTTTACAACAGTCTATTATTATTATATATTAGAATTATCAAACAGCCTTCGTACATTCTCTTTGTTGTAACATGCCCATGATCTTCTTTCTTCCGTGCTTCTCCTAGCCATGGCATTTCCTGCTTCCGGGGAGATGTAAGCCTCTATCTGCACAAAATCGTCGACCCATTAGTGGGCAAAGGTACAGTTCGAGTTACACAAGATCGAGGCCGTCATTTAAATTGAAAACCCTAAGTCAAGGCTAGTGATTCTCTATCCTTGGAGCTTTTTTTTCACGAGCTTTCTCTACGGCGGTTATATGCATATTCATTTCTAAATACATGAGAGCAACATGCCTACATACATATTAACACTCATATTTTAGTCTCATTTGCTGCCGTTTTCAGCTCAGCTATTTATGTTTCTACATATGCCTATATGTATGTATGTATGTGTACAGTGCTGTTTTCGAACACTTTTTGCGGTTTCTAAATATATACATAAATCAACATCGCATATCGCGACATTCGCGTGTAAATTGCCAAAAATGTGTTAATGATGTACGAGGCATGTTGTACGAATTTATCTTTATGGGATTCGCAAAAAAAAAAAAAATCAAATCAAATATATATACATAACATGTGTATATATAAAAATAAATAATGACATATAAACAACAGCCATAAAATTTGCCCAAAAAAAGATTTCTTCATTCTTCATTTTGTGCGCTTTCTTAGGCAATATACATATTGGCCAAATTTGCACTTGTAGACTATGTATGTGCCATATGCATGCTTGAACACACATTAGTATGGAAACAGTTTCGAATTATTTTGCTCTCGTTTGCATGCATTTGTTTATGTGTTTGTGAGCATTCCAATTGTTTGAATTCACTAAATTTGGTATCCAATCTAATTTTGGGTGTCGCGATAATTTGTTGTTATTTTTGGTTGTGTGTGAATTTATGATCATGAAATGTTGAACACGAAAATTATTTGGAGAAATGCAATAGATTATTATATTTTATATATATGTACATACATATGCATGCACCTACGAGTATCTAATAGATATACAGTGGTAGACAAAAGTATACGAACACCCCCTGTTTTCGTTGAATTGAAAGTCCAAAAAGTTTATTGGAAAATGTAATGATACAGTTTATTTCAACTATTTTCCCTTATCATACAAAACAAAACAAAAAATAATAATTTTTTAACATAAAATAGTAAAACTATGACAAAAAAAGCGTAAATCCAACAATGACAAAAGTCTACATACAGTACATACATATCTTCTCATAGCACAAAAGCTTGAGTTAATAACAGGTAACATGATCTTTTTAGTATTTAGTTGGTCCACCGTTCGCATCAATAACAGCTTGAGGCCGTCATGACATCGAAGCTACTACATTTATTAATTCTGAAAGTAAAATACTGTCCCAAGCTTCAATAAGACGTTCTTTGAGTAATGCTGGGCTGGAAATCTTATTTTTTCTAATTTTTCGCTCAAAAATCTCCCAGACATATTCAAGAACATTTAAATCTTGGCTTGGAGGTGGTGTGTGTAGTTGCCTTGGGAGATGATAAAGCAACCAATCCAAAACAATATGGACCGTATGCTTTGGATCGTTATCCTGTTCAAAGATTCAGCCTGAGACAAGCTCCTAACTGTCCACCGAAGGCTTCAGAATATCTTCCAACGACTTATATTTCAACCGATCCATATCAGCCTCAATAAAAACAAGCTTTCCAACTCCAGATGCCGCAACCGCTCCCCAAACCATTACGTTGCTGCCATCATGCTTCACTGTTGGTACTATATTTTTGGAGTTAAGTGCAGTATTTTCTTTTCTTCAAACCTTTGCTCTTCCATCGCTGCCGAACATATGGAACTTCGATATGTTTGTAAACAAGACTTTTTGCCAAAAATCCATTTCCTTGTCTAAATGTGTTTTAGCGAATTTCAAGCGAAGTTTACGACTTTTTCAGAAATAAGAGGCTTTTTACGCGGCGCTCTACTGTGGAAGCCGTTATCGTTCAGGGCTCTTCGAATTGTTCTTAAATGGACACACTTTCTTGATAAGTTTACGATGTTTTTGACTAATTCTATCTAATCGACTAATATGTCTTCAAGTTTGCTTCTTCGGGCGGCCAACACGCAGTTTTTTTCGGTGAATCCGTTTTTTCAAAGCTTTTTACAATGGTCTTTACCTTTGGTGGCCTTAAAATTAAAAAAATTTAAATTTCACCATACGATTCCTCTCTATTCTGTGCTGAATTACCAAGACTCGTAGGTCAATGGATATTTCTTTTCACGGAGCCGACTAAATTCGATACTAGCAAATTAGAAAACATAAAAACCTAACCGCCATAACAATACAGCATATCGACGAACCTGCTAGTAAACCCGTGGTGTATGTAGACTTTTGTCAATGATATTTTTCCGTTTTTTCACCATAATTGTTTTACTTTATCTTAGAGAATGGATTTGTTTTAATACACGTGATTAGAAAATGATTTAAAATAAAACTGTAAAACTAAATTTTTCAGCAAAGTAAACACAACGAATACGGTGTATGTAGACTTTTGTCCGCCACTGTATATATTGTAAATAATCTCAAAAAAAGTATTTTTATTACTAAACCATTTGATCTACAGAATTTAGAAATTGAAAATTATTTTTCTTATTGAATATTTTCAGGCTAAAGATGGAATAATATTTATAAGCGCAACAAATTTTATCGTAAAAATTTTTTTTTTCAATAATAAAAGAAAATATTTTCGAAACTCATCAATTTAGCATGCAATCACTGCATCTTGAGTGAATGATTATTATTCGCTACTCTCATATTTATTATATTGTGGTAGTTTTGGAATCGAAAGAAACTTAGTACCTTACCAATGTAGTGCCTGTATTTAGACGATTTAGAGCTTGAAAATTATTCTGATGTCATATAAGGCGCTTGTAATAGAAAAAAAGGAATTGTCTATTTCGCAATGTCGTCATCATCAAAAAGTAAAGAAAGGCTTAAATTCACTTTGAACGAACTAATCCGTTTATATCAGAGTGTGAGTTCAGACCTAGTCGGTACACCAGTGTCCAAAATTTCGCACTTCGCCAAATCTTGGAAAATATCCGTAAGAAAAAGTCGAAACACACCAATTCTTCGTCAATTTTAAAGAGGACTTCGATAACACAAATAGAAGCTATCTCTATGCCGCTATATTTGAGTTATATATCGCGAAACTTATACGGCTGTGCAAGCATACACTCTGTCAGCATGTGAAATGGCATCTTCGAGCAGTTCGATAACAAATAAGACCTTCGAAAATATGATTATCTTTCGTTTGATTTTGTTTAACCCAATGCTGGGAAAAAATACGAGCTGCAGAACTAAACAGTGAAGACAAATCTTCTGTGAGAGCATAGAAATACTTGTGGATATGAATATCATTGACCGAGTCCCTAAGTTCTACTTTCCTCAGACTGTATAAAAAAGTGAGAGGAATGGGATATTTATGAATGAGAACAATACAAAGAATCTACTGTGGTGAAACAAATAGTCATCCCATTCATATTTTGTCTCCCACGTCGCTGTTGACAGTCATAACATGAAAGTTGTGGAGGATTTCGTCCATTTAAGAACTAAAATTAATACCGAGAAATCCAACAGATGTTACTTGGGGCCGAGTATGCAAACATTCTCTCTCTATAAACAAAGCCCAAACTTTAGAAGTCACTATCATTTATGTCCTACTTTGTGGTGCAGAAGCGTGAAAGATGACCATTGATCCGATGAGTTGGTTTTGGCAGTCTTCGAAAAGAAGATTTTGCGAACAACGAAAAAAAGGTTTTTGGCAACGGCGAATACCGGCGACAGGCGAAGAAACGATATCCATATAATAGCTCAGCAAATTAGGCGACATCGCTTGGGATGAACGAAAACTCTCCAACTCTTCAAGTATTAATGCAGTACCTGCTGGTGGAACCAGAGAAAAACTTCCCATCGGAATGATCAGGGAGAGAGGACAATTGTAGGAAACTCAAATAACAAAACGATTATGAACCGAGCAATAGCAGTTCGCTAGATATCCGAAGTCCATATTCACCAAACGAGTGAGTCGTGGCTATTGCTAGCATATCGTCTACTTTTAATTGTTTTCAAACTACAGATTGGAATGTTTACAGTCTAATGCTATCGAAATTTGATAAAGAAATAAAGAAAAGTGCAATTGGATTACCTTGACGAGATGATGTTCTATTACGTTAACACCCGACCTCTTTGGTTAGAATTTTGAGCAAGCTGCGCCAAATAGTTTGTGTTTGACAGCCTTTCAAAGCAGACGACCTCTTGAATTTTTAACGAAAATCTAAGAAGTGTATTTCATAGTCGTCACTCCAGTAATCGACGATGAAATCCATACATATTTCGATACGAAAAAGCTATCTTCGCGATGGGTGCCGCAAACGAATTTTTGTGCCGTTTCGTTACCGTAGATGAAATATGGATCTACAATACCACACCAGAGGCCAAAGGGCAACCAAGACAGTGGGTTTCTCCAGGTGAACGTGCACCAAAGAAAGCCAAAGTGGGTCAGCCGGCCAACAAGATCCTGTCCACAAGGTTTCATTCACATCGATTACCTTGAAAGGGGTAAAATGATCACATGCAAATAATATTCAGAGCTTTTGGACAGATTCGATATTGATTTGAAACAGAAATGATCACATTTGGCGAAAAATCAGGAGAATCCCCGGGTGCACACGTGTGTAGTCACCATAAACTCACCAAAAATTCATAAATTGAGCTACGAACTGCTCAGGGATATTAATTGTTTCCAAACCTGAAGAAATTTCTGGGCGGTATGAGATTCAGGACGACTGAAGAGGTCATCACAGAAACAAACCTCTATTTTGAGGGCATTGAGAAAAAATCTATTACTTGAAACTTACTTAGTGTTGTTCTATAAATAAAAAACTGGTACATAATTAAATTAAATTATGGAAAATTGTCACAAAAGGAATACAAATTATTGCGAGAGGCGACTTTAACTGGATCTTCTTCGGCTGCATGCCGCATGCCGAAGCACACATTCATCATATCCAATAAATAATAATCAGCATTTAAGTGTGTGCTACCCAAGCCATACAATATCAGTAAGCCACATAACCCTGACCTACCGGCTGCAGTGCAACATTAACCATCACCAGGAGAAACCCAGACACAAAGACACACACACACACAAACAACAAATGAACTATGAGATGCGCATCATTTAGTATCACACTAGAGCATATTGGCGACTAGACGAGTTTAGTAAAATGTAATAAAAAGTAAAAAATCAAGTAAAAAACCACAACAACATTCTCCACAGGAGTTAATTTTTCGATCATATTGAACCACCAACAATATCACCAGCTGGTCACGAAAGAAGTAGATATTGATGATTGTTGCTGCCTCAACTGTTGCTGCTTCTTTAGCTATCATACGAATTGTTGTTACTTAAGCAACTTTGGAGCTAGTTACTGCGCCAAGCTGCCGTCATGCAGATTAGTCACATGTCACATTCAATTATCGTCGCGACATTGATACTTTGCCTTCACGGATCTGCAATCGACGGGCCGCAGCGGTGGAAGGTATAAAGTAAAATAAGAAAAGGAGAAAGATAATGCAGATAAATCGATAATTCTCGTGGAGGGAAACAGGGTGTTTGCTTGCAGTCACTTATTAACATTAATTTTCGGCCGAACTCCTCCTCCAATTACCTCCACCTACAGTTTATTCTAAAACGCCTCCGAACGGCTAAAGGATTTTTACGAGGAGTTTTTATGGAGGTCTGACCAAGGTTCGAACCCATGATCATCCGCCTTTTAACACACTAACCACTCGGCTTTAACAAAAATCCATGAAAAACTTCAAATAAAACTAAGCGCTGCCGTTCTTTATCTGAGCCAGTTTATTGCTGCGGCCTCTCTTAGCTGCTCAGTTTTCTTTTAGGTCTTGTGTGCAGTCATCTTAAAGCCTTAACTTCCGCTCCTTACTCTCTTAGCAAACATAGAATCATGGTCGGAAAGACTTTGTTTCCGATCCAAGCTAGCATGTTATCTTACCATATTTGTCATGTTGCAAGAAGGTAACTAACTACATTGCAAGGTATCTCAGACATCGAAACATGACGTGTCCCGCATCCTCTTCACCATCTGAACATATTGGACAAAACGCGGAATTGTCATGGCCAAATCTGTTGAGTCATTTCCAAAAAACACCATGTCCTGAAAGGAATTGCATCAGAAAGAAGTTGGTGCCCCATCTTCTTTCCATCCATCCATCTACTTAAGCAAGAAACAAGCTTTTAACCCCATCTTCCTTTCGCAGAGCTATTCTAGCGATCTTTTCAGTCACTTACCGACCGACGCCTTTCTTCGGGAACATTCTCTCCTATTCACGGCCTCTTTTCGTACCGATATCTGTGAATACATCCTTTTCATATCCCTTGAGAGAACAAAAGCTATTTCGTGCGATATCATTCGAAAGCCACAAATAACTCTAATCGAGCTCGATCGGTATAACATTGATATAGCAAAGCATTGGCTGAAACTGGGTCAGCGTATAAGATATTAGAACTTACCGCCATTCTTAATAGCTATCTCTTACTATGTGTAGATCTGTCGTTATTTGGTATAATACGAGATTGGTGTGCGGGCATTTTTGAGGCCTCACTAAGATATTGACGCTAAGATATTGAAATCTGGGCTTAGAAATAATAAGCTTAGACCCACCCCGAATATTAATCACTTCTACCAGCTTTCTGCTGCTAATTAATACAGATTCTGTCTTGAGTGCCGACAGTTGTAGTTGGCCTTGTTGATAATCAATTTATAATCATTTTTTATCGATTCGTTGACCTTGTCTTCAACTTCAGATAAAGTTTTTGCCGCTGTGACTACGGTGATACTGTCGGCAAACCCTATTACCTTCGTTTTATTTGGAAGTTGCAATCTCAGTATGGCACCATAAATCAAATTTCAAACGAGCGGACCAAAACAAGATCCTTTGGGGATATCTGCAGAGTTCGTATAGACCTCGAATCCGTCATCGCTTGTATAGCTCAACTTCCGAACAGTGAGGTAACTGTGGAAGCCAATCCCGTCCTTCTGCGAACCTCAGTAACCTTTCACTAATTAAACCTTCGAGAATCAAGCATATGGAACGGTAGGCAGATCGCATTTTTATTACCTTTGTCTGAGTTTAAGTAGGTCGAATCGTCTGCAGAAGGGTCGAAGGCTCAAGCTGTTGCGACAAGGCTTGATTTATTCGCATAAATAGGAGCTTATCCTGATACAGCTAGACTAGGTAAGAATTTTGGTAGCTTCCCACGGTAATTTTATCACTTGTCCTCTGCGATGCCACGCTCATTAGTTTCCAATGCTAAATACGAACCCTCGAAGTAGACACATGTTAAGAAGCTCACTTGGGTTGTTATAAACATGAGGACCTTAGGACAGTGCACCTAACGAGAAGTGACGAAATGATTCCACCACGTCATCCTCCACTCAGCTCCTGTGACACAGGTCGGACTATGTAGTGTCATTCCAGTTCGACTCCCTATTAAACTTGACAGGTGTAGTGTCCTATGATCCAGCGGAAGCCGGAAAGATCTTGCTATCACGCAGGTCGTGGCATTTGCCCAGCATTCGATAAGCTGGATAAAACCATGGAGGGCAAAGGACATTTCCACTCTTATCCTGCCCTATAATATCGGGTACTCAAGGGTACTGATACGCAAGCCTTCTATTACCAGCGAGTCCGTTTATCGAAAAGTAACTCGATGCTATAAAGAAGTGGCTAGACTTTCTTTAAATAGTCATGAACGCATCATAAGTACATCCAAAGCCAGCAGAACTGTCTGGTTGCCCAAAAAATACTATCGTCTTTAACCGAAATGACGCTCCGGAGCAGTAGATCTGCCAATTCATTCACTGCTGCTACATCCGCTTGCAGTTCAAATCGCTTTATTATACAGCGAACCTGAACCCAGAGTCTACTGCGAGCTCCAGGAGGAAATTTCCTACTGTTGTACAGCGATCCTAATCACGATAGAAGGGTTTTACACGGACGGTAGCTCAAGCTCTTCATATCATGATGTTTGTATATTCAAAGAAAATAATTTCAATTGTTTATTTACGCACATTTGCGGCGAAATGTTGTAGGCGCAATCGGACATGTACAACATGTTATTGATGTGGCATGCAACACGTACAATCTCGGTTATTTAAGCGGTCAAAATAGATGCGGAAGTGCGTACAAAGTGTGCAACAATGTGTGAGACAAACACAACAACAAACATTATGATCACCATTGTGCGTGGCGAACGGCGGCGTTGAAACGACAAATTAATTGTGGCAACTAATGCGGACGTGTAGATGGATCATAGAGGCCTCCACACACAGACAATACTCAAAACGAATGGACACAAACGTAAATATGCACTGAATGTGAGGAGAAATAAGCGAACAAATCCGTAAGCTGCACAGATACCACGTAAAAGTTGCATTAATCATGCGTGGGATCCGTGTGGGAAACCTTCAACTCGTCCAAGACGCTCTCAGCCAACAACGGTTGTCTGGAGTTATTGGTGTATATATTGCACAAACACAATGTATGAGCGAGGTGCTGTTGTTGGTGGCAACACTGACGTGTGACAATTCTCACACACGACAACCAGACGCTGCAGCTGTGAGGGCGACTTTAGAGCGCTGTGCCCGGCCGCCCGGCGCACACAATACCGTTGAGTAATTGCTCACAAAGTGTTGCATTTAAGATAAATGGAAAATTGTCAAGCGCCCGAGCACAGCTCACAGCTCACACATGTGTGTGTGTGTGTGTGTGTGTTTGTTAGCTGGTTTCTTGTGTACATAGAACTAAATCACGGCCGGCAGAGTGAAAAATTGGCGTACATGCGCCAGTTTAGGCGTTAACAACAGCGACAATTATTTCAGTTGTTGTTACTGTTGTTGTTGTTGTGTTTATTTGTTGTTCACACATATGATTCGGTGAATTTGTCAGCAGCAGCACTTCAACAACAACACTGAGCACCTACGCTTTGCCCCAAATACGCAATTTTTCAAAAACTTTGAATGCGACGCGTAAGGGAATTCTTTCTTCGCATCAGCTTCCATTCCATTCCATTCAATTCCATAATTTTTTCTCATAATGAGTTGCATACCAGTACGTGTCGGAAATTGTTAGCTGAATTTTCATTCATCAGTTGTTCTTTTAAGGAAATCGTAGTTTTGTTCAGCTTCTCAGCTATTGTTTTCGGAATTGCGGTTTCTTGGCTTTGTTCGGAAGTTTCTAAAAGGTGTGGCTACGTGTTTAACCCTAATTTGAGGTTTCCTTTTCGTAAATATGGAGCACTTGCTTATGGTAATCGAACAAAGAAAACCGCATGTTTCCGCTGCCACTGAATGGCTGAAATGAAAAAAATTTAATTGGTAAATTTTTTTGTTTTTTTCAAAATTTTATTGGTTTTTTTGGAGGAGTAAAAATTATGGTCAACATAATCAGCCTACTGAGCGTACTATTCGCAACACCATCACCCATATTGAGATCCAGCATTCATTATTGCATAATATTCGACCGAATAGACCAAATCCAGCACGCAGTGAAGAAAATATAGCGGCCGTAGCTGAAAGTGTACACGAAGACTGTGAAGAGTCGATTCGGTGACGTTCGCAGCAACTCGGAGTGACGTATAGAACAACTTGGCGCATTTTACGTCGAGATCTTTAATTGAAAGCGTACCAAAATACAGCTTGTGCAAGAACTGAAGCCGCTCGACCTTCCCAAGCAACATCGCTTCGCTCTATGAGCTCTTGAAAAGTTACAAGAAGATCCGACATTTTCGAAAAAAATTTTGTTCAGCGATGAGGCCCATTTCTGGTTCAATGGGTATGTAAACGAGCAAAATTGGGACGAAGAGCAAACTGAAGAGATTCAAGAGCTGCCATTTCATCCAGAAAAAACAACGGTTCGGTGTGGTTTGTGGGCCGGTGGAATCCTCGACTATTAGATACCTGAAATTGGAGCTCGTGATCTTCCCGACATTTGGTTTCAACAAGATGGCGCCACTTCCCACACGTCGCATCAATCAATGGATTTATTGAGAGAACACTTCGTGAGCAGATAATTTCACATTTTGGGCCGGTCGAATGGCCACCAAGATCGTGTGATACCACACCGTTAGACTTTTTCCTGTGGGAATATGTAAAGTTTAAAGTCTAAGCGGACAATCCCGCTTCGATTCAAGCCTTGGAGCAAAACATCACGAGTGTCATTCGCCAGTTACCAGTCGAAATGCTCTAACGAGTCATCGAAAATTGGACTCAACTGATGGCCAATCTGAGACGAAGCCGCGGCCAGCATTTGAAAAGGATAATCTTCAAAAAATAAATTCAAAATAATGTTCTTTCAAATGATAATAAAAATTCCCCGTTAAATTTAAATTTTCTGTGTTTTGTTTTTAAAGTGGGAGAACCTCGAAATAGATCAGCTGTTATTTGGGACAAGAAATAAAAAACTCTTCGTAACAGTCTTCAACCGTTCGGAAATTTGTTGGAAAACAGAGACCCACGTCACTAATTCGAGAAGGAACTCGGCCAAAATCCGCAATTATAAGTTGGTAGACTCCGCATACGTGATTATAGATGAGCCAATAATAGCATGCCAAAAAAGGTGGAGAAGAAGGAGGCTACAGTTGGTGTCTTCAAGTGAATTTGCGTGACAAAAAAGCGTTTCCACTTTTCACTGTTCAACTCCAATTGGAGACACCAACTGAAGCTTTCTTCTCTATCTTTCATTCGGAGTTGAGTTCTTCCCCTATCCTTTCTTCCTCCAGCGGATACTAAAAAAGAGCAGAATTAACGGCGCGGATGTTGTGCCCAAGCAATTGAAACTAATGTAGAAGGTAGAATCTCTGTTGGGACCGGCGGCTCATGTTATTTGCTAATGGAAGGAATCTTTTCACCGGAAAGCTCGTTTGACATCGCATGAGTCAGAGAGTTCCTTAACTATTATGACGAAATTTTTGTTGTTGTTCAGCGACAGTTCACACAGTCGGTATAAGTTTCGCCTGAAATTAAACGACGAAGCCGGGTCCGATCAGTTTCATTCGTAGTTGTCTAGATGGGACGCATATAGTATCCCATATATGATACTCAGAAGACTCATCCCACGATAGCTGACTTTTTATGGATTGACATGAGCACACTCAGCTGTCAACGATTTTACTTAATCGATCGACGGTTTTACTTAATCAGCCCTTAGATCGTTCAAGGGATTTCATTGTATTCTAGTCCGAAGTAGTCCCAAATTCAAAACCAAAGCACGTAGAGGCCTCGTCAAGGAATGTCATTATCGCCGAGCGCATACGAAAATAATATAAAAATCTACCATCTGACAGAGGCGTCTTAGTTCACAAGAAAAAGATCGAGACCCAGAAGAAAAATCGGAGGAGAATCTGCGAGAAAATCGCTAAGGCGTTTATAGAGTACTACTCTTGGGGCTTAAAATTTCTGTTTACCAATTTGGATTACTGGCGGCCGCGATAACCGAGTGGTTAGCATTGCGTACTGCAACATCCAAAATTATAGAAAATAAATTTTTCTAATTGCAGTCGCCCCTCGGCAGGGAATGTCAAGCCCTCCGAACCTTTCAGCATGAAATAAAGCTCCTCATGAAAATCAATCAGCCGTTCGGAGGCGGTTTAGAATAAACTGTAGGTTCCTCCATTCGTTGGTAAAAACATCAAGACGCAAAACCACACCTTCCTCGACAGCGCTAATCCGCAAGCGCACAACATATCCAGGAGTTGGCTAAAAGCTGGGCCCCTTGGCAATATTCGCTTCGTTCTCTAGTAGAAAAAATAGCTGAGAGCAAAATTGAATGTGTGGTTATCATCCAGGCGTAAAAATGCTCGAAGTATCAACCAGTTGTGCTTGGCAGCTTATAAGAAAGCGGTTTGCTTGTTGAAAATGATCTGGCATGCAACTACCTTGAAGGTTAGAGAAATGTTTTCGGCCGAGCCTCTCCTCCAATTTGTGGTTTTACGTCAACAAATGGGAAGATCTACAGTTTGTTCCAAGCCATCTCCGAACGGCAGATCGATTTTTAAGAGGAACCTTTATTTCATGCCAGGAATATACTTGGAGAGCTTGACATTCCCGGCACCTTCAGTAATGCCCACAAGCTCTTCTTGGAAGACAGAGTTTCGATCATTTCGTAATTTCGTATGAACCTACCTTCTTTATTGGGGAGGTCACATAAGAACCCTGCGTCTGGGCTTCTCTCATCCTTAAACCCATCAATATAGTTATAAATATCCTCAAAGTTTCTGGAAGACTTTCCCACCGCCAAATCTTCCCTGCTCGGGGAGAGGTAGGTAGCATCTACCAGCCTCTCGGTCGCAGTTTACACGCTCAGCCCGAGCTCTGATATAATTCACTGTATGCCGAACATTATTTTAGTTTACACATCTGCGAAACAAAAACGTCGGTGGTCGATGCGTGTTGACAAGTGTCAGACTTAAATGAATTTAAATTTCTACACATAATCCTTTTGTCATTGTTCTGGTGTCAGTAGCGCGACAGCCGACAGAAATCTGCGAGATGCCAACACAATTCTTTATGGCGCACCATATCCCGGCTCTTTAACTTTAGCACCACACCAAACACACATTTCGCATGCCATTGTTTGTGGCTTCAGTTAATTCCTCACAATAACTTTATTTATTTGTGATGCGCAGATGTACACACATAGCCACGAATGTAAGTGCATACGCGCATTCACCACTATATGTATGTATGTTGCGTCTGTATGTAGATGTACTCGTACATCGTATTATAATCCTTTAAAAAATGTCTTGCTTTGATCTGCTGTGTCCGATAAGTCGGTCAACACTGACGCGACGTGTGCGCCTTGTGACCAACCAACATATCGTCGTAGTACGAGTAGAGCGCTAAAGGCGAATGTCGCATTATGGTTGTCTTCGCTGCCGCCTCAGAACGTGTTGACCATTCAGCAGCGATGCAATCGTTTTGCAGTCACATTGGCAACATTAAGTGCGAAATGACCTCTTTATCCCACTTGTCATCATCACTTCATAAATTAATGCGGCTCACGGCGTTCCGTAAAAGACACACACAAAAAAAACCACTGAAAACAGAAAACAGAAAATTGGCAAAAGCGTTCGCTTTGCTTGAGAAGACAAGGCGACAAAATCTCAAAATCGCTACATCAATTGCAGCTATAACAACGGTGTCGCAGAACAACAGCAGAAGTGCTGGCTGACATAATAAAAATGGTTTTAAAATGCAAATTCGCCACAGAAGAATGCTCAATACTGGTTTATTTTTGAAAGTATTGCTTTCTTTAATATTAACAAAAGCGATACTTAATGGGCTTAAGTGCGGCTTATTTGCGCGTGATAAGTGAAATGGATCGTGCGACCCTCTAACATTATTGGCGAAGATCAGGTGGGAGCTCTATATATATATATATATATATATGCTAAATATACATATATATAACTGACGATTTACAAACGCTGAAGTGATTTACGAATGAACTCCTCCTCCAATTCATTATTATTTACTTTTTTCCTGCAAGTAGAGGAACCTACAGTGGCCTACAAATGGCTGATGGATTTTTATGAGGAGCTTTTTATTTCGTATCAAAAATACACTCGGAAATGTCGATCTGACCAAAGCCCGACTCTTCACTTAGGAGCAACCACTGCTGCTACCCACTCTGCTAGTGCGGCCCCCATGAAGTGGGTTGGCTATGTTCTATAACTCTTTCCGTATCTGTTTAATCTCGAAACCGTCATATTTCCTCTTGAAACGAAATCCAGCACAAACCTCAATAATTCCGTTCAACGGCGTTGCAAGGCTGTTATGACGACTCTTGCGCTGGCGAACCCTCGTGTCTTGTGCTGCCGCGGTTACTCCGGCTGATGACTAGACGAAGCATTACGCGCTAAACCAGACTATTTGAATCATTCAGATTTTGGAAATGCCTCTTGATACATGATTATCTCATGACCTAGTAAGTGTATGTGATTGATAGTTGAAGGATTTAACCTTTTAGTGCTGTTTCGCCGCTATTTTACCTACTGAAAAAATGTCATCCGATTCAAGGACAACATCATTATTGGATATGATCTAGCCAGTGATCCAGAATTACGGGTTTCAAAAACGAATTATGCCTCAAGAAGCACTTCGCTCCAGATAAATCCACGATTGAGCTTTCTGAACCCGATTTGGGGAAAGATCTTTACACCCTTCTCAAGTCCTTCGCGTCCTTTTCGGCCGATATTCATAAAAAATATCAGCAGTGTTTTTTACTTCTTAGACAATAATTTCGGAAATACTTAAATATTTTGGCATTTTATTTTAGTTTCCTGTCCAAACAAAACAAATTGCAATGTCACGAAATCCCTTAGAGCAAATTAAAGAAACTTACATTTGAATTATAATGTTAATTGCCAGATACAGATGCTACAGATCACATCGCTTCTTCTAGATCGCTTCTATAAAGCACGATCAATCGACAAGTTTTAGTCCATTCCTATGGCGCATCTTTTAAGCTGCACATCTGACCATCAATACCGATGGTTAGGAAATGGCTTACTGAGTTCCGTTGTGGTCGTAACAATACAAGTGAGGCCGTATATTCAGGTCGTCCAAAAGAGGTCGCTAGAAAACGTCGATAAAATCCGTGGATTGATATTGGACGTTGGGAGAATGAGAGTGTGTGAGATGGCGGTTGAGGCTGTAGGCATATCAACTAAGTGACTGCATCAAATTTTACATGAATATTTATTTGGACATGAAAAGCTATATGCGCGTGAAAGTTAGCCAAAGAAGGCAGAATTGGGTGTGGGGCGACCAAAAAAGTCGTGGTCTCAATTTTTTAGGATGGACGAGTTGTCATTCACTTTGATTACCTTGAAAACGGTATAACAATCACCGGCGCAAATTATTCAGAGCTTTTGGACTGATTCGATATTGATTTGAAGTATCAGTACAATGACCAATACACACGTCACCATGGCAAAAATTCATAAATTTCGGCTACGAACGGCTACCCCATCACGCATATTCTGCAAATTTAGCCCCCATGCGACTATTTCTTATTTCCAAATCTAAAGAAATGGCTAGGCGGTAAGAGATTCCGGTCGAGTAAAGAGGTCGTCACAGAAACAAACGAGTATTTTGAGGGCCTTGAAAGAGAATATTATTTCGAAAGAATACAAAAATTGGAAGAAGACTGGACTAAGTGTATAGAGGAGACTATGTTAAGAAATAAAACGCTTGTTTGCTGAAAAAATATGCATTTGTCGCCTTCCACTTATAAGACTAAGAAAGAATTTCAAAATTCTATTCTTAGATTTTAGGTTAATAATTCCTTCCTTGTGGTCATACAATTGCCACTAAGTTGGCTGAAGACCACACATATGAGAGTAGAGAGTTGTTGGCCTACGAAGCTTCAAAGCTCTTTTTGTCTATTGCAAGCTAATCGCTCCTGCAGTTCCCAGAGATTCTCTTAAGATGCGGACCCAAAGATGTTTGAAGAGAAAATGACTTGATTCTAAAAAGATATAGGACAGGGAAATCTGGGGTTACATATACTGGTATTCCAAAAAACTATCTGCTTCCGGAGATATCTACTTCACCGAACTCGAAGCCAATGAATATTTCTTTAACTTCCAACAAATTATCATTTCCACCCAACGCCACAAGTATTTAGGCAACCCCCGATTGGATTTATTAAACCAAGTAGGCGCTGAAATTCCTTACGGCTTCATACCCATCTAATGCCTGCGTATGTGTGTGTGTATGTGTGATATCTCTAGAGCTGGTGTTCTACACACCGAAGATGAATGGAATCATTGGCAGACGTTATCACCAACACAGATCGCTTTCAAATCATTTGCAGCAACAACAACAACAATAACATTAAAATTTGTATAAATAAAATAGCAATAACAACTGGCATACAAACAAACACAACAATAACTAAAATACGTAAAAGTACACCGAGTCGCGCCAGTCACCAATCGCAAGCCCCGTTCGCGTGAAGGGGAACGAGATAAGTGCGAGCTGCGGCAATTGAATTTTGGTTGCAAATGTTGGTGAAATCTGCAATTGCCACAGAGATTGCCGCTTGCAACTTGCAACTTGCGACTTGAGTTATGTTTGTGCGTTTGTGCACAAGTTAGTTGCTAGTCGCTGGAGATGTTGATTGCGATTAACGCGCTCCGCGCTCTTTTCTTTTGTGCTCCTCTCCTTTGTGTGTGCGTTTGTTTGTCTGTTTGTCTGCCTACATTGCCATTCACTCGCTGCTGCAGCGAATGGTATCAACCGCGTCCGGTGCGCCCCGTATGCCTGTTGCAGGTTCTATGTAGTTGTTGCTGCGATTGCGGCTGTTGCCTGCTGCCTGCTGCCTGTTGTTGCCCTGAATAAAATGGCATTTACATACCTTCGAACGGCGGTATCTCATCTTTATCAGCATTCCAGACGCGAGCAGTCGAAAGCAGCGAGCATGTAGAAATTTGTGATAGCAGTGGCACGGACAAATTGGTCCCTTAACCGACGATTGACCCAGGCAAGTAAGGCAGTGGATTAAGCCAGCGCACACAGCGTACTGAGTCTGCTCTACTAAGGCGGCTGGAGCCGTCCAACTAACTGCTCCACAAACAGAGTCAGCTACAGCATCTCCAGCATCTACAACGCCACTTGTCGTTCATCATTCGCTGTCCTCGTTCACGTTCTCGTTCTCGTCCTCATCATGCGCTCCAGTCTGTTCGTTTGAATATGGAGTTTGGTCATTCTTGTCTTTACCGTTCTATTCGACGTCGATTCACGTTCGCTGGCTAAGCGCACCACGGTGCGGCGGGTGTGTTTGTATGCGAACGGCGAGCTCCTTCTCGCGATTACGATCGCGTTTAGATCCAATATATCAGCGCTGCGTTGACGTCCGACATTGGGCAATTGATATAAGTTGTGGTGAAAAGTTTAGGCATTTTCTGATGGCAAATCGCGATAAGCGCCAGCACAAGCGCTCAATTCTGCCGTGCATAGGTAGCGCGGGCAGTAGCGAGCGGCGGCGATGACGATGGCGGGCAATTGGACAAATTTGCCGTTGAGTGAATGGAAGGCTCCAAACAAAACGCATAGACAAATGGCCTGGCATGCGGATTTTATAGCAAATACATCCATACATATTTACGTGCGATTACTTGCACACACAGCCAGCCACATATGTTACAAATGGATATAAATTTGTACAATAAAAATATATATTTTTTCGTTTCAGATATGCATGACACGCCACTCGGCATGCCATCAGGAAGCTACCTCCATTTCTGCTGATTTAATTGTTGCTGCTGCATGGTCATAAATGCAATAAATATTAAAATTCCTAAATTCCACACCCTGTAAACGCAAAAAACAAAAACAGAAGAACAATCAAAACACATATTCGTAATAAAATATATGTATGTGTATGTATGTATGTATGTACACATATAATTTCCTCTACTCGAACTCCTCGCAACTCGACGTGACGGGTTGGTCCAACCAGCGTACGTACGATTGAGTTGACATTGTCAGCGCCCACTCAAAGGTGCGCAAAACTGCATATGTACATACATACATATGACATACTCGTATGTTAAAAGGCCGCACGGTCGATCGTAAAACGCGTGATATACCGCGCCAAAGCGTAGATAAGCGGCCGGTATTGCTAAGAATTACCACTAAATTAAATAAAATTATCTCGACACAGCATCTAATGAGGAAGATGGAAACTGAAAACTGAAAATTAAAAACTGAAAACTGAAAACGTACGAAATGGGCGCAGGCATATTATCGCAGGGAGCTGTTGATGCTGTATACGCGTCGTACGTGCGCGCGTCTGATAGCACCATACTGTCAAATTCCGCAATCTGTTATTGGTGTTTTACTTGTTAATTTTTTGTTGCTGTTTTTCTCTGTTTTTCTTTTATTTTACCCATTTTAAGCAACTGAGGCCACCGTCAAATGGCCGAAATTCCAACGCGCTGCGTAACGCGACATTTTATTATTTAGTGGCACAAGCATACGTTACATGTCTACAAGACGTGCTAAAATTGCTAGAGATTGGGGGATCTCATAGAGGCACAGTGTGTTAAAGAGTCTAGAGAAAGGAAGAAACAAATATCAACAACTGAAATTATCTTCCGAAGAAATGAGTTGGATTTCACTGAATGGAAGTTTTAAGCTGAGTCCGCAGGACCCATGGTATAGGAATTTTTTACTATGGGACGATTTTATTTAGAGGAATCTTATTGTGAACAAATGCTATAAAGCTGTCTACATGGAAAAAGAGGTAAGCAAACATTTATTTCTGGAACACATCGTTATAGCGAAAATATTTGAATAGTCATAATTGATGTAGGCAACGATACAACAACAGCACATCAATCAACAAGTGAAGCCGGAACCCTCCCCACATGATTTTTCCAAAGGCTTAGAGGTCTCCCACTTCCTCTGCCTCCGCCAGCGGGCCCTACGTAGTACACTTTCAAAGCTGGATTGATTTCATCCCTCTGAGTGACGTGGCCCAGCTGACTTTTATTTCGCTAAACTGTGACAATGGCACGGCTTATCTCCTACTATAGCTTTCGTTCCATCGTCTACCAAATTTCACGTTGCTAGTACGAAAAGATCCCAAAAATCGTTCGCGAAACTTCCTTGTACCGACTCATCTCTCATAAAATATATATTTGGCGCTTTGTAACCCCTAAAGCGATTTTCGGCCGAGCTCCTCCTCCAATTTGTGGTTTTGCGTCTTGAGATTTTTTTCCAACAAATGAAACAGTTTGTTCTAAGCCGCCTCCGAACGGCCGTCGTTATGAGGGGCTTTTATTTCCTGTCAGAAATACACTCGGAGGGCTTGACATTCCCTGCTGAGGAGCGACCGCAATTAGAAAAATTTATTTTCTATAATTCTTAGCTGTTAGTCGAGCCATGACTCGCATATGAGACCTACCGAACTTTAGTACGCAATGCTTTCCACTCGGCTCTGAGGACACCAGTAGGATGGAATAATTGAGAGACTGTAGATAGAGAGATCCCGCTTCGTTGCAATTAATGTTGATTTAACTAGAGCTTCGATACATCCTTCTCATTTTACAGGATTTCTAGCAGTTCCAGAAATAGGAATAATGACTATTTGACAAGCCTTTCTCAGATTATCCCTACCCCTGAACTCATCCTATTTTTTATTATTAGTCAATTACGTTGTAAGATTGTTGGAGCAGTCTAGGTTGGTACACTTCTATAGATACTTTAGATCAATTTATCAAAACAAACAGACCAAAAATCCGAGTATTTTATGGTGGGTAAATTAACAGTTTATCACTTTATCCCTCTTCCTCCCTCTATCTTTCCTTCCATCTCTCTTCTTCTGTCTTTTTTATTCTTTCTTTTCATCTCTCTTATTTTCTTTCTATCTCTTCTATCTCACTGTCTCTTTTTCTATCTATCTTTCTTTTTGCCTATCTCTCCCTCCTTTCATCTCTCTTTTTCCTTTCATCTATCTCTCTTCATCTTTCTTTCTTCATATGTATCTCTCTCTCTTTTCCTATCCCTCTCTATTTCTTTTCATCCCTCTCTCTTTATTTTTTCCCATTTCTCTGTCATTCTTCCTATCTATCTCTCTTAATTTCTATTTCTCACTCTTTCTTTATATCTTATTTTCTTCCTTTCTCCCTCTCTCTTTTTGTCTTGCTCTCTCTATTTTTCCTCTCTCTCTCTCTCTCTTTCTCACACACACACATCCACTTTTTTCAACCGCGTTGCAGATTCTATCCTCTACATCTGCAACTAGGTTCGTAGTGGCTGTCAGTATCCAAGGCTTTTGTGTAGAAATGGTTCAGTAACTCCGATATTACACTCCTACCAAGAGAGACTGAAAGATTTTTCTCCCGTCGGGTTTGCATTTTTAAAATTAGACGCCTATGAATTTCTGAAAGGTCAACTGTGAGCACATCGATATACCTACAACGCGCTTTACAACACCATTAAGGATATCTGCCATCTCCCATAGACCATGTACAAAAGGGAAAGGAGACTACGACACATAGCAGAACACAACACCTTCCTTCTCGCCATCTTACTAAGAACTTCGATAACAACCTCCATAAATCATCCTAACGCTGTAAATAGACTGTCAGGTTCGCTGTTACTTCATTTGGAAAAAGGGATATATCGATAGTGTAGACATGATTGCGAAGCAAAGTTTTTTGAAGCGAACTTTTGACTAAAAAAATGCTTTTCAGCCTTAGAGATCTCTAGTTCGATGCACAGAAAGTAAAATTTTCATTTTGGTGTAGTCTCCGTTCGAGAGTTTTTATAACATTTTTTCGCAAATTTTGAATTTTCAGCCCACCGTGCAATAACAGTTATCGAATAAAATATTTTTTTGTGTGTTGTAATACTTATATCGCATATATGTACGTACATACATACAGCTATATGTATGTATATTTGTGTATATTTCTCATTTACAGTAAGCAGCTTTGTGACGATGGTGTAAAATTATTGCAGTTATTCGAAGCTTATCAGCGACTCCCATCTGCCAATCCACTTAGGCAGCGCGCTGATGATGTTGCTGATGTTTGCTTTATGTTTTTCTTGTTGTTTTTGTTTCTGCTTTTTTTTTAAACGCCAATGACGAGGTTGATGATGATGTTTAATTAATGATGATGATTGCCGCTCGTTTGCTGGCGTTGAGGTGAATATTTTCAATATACATACATATGTACATACATGATAATGCATGTACAAACAAACACAGTTGTTGTTGTTGCTGTTATTGTCATACTTAAATGACAAGATATTTGGTGCGTCGGAGCTGCTGTAAAAGAGTAGCACAAACTCTGCTCGACCGGACAGCTGATTCACCACGCACAAAAAATTTCCGTGGGCTGCTGAAAGCGACCAAAGCCACTTAACACTCTGCGTATGTGGATAGCTATATGTGTGTATGTATGTATGTACAAATTATGTGAAATACTTAATTTCAGCTCGTTAAAAACACTTGCCAAACCCGCAAGCTGACGTTTTCGGTTTCAGTGATTAAATGAAGACGCCGACACACCGACACGCCGAAGCTCCCTTCGCGTTGAGTGTCATAAAATAACCGTTAATTTAATGCAAACGCTAATGTTTGTTAGCCAGTAATGATGAGCGCGTAAATTAACCCAATTGATTTTGAAATTCAAATGAATTGGTTGTGACAAATTCGGCAGCAGCAGCAGCAAGCATCCACACCAAAGCCACAGATAACCACAAGATCCGATGTCTTTTTCTCGGAGCGTACCAGCGGCGCTGTGTCACTACGAATGCGCTGGCTACCGGTTGTTGAATCACCCGCGCTCACGTTAGTAGGCCACATTAAAAGCAAGCGAGTGAAGTGCACGCTGAGTAACTGCGTGGTAAAAACCAAGGCAAAGTTGTAAGCAGCCGAAGAAGAAGAAGCAAAAGTTTCAGAAAAATTATTTATACGCTTCCACAGCAACGACAAGTTGAACCGCGAAGTCATTTTTTACACTGAGTCAGTTTCAGTGCCAGCGCATCGCAGCATAGCTGCTGATTCCAAGTCACAACACCACAGCAGGCGCAGCTGGAAAGCGAATTTGATTGCGAGCGAGTTCAGACTCGAAGGTATGTAGAGATAGAAAGTCTTTGGCTAACTGGGCGTGCAGTTAACTTACTCAACGCTCAGCACAGTGGGCACCACTGGGTTTCAATGGATGAGCGGATGTGCAACTGCCCACTGCAAGCCACATCAGCCACGCACGCACATACACACACCCAGCATAATCGGAGTCTGCCAGTTGTCTGTCGATTGTGTGTTTGCAAGCAATTCCTCAAAAGTTGCACATACAGGCAGGACTGTGTGGCAGGACTCATACTGTGCACACCCACAACAAATATACATACACACATACATCCTTTGGTCACAATGATTTGGTGGCTCATTGGCCTGCGTGTACGTGTGCCGGCCAACATCAACTGCGCGCGAAAAGAGTATTTAGTTTAATTTCTTTGGACGGTTGCGTACGGAGCCAAGTTGCCACTGCCACTGCCACGCCGCATGTCGCAATAGTGTGCAACTCGAAAGGCAACGAGGAACACAAATCTCTGGCCAGCCTCTTACCAGCCGACGCACTCAATACTCCATTATGATTCGATATTTGGTCGAAAAGGATGCTGTGCATCGCAATTCATCTTCTCAGGGGGCGGTACTGCTGCATGCGCTCTGCTTATACTACTTCGGTTCACCGGAAAACCACACGTGCCAATTTGGTGCACATGCAGCGAGTGGCAGAAAGTATATGTATATACCGTACGGCTAGTCATATATATGTATATACATATTTACAGGCATAGTTAGTAGATACAAACTAACAGTAATCGCTGCCTTCTTACCTGACTCGCACTGAGTCTTGAACAGGGTTTACCATATTAACCGCAGGAGGGAGGAAATCAGCCACCGAGGCGTTGGCTTGTGGAGCATGCGCGCACGTTGTCAAAATACACCGAACGCATGGGTGGCGTAACAAAACGTGCAGTCTAGATCAAATACATTTGTGTATGCATATACTTATATATGTATGTATGTATGTGTTCACTTCTCGCACACGGTAGCTAAATTCATTCGTTTCGCATTTGGAAACTGCTTCATTACGTAGCCGTTTGGTGTAGCCTCCATCACACTGTACTTACCTGTATGACATACATACAAATTTCAGATAAATATGCTCAGCAGCGTATATTTGTTTTCGCGCTTCTTCTTTCTACCAACTGCTCCGATGGGAAACCTTCTCCTGGCATCTTTTGACCCAGCCCGAATGCCCAATTGAAGATGATGAAACAGATATTCCAATGACTGTGATGAAGGACGAATGGCGATTGCGCGTTTAAAAAATTACAAAGCGATGGGAGCCAACGGCTTATCAGCCGAGCTATTCAATTACGGCGGCGTAGAGCTGACAAGGTGCATGCATCAGCTTCTTTGCAGAATGTGGTCAGACGATAGCCTGTCCAACGATTGGAACCTCAGTGTGCTCTGCCCAATCAAAAAAAATGTGGGACTCCACGGTATGCGCTAAGTGGGCTAAGCCTCCTCAATATCGCATATAAAGTCATGTCTAACATAACGTAACGTGTAAAAGAATGAAGCCAACCGTCAGCAAACTCATTGGACCTTATCAGTGTGCCTTAAGACCTAGATCCACCATTGACAGATATTCACCATACAACATATCTTGGAGAAGACCCTGCCTTCGACAGCACGATAAGGATCTAACTCTACGCCAATATGCCTGAATTTATTGTCCCAGCAAAACTCATACGGCTATGTAAACTGACGCTGGATAATACCATAAGGGCAGTCAGAATTAGGAAAAACCACTCTGAGCCATTCGATGCAAAGCGAGGTTTCAGGCAATATAACTCTTTATCGTATGATTTCTTTAATTTGATGCTGGAGAAAATAATACGAGCTGCAGAGTTTAATAGATCAGGTTCAATATTCTTCAAGAGTGTACAATTGCTGGTGTATGTCGATAATATTGAAATCATTGGTCATAACATCCACAATGTAAGTTCTGCGTTCTCCAGATTAGGCAAAGAAGCAAAGCGAATATGTCTCGTGGCGAACGAGGACTAGATGAAATTTCTCACGTCATCAAATAAACATCGCATTATCGTCTTCACTTCCACGTCACTTTTGACGGTTACAACTATAATGACAGCATTAAAATACCACTCGAAATCACTCTTGCCAAACAGGTGCTACTTTGGACCGATTAGGCAATGGGAAATTAAAGTAGTCTCTTGACGAATTAAAAACAAATTCTACAAGTCGCTCATTATTTCCGTCCTGCTGTATGATGCAGAAGTGTGGTGATGTCGACATCCAATGAGACCACACTAGGAGTTTTCGTGAAAAAGATTTAGCAGGAATCGCTGAAAAACGGCTGCATGTGAAGAAAGTGCTGTTTCACCAAGCCATGAACCGTGTCACAAATCAGTGAAATCGAGGACAAAAATCCATGAATTGGGCTTCGAGTTGCTACCGCATCCACCCTATTCTCCAGAGATGGCCAAGGTGACTATTTCCTGTTCTCAGATCTGAAAAGAATGATCGCTGGGAAGAAATTTTCATCAAATGAAAAGATGATTGCCGAAACGGAGGCCTATTTTGAAGTAAAGGATAAACCGTACTACAAAAATGTTATCGAAAGTTGGAGGGTCGCCATAATCAGTGTATCACCCTTGAAGGGAACTATGTTGAATAAAAAATGTATTTTGCTAAAAAATGTGTTTTACTATGGTTGGCCGGGGACTTTTCAATAGACCTTAATTATTCTTCGAGCTCTCAATCTAATTCCAACTACTCTTATAAATTTTTTCAACGTTCTCATTGGTGTGAGAGTGAAATAAGTCAAAGTTATTTGGGCATTATAAAGCAGTGGTCAAAGGAACTCAAGAACCCTTGAGTTACTAAAACTTCATTTAGACCTATTCTGGAATGCGGTTCGGTAATTTGGAATTTCAGGTATGAAATCAACTCTGACTGAGTAGAATCGATTCGAAAAAAATATTCTTTATGCCTTTAGAAATTTGCAATGGGACTCTCAATATGGACTTCCTCCTTATACTAGTCATCTGAAACGTATCAACCTCCCTTCTCCTGTCAATAGTAGGAAAATTCTTGGTGTAATTTTCATGGTGCAAATAATAATCCGCTTCTTCTTTCCGAAAACGAATTTAAGCGAATTTCCGTTTAGAACAGTAACACATTTTTACCGTTGTTTCTGAAAACTTGTAAAACGAATTTTGAAACTCACGAGCCCTTTCACTGTTTGTGTGTTGATTTCAACTCTCGCTTTAGCACAGTTGACATATCTGACTCGCTTTTTCATATTAAGAAAAAACTTTTGTATAATCTCAACTAACTTTTAATAACATTTTATATTTGGATGAATTGAATTCAGTTACTTATTTAAAATCAGCTGATGATTTTTTTGCTGCAGCTGAACTCTTTTAGTTCTCGACACTTAACAAACAAACTTCGGCTCATTGTGACTTGGTGCGAGGATTACCTTATATATTATCGAGATTGGCAACGCTAGAATTCCAATATGGCAACTGATAACTTTATCGTAAAATTTGACATTTTTGATGTTTACATACAGTTAGTCGATTGCGACGCAGATCTATTAACAAATCGTAATATCATATGAAATCTGATCCAATGATAGGCGCTGTGACGTCGGCAATAATGAACGACCATTGAAAATCGCGGCACAGACCCAGATCGAGTTATATTCTGTTCTTCCATACGCTTTGGTAGTCAGGACGCAGTGGATGGTGAGTCAACTAACTGAACGGAACAATTCTGGTGACGGCAATGGCTTCAGCATTTGTGGTCATTTCGAACGTATATTTGAAGGTACCTTGCATAGAAGAGGGTGCTGCACTTTGTATTGGGGCGTGTGAATTGCCCCTGGTGCTTGGGCTTTGCGGAAAGCCGCGTTGCCTGTAGCTTGCGAGCGAGAACGTAAGTGCGATGTAAATTTTACAAATTTCTTACTTAATTCAACTAAAGCTGCATGTAGTTTGCCAATTTCGTTGGGCTGACTTGACTTAATTTTGTTGATATGATTTGGAGTGTTAGCATTGACTATTGAGGCGGCGCCAGAAAAGGTAGCTAGCACTGGTTGTGCAATATCTGGAAGACGTTTTGCTCATAAACTTTTAAGCGCCTTTACACTTATGGAATTGCCTACGACTCTTTTCATTTCGTAAAATAACTCGCATGGTTTTTTGTCGGCAAGTGGCTGATCTGATAGCAGACGCTTAAGGCGTCGTTGTTCGCTGTCGGCAAAATGTGCGATGATTTTCTGCTTAATAAAATCAAATCGATCATTTGATGGTATTACTGCGATTACGTCGCTCAATTGACCAATTATGTTAGGGTCGTGTGCTGCTAGCATTGTTGCAGTGTTTTGTTTGTCGGTCGATGCGTTGAACCAAAAGTTCAATGTTGGCACTGTTCATGGGCGGAACAGGTAATCGTGCGTAAACTACTACGACAGAGTTTGCGGATGCAGTTGAGATTGCGGGAGTTAGCGCTCCAACGTCAGTTTTTGCAAATGTAGCTAGTTTTCGGTAAATGTAGCTAACCTCAAATTAGTCGAAGAGACGTTTACGCCGTGCGCGAATGCAAATATTCTCTAAACGAGATCACCAATGTAGGCGTTTTTTTGTAGCAGTTATAGCGACTTTTACAAAGCTCCTCATACAATTTGTGGTTTTTGCGTCTAGATTATTTTTACCAACAAATAGTACGGGCCTACAGTTTATTCTAAACCGAATTCGAACGTCCGATCGATTTTATGAATAGCTTTTATTTCATGTCAGAAATCCATTTGGAAAGCTTGACATTCCGTGCCGAACTTATACCCTAAGAAAATACTTTTATTCAGTTGTTTCCAAGTTTTGAACCAAAGTTTTCCTACATACAAGTGTTGAATAGGGGACACGTCATTAGTGTAGGTATTAGTCAAGTATGAGAGTAATCGAAGAAAACTAAGCACCTATAGAAGACTAAAGTAATCTAAAGAGAAGTCGAACAATATGGTTGGTTGTTTCAGGAAGACTACGTGCCGTTTTGCGCAACAGACTTGTAAAGTGTCTTTTGCACAGACTTGGTGTGCAAAGCGTTGGTTTCCTTGCCCTTCAATACAGATTTAGGACTGCAGGGACTCCACGTTATATTTCAAACGTAAGTAAAATCAAATAGGGGACTGTTGCTTCGGCTAGAAGCATTAAAAAGCACTGTAATCTTCACTTATTTCATGAAAATTTCGATTTTTATTTTTGAATATAAAATTTTTTTTTATCACATTTGAATTACAAGAAGAGAAATATTTCTCTAAGAAATATTTAAAAAAAAAAATCTAAAAAAAAATTGTTCAATAGACTTAACTCGAAATTTATATTAGAATTATCCAAGCTGGTGACAGTAATTTTTCCGATTCAAGACAATGCAAAATCTTTCAATTTTTTTTAACTTTTTCAATTTTTTGGACTTACCCATGTTCTGCAAAATACAATTCTTCTATTCTTTAAATCAAACAGCATTTTTTCTAATTTTTATATATTTATTATTCATAAGTATTTTTATTATTATTAATTAATTATCTTTATTTAAGGAATTCGTTCAACTGGTAGTTTGCCATTTAATTATCAATTAATTAAATATGTATCTGTAATTGTATATATATGTAATTAATTTTTAAACATAAGCAATTGATAAACCATTGTAAAACGAAATACAATAGTACAATATAATAATAATAATACATAATAATAATATAGTATAAATAATGAAATTAAAAAAAAATTTTAAATTAAATTAAAAGAATAATATAAATGTACACAACACATGCATGCAGGCATGCATGCACATACAATCTTATTGCAACATACCGAAAGCAATGCGTTCATATAACTTTTACAAAAAAAAAGGAATTCACTTTTACATACAAACATTACGTACAAGCATTTGTATTAAATATTTTTAATTTTTTTTTATTATTTTTTTTTTTTGATTTTAACTTTATTTTGTTTTCTCAAAACTTTTCCTTTCAACTTAATACTTGCATGTACATATGTAAGTGTTTTACTGTGTATATACGCATTTATTAGTTAATACATATTTACTTTCATTTATGTATATAATACTCGTCATTTTTTCCACGAGATAATCAAGTCTTAAGCGTGGATATACGCGTATGTATGTGGCAATTCGACGATGAATTGTGTGTGTCACGGCGAATTAGGCGGCAAATAGGATGAACGCTTAAAAATACATACATATTTATTCAATATTTATAACTACTACATACATAATTAATTACTCGAATAGTGCACATTTTTTTCTTCATTTTTTTCAACATTTTAAATATATTTTTATTAAAAGCTTAATGCGTTAAGCAAAAATCAATACTTTATTAAATTATTGTGATTATTTTAAGATTATTTAAAATTGAGAAAAAAATAAAAAATACAAAAAAATTTAATTAAAAAAAAATTATAAACAATTGCTTATAAATTAATGGAAAGCTTAAGCAGAGAGATAGTAAACACAGTGTAGTTGGAAACTTAACAAGCAAATTACAAAAAAAAAAAAATCTAACAAAAAATTATAATCGAAAAAAAAATTATTTAATTATATTTAATTATTTAATTATAATAATTTACGTTATTTTATGTTATTTAATGCAGCACAAAAAAGAGTTCGAATTTTTGTTGTTACAATTAACTGAAGTAAGCTAAAAGTGTTCGGTCGATGTTGCAATAACTTGAGTTGCGGCCAATACTCACAGAGGACGGTACTTGTGGACGTACGGTATGTATGTATGTATGTTATTTTCTCTCTGCGACTGCTAACTACTCACTACACGCTAGACATTCGCTGAAACTTGAAGATATTGTTGAGCACCACTGCACTGTTGCGTTGCGAATTATTGTATGCTTAAGACAAAGATTTTAGTCGCTGCAAACTAGTGTTTGTACACAGGACTCGGTTGTGTGGGTGGGTGGATAATGTGTTTTCCAAACAGAAATTACAGCAAATATGTTCCCTACACGATGACTCAGAGCAATGAGGAACATCAATGAGCTGCTGCTGTTGCTGCTTGCAGTTTCTGGCTGTGGTGGTTTCGGTTTCGATTTCGATTTCGGTTTATGGTGTTGAGCTGTGAGCTGCTGAGTTTGAAAAGCACAAAAAGACAAAGCTTAATTGCACTTTTTAGCGCGGCCACACGCAAAATCTTGTTAATGTTGATTTTATAATTGTTATTACCGTTATTACCGTTAATTCATTATTTTTCTTTTGTGATTGGCTAAGGTTTTGTATTGAAAATTTTTACTCTCAAATTTTTTTTCGAAATTACTTAAGCGTAGAATTGTGCGAATTGGTACTCTTCTGCTTTTTAACTTTCGTTCAACTGTTAAATGCTGGTTATTGCTGGATTAATGTGCTTAAAGGCGTTTGGTGTGTGGTGTGTATAGCATATTTCAATTTACTTCTGTTATGCACTTTTTTTTTGTATAAAATGGAAATTCTCATCAACATATTTGTCATATTTAGTTAATAAATTTGTTTTTGTTGCTTAGTAAATGCGTCCACACGTATCCATGTGCATACTTCTATGGCAAAAAAAAAAAATACAAAAATAATTAATTTTACTTATTTCATGATTTTTGTGCATAAATGTATGTATGTATGTATGTTATGTGTGTATGTCCTTACAACTTGTGTGCCACATTAGGTGTACACAATGAAGGTTTTACAATGTTTATATCAATTTTTTGTGATTTATATATATTTACATACTTTTGTATGTACATGTGAGTGCGCATGTGCAGTTGTATGAGTGTATGAGTGTATATTTCACACTTCTTTTTTCTTGCTTGCAGGTGCAAAATGTAGTGTTTGTGCTATTATGATAGTTTGTATGTATGCAACAAAAAAAGTATGTAGTTCCACCACTCACCGAATTGCCAGTCAAATGCATCGGCACTAAATTACATATGTATATATATTTACAGGTCGTCCTCCTTCCATTAACTAGTTGCTAGCTGCTGGCGTTGCTGTCAATAAAACCAAACCAATCACCAAAAGTTTTCTTATTTTTTTCTGTTTTTTTTTTTCATTTAAATCATTTGTAAAACAAAATGTCACCTTTCACCAACCAGAGAAGACCCGAGTAGCTATTTTCCATCATAAGCTGAAGGAGCTTTTGTGGTATTGGCATCTGTTTTTATTTATTAATTTAATATTTTAAATTTTTTATTATTATTGTAGTTGTTTTTGTATGCCGTGCAAAGTTGAGTAGTGTTTCGCAAAGAGTGCGTGCATATTTTTTTTATATATATGCGTGCGTGCGTGCGTTCGTGCGTGCATAAATTGTGCTTTCAGTATTTCTATATCTTCGTTGTGCTTTTGATTTATGTATGTAAGGTGTTTTTTGCATTTTGCTTATTCTTTCTTTCTTTGTTTTAAATTTAAGTGCATGAGAGGAGAAGTGCTTAATTTGAGCAGGCGTTTTTTTTTTAATATTTTTGCTGTTTATCGCCATACACATTGACTACATCTACAAATAGATAAAATAGAAAACAAAGAAAAAATAGGCATAAGAAGGAATTTACAAATAGTAAAACACATGAATATGTATGTATATAAAGAATTAAAAAATATATAGATAATTAAAATATAATTAATATATTAATATACCATATACATATGTAGGTTATATTATTTAACTACACCTTATAACTCTATATTTAATATTACCTAACTTTTAATACCTTTCATGTACATGAAATTGTAAAATTTGGTCCGAAGTATTTACATAAGTACCAGAAGGAGAAGCGATAGACGCATCGAAATTTATACCGATCGTATCATCATCGCCAAGAATTGAGTTGACTTAGCCATGCCCGTGTCTCCGTCTGTTCGTCTATCTCTTCGAACGCAAACTAGTTCCTCAATTTTTGAGATATGTCAAATGCCCTTAGTAGAAAGAGGCACCTATATGTACGCTTAAACGAACATTTGTCAAAACCGGCCAAATCGGACCGCTATGGCATGTATACGACCGATTTTTCAGACTTGGAATTTTGGTCATTAATCCATCACAAAAGCACTTAAGAACGTGAAACTTGATATACTGCACATATATAATGAATTGTTGCTGAACATCATCGAAATCGGATGACTATAACATTTAACTCCCATCCACCAATATTTTCAGATGTAAGGTTTTGGTCAAAACTCAGTCAAAAAAGCATAAAATTCGGTATTATTCACAAATATTATGCATTACATATTGGTATTGAAAATCATTCAAATCAGAATACTGTATCATAGAGCCGTCATATATTGGATTTGTTCATCTATAAGATTTGGGTCAAAAATACGTCAAAAAAGCAGTTAGGAGCGTGAAATTTGGTATTATGCACACATATTATATATTGCATTTTACAGTGAATTCCATAGAGATCAGATTACTAATATCATATAGCGCCACCAATAAACGATTTGTGCAGATTTTGGTTAAAAAGGTCCGCTCAATAGGCATCTAACAGCGTGAAATTTGGTATTCTGCAGACGAAAATTCAAGTTTATATTGACACTGAAATTTATGGAAATCGAATTTTACAAATACAATTGAAAGATTCATGAAAGGTTTAAGACTTCGGCATGGCCGAAGACATCCGTTTCTCCTTATTTTTATTTTATTTAAACTTTTTATTTTAATTTTTTTTTTAATTTTTTTTTTTTTATTGTTTTATTTTACTTTACATTATTATTATTTTTCCGTTTTATTCTATTTCGTGTTATTTTTTTTTTTTTTGTTTATTTCAATATGAATAATTTTATTTTTATTTTATTCTATTTTATGTAATTTTTCAATTTTTTTAAATTTATTTTTTGTTCTTTTTTTTCAAAATTCTTCTTTTTTTCTATTTAATTATTTTTAATATTTTTTTATTACTTTTTTATATCTTTTTTTTAAATTTAATTTTATTTATTTATCTTACTTTATTTTATTTCATTGTATCTTATTTAATATTGTTTTATTTTTTATTTTATTTTAATTTTTTTTTATATTTATATTTTTTTTTTTTTCTATTTTTTTTTATGTTATTTTATTTATTTTTAATTATTTTTTTCTATTTTTTTAATTGTATTGAATTTTAATTTATTGTATTGTATTGTATTGTATTTTATTTTATTTTGCTTTATTATATTTTATTTTTTTATTTTATTTTTTTATTTCATTTTTTTATATTTTTTATATTATTTTATTTTATTTGTTAATTTAATGTTATTTCAATTTATTTTATTTTTTTACACCATTTAATTCTAATTTTAGATTATATCATTTTATATTTAACTTGCGATTAGTACGGTTTACACAAAATTTATAATTTTATATTTCCTAAACTATACAGCTTAAAACTACTGTATATAGGTTCATTTAAAAACTTAAGGTAATATTTAAGGTAAAAATAGAATCGTAAATATTTATAATTATGTGCATATGAATATATGTATAATATTTTTATAATTATATATGTATGTTAATAACAAAAAAAAATATTTCTTACGTCAGCAATAAACCAAAACACCTTCGCCATAAATAAATAAAAAATAGATAAAAAAATATGAAGCAAAAAAGTCATTAAGCAAAATTATCCGTGTTAACGACAATTATATTTTTAATGCAATTAGCGTATCCTTATATAAAAGAAGCTTAAAAAATTTGGAAAAAATATCTTATAAAATTCCGAATGGTCTTTAAACACTTTTAAAGACTCAAATCCATCGAAAAATTTTAGAATTGTGCCAAAAATGTAGCGGCGTAAAAACTACTAGATTAATGGTTTTACAAGATGGTGAGACAGAAAATGACTCCTGATTTTTAGAATTTTTTTTAATTTAGGTATGAGATCTGTAACTTGCAACATTGAGGTATTTTTATTTTATTTTATTTTTTTTTGGTGCCAAAATTTTCAGAAATGCCTAAAAGATACTCTGCCGGTGCCAACTCATTATGTTTATACTCTAATGGCCTCATTGAAAATAGAAACATTTTGAAATGGAAGAGTAGCACTTTGTAGTTAGCACAATAGCCTAAATAGTTCTCACTATGGACACAAAATATTTGCTGCCGGCGCCTCAACTACCGTCGGTGGCAAGGCGACTTTATAGAAGGTGAAGTTGTCACATCAAAAGCTTGCTTGTTCTTCCTTTCAATGCGCCAATTTCGAACACAAAAGACATAGGCAATGTTGCTACAACAACAAAATGTGGCATGATTTTCAATTTTGATGTTTCGAAAGTAATTTTACACAAACAAATTACATAGGGTTTTTCTTTTGTATTCTTGCTAATGCTGTGTGTGAAATTGCCTTGTCCGGAGGTCAGCTACCAAAACTCCTTCATTGGGTTCATTTATTCACAAAATTACAAATTATATTTCACTTCAATATTCACAATATTCACTTTGAGACTTTTTGTTTATAATTTTTAAGTTTTGCTAATATTTTTTTTCTTGGAACACAAAAATTCACAAAAAATGTTTAAAAGTACTCAAAATTTTATTTAATTTAATATTATTTATAAAGAACTCAAAAATTAAATGTAGTAAATAAATAAATAAAATTAAAATAAAATTTTAAAAATGTTGGAATAAAAAAAGCAAAAAAAAAATGCAAAAAAATATCTAAAAAAAATTTTTTTTCTCTTTGCTTTTCACATTATTATTTACAAATTTTTTTTCTAATTTATTAGCGATTATTGGAAAAATGTAGTGGTGATTTTTTAATATTCGTAAAATTCACAATTTCGCGTTAAAAATTAAAATTTTGTAATTTTTTCGCATTTCAAATTATGCAACCTGCCAATTTGCACTTTAATATTTACTAAAGGCATAAAAAATGTAACTAATATTTTTCCGCATAAATTTCACACATTTTTCCGACGCAATGACTACGAATGTCCGAAACAATGCATACGTTTGCCTTAATGGTTATTTACACTATGAATTTGAAATAATGCATAATTATTTGGGCGGCGCGTATAATTTTCGCTTTGTACTATTTTACTGTTGTTTTACAACTTTTTAGCGCAAAAAAAAATGGTTGACATTAAGTGGAGGTCTTTTGTTCAAGTGCAAGCTAGATGCCGACAAACTAGATTTATTTACACACACATTTGCTAAAATAAAAGGTTTTAAACATTTTTTTTTTAAATTAAAATTAAAAATATGAAATTTTGAAATTAAATTCTTTCATATTTTTTTCGCTTCTTATTTTTTGCATAATTATTTTTTTTTTAAGATATTTTTTACTAAGTTTTCTCTATTACACTGTATTTCCAGTGAATACAGATTTAACTCACTTTGCTTAATGACTTTTTTTGCTTTAAAATCAATGTTAAATTTTTTTTTTGGATTTTCCGCCTTAATTTTTTTTTTTTTTTCAAAAAGAAAGGAAAAATTAAACTATATGTGTATGTATCTATATATACAATTTTCGTTCGCACTCACCTGTGTTGACGCAGGTTGTCGCGTTGCTTGAAATATTTACCGCAAACCTCGCAGGAATACGTTATCTCCGGCGATTTGTGGGTGCGTTCGTGTATCATCAGATTGTAGGGTTTTGTGAAACGCCGCTGGCAATACTTGCAAATGAACTCACACTTTGGACGCATCTTGCGGCGGAAATCCGACCGGCAGTCATCGTTGTCGATTCTCATTACAGCGAACATTTTGTCGTTGCTTTTGGCTTTGCTCTTGCTGCTGCTGCGGCTGCTGCTGCACTATATATATATATGTATTTGTATGTGTGACTTTTGGATGTCACTGTATTTGCTATGCTTTTATGTATGCGCGCTTGACGCTCTGGTTAGCGAGTTTTACGCTCAGCGCTCACAAATTGAATTGTAATTATTCTTTCTATACAAAAAGTCGTTTGCTCGTGCTTCCCACAAATTGAGATGAAAATCAAGTAGTTTCTATATTACCGTTAATCAATCAGCAAACGAGGGGGAGTTAATTACTCGCACTCGCTAGCGTTTTTTTTTTTTTTTTAATCAATTGTTGGCGACGGCGACGGCCACCACTTGGCGCGGCGTGTGGTATGTGATGAAGCGATTTTTCTCAAACGAACAAATCAACTGTCGGTGGTGTGACGCGCGGCGGCGTGTTAACAACTACTGAGTGCGCGTTAATTACGAACTTTTGAGTTATTATTGTTGCGCTCGTTCGCTCGTTACTCGCTCGTTATTTACTACTTACCAAGCAGTAAGTGCGTGTAATCGTGGTGGGGTTGGTTACACGGTGTGGTGGGCAGTGAATTATTTTTGAGTTGTTATGTTGCGTGTGTATGGGTGTTATGTGCTGTTGTTGTACATATGTTAGTGCAAACGCGAGCGATAACAATTTGATATCTATGTACCTTCAGAGAAAAAGAGCACTGCACAAAATGTTGTTTGTTGTTTTTGTAAATGCATGTGTTGTTGGCGGCGGCGAAGTGATTTAGAACGCTACGGTTTGATGCTCTATTTTATTTGCTAATCGCGTACTCAATTTTTAACTGCTGCTGCTATTGTTGTTGCTGTTCTTGTTGTTTTTGTTATTGTTCTACCAATGTTTTAGTAGTCGTTTACACAATTTGTGCGCTTGTTGTTGTTGCTACTTTTTATGATGTACATACATATGTATGTACTTAGACTGTCGTGTTAATATTTGTATGGCGCGCGTTGTTGCTGTTGTTATTTACTATACAAATTGTTGTTGCTTCAACACCTTCACTGCTGTTGAATTTCGCTTTGTACATACATGTGCATATGTGTGTACGTTTGTAGGCGTTCGTGTTGGCGTTGGTGGGCTGATTCTTTTATGGACGGAATTCTATAAAGAAAAATTTTAAAATAAAAACACAATGAAGTAGAGAAATACATATGTATGTATGTTCAGCAAAAAAAAAAACACAAAAAGAAAAACATGAGAAATAATAAAATGGTAGACATTAAACGCTGCTATCAAATAAAATTTGTACAACAAAGAAATTAGCAACGCCTCGTTGGCACTTAATTGCTAGAAAGCAGGCTAGAAGAAACCCAAAAAACTGTTACGTTCGAGTGCAAATCGAAATTTTAGGCGATACTAAAATACAGCGGGTACCTACATATATAGTTTTGTAGACATACATGTACATATATATCTGCATATACATATGTATATACATATACGAGCAAAGGGAAATGCTTTGAGTATAATTTTGTTTTCAACCGTTTACTGCTAAAATGTTTCTATAAATAATTTTAATTATTCTTTATAATATTTTTTGTAATTAATAGTTATATTTAGATTGCGGAGCGAATATTCATTAGTTTTTTTATAATTAAAAATAATTAATAGTTTGCAACTTTAAAAAAAGATTGTGTAATTTACAAAAACATATATAAAAACAATTTTTTATTTATTTTTTATATATAGTTACATATAAAGCAATTCTAAATAATTATAAAGGGTGATCCAAGTAGAGGTACTTTTTGCAATAGCCTTTTTTTTTGCAAATATATTATTTTTGTTCAATATTATTTGGAATTTCATCATGGAAAGACTTACGCCTGAACAACGTTTACAAATCACTCAACTTTATTACGAAAACTCACGTACTGTAAAGAATGTGTTTCGCGTGCTTCGCTCAATTTATGGTCAACATAATCGGCCTAATGAGCGTACTATTCGCAACACCATCACACATCTTCAGACCCAGCATTCATTACTGGATAATATTCGACCGAATAGACCACGTTCAGCACGCAGTGAAGAAAATATAGCGGCCGTAGCTGAGAGTGTACACGAAGACCGTGGAGAGTCGATTCGGCGCCGTTCGCAGTAACTCGGAATGTCGTATGGGACGACTTGGCCCATTTACGCTCTACCTTCCCAAGCGAAATCGCTTCGCGCTATCGCTGTAAACAAGCAAAATTGCCACATTTGGAACGAAGAGCAAACCTGAAGCGATTCAATAGCTGCCATTTCATACAGAAAAAACAAGAGTTTGGTGTAGTTTGTGGGCCAGTGGAATAATCGGTCCATATTTCTTCGAAAATGATGCCGGTGAGAACGTAACCGTCAATGGCGACCGTTATCGCGCCATGATAACCGACTTTTTGATGCCTGAAATGGAAGCTCGTGATCTCCGCAACATCGCATCACGGCGCCACTTCCCACACGTCGCATCAATTAATGGATTTATTGAGAGTACACTTCGGCGAGCGGATAATTGCACATTTTGGGCCGGTCGATTGGCCACCAAGATCGTGTGATATCACACCGTCAGACTTTTTCCTGTGGGGATATGTGAAGTCTAAAGTTTATGCGGACAATCCTGCTTCGATACAGGTCTTGGAGCAAAACATCACGCGTGTCATTCCCCAGTTATCAGTTGAAATGCTCGAACGAGTCATCGAAAATTGAACTCATGGGATGGACCATCTGAGACGTAGCCGCGGCCAACATTTCAAAGAGATAAACTTCAAAAAATAAATGCCAAAAATGTTCTTTCGAATGATAATAAACATTCCCCATTAAATTTGAATTTTCTGTGTGTGTGTTTTTTTTTCGAACTGGAAAGTGTGGGAAATGTGATATCAGTTGGTGCTTTGTTGTAAAATAATCTCTAAATTTGTTTTGGGGTAAAAATCAGTATCGTTCCTATATAAATATCTATCTGTTGTGAAAGTTGTTGGATTTTAGTCGCCTCTTACCACCGGCACGCCTTACCGCGGTTAAATTGCGTAACCTCTAAAACGCATATAATTTTGATTCATGTTGAAACTAACGGAAATTGAACTGAAATATGTTTTTAAAATTTTGCTAGAATTTTAATATATGTACATACATACATAGTTTAAAAACAATGTCTTTCTTTCTACCCAATATATTTTCATACCAAGCAATATTCAATGAAAAAGACGTTTAGAACTAATATTTTGCTGAAACATGAACGACCAGTGCATATGAATGCTTGTATGTTTATAATAAATTCCTTGTAAAACCAAAAATATTCGTACAAAATATTATTTTTACAAAACTTTATGGTTTTTCAACGAAAAAAGAAAAAATTAATATATAAAAAAATAAGAAAACTTTGCCCGAAATAGAATCTCGAAAGATCAAAACAAGGGTATGTTCATAATAAATTTAAATTTTTTTATTAAATTTGTTTCTGATGAAAGATTACTAATTGCATGAGTATGTATGTATGTATAGTATTTTACATAATTTAATAAATGCCTACTGTAACAGCAGCTGCCACTGTTAATCAACTATCAAAGCTATAAATCTGTTTTTTTTTTCAAAAGTTGAAATCTTGTGTGAAAAAATAGCAAAAGAAAAAATCACCAAGTTTAAAAAATTAAAAAAAAAATTGTTGACAATCGAATTTTAAATTATGACACTTTCAAGTCAATAAAACCGCAGACATTAGATTTGTGTCTCCGATATGAAAATTAGCATTGAGTAATAACCGAGTTTTGGCATACATATGTTTTTCGAGATGAATATGTATAAGAGCTCATGCATACGTAAAATATCGCTAAATACTCATGTATGTGAGTATGAGTCTGTATTTTAATCATAAAAATTTGGTTATTTGGTAAGTGGCGTGGCCTCCGGTTACTTGCGGGTCATAATGAGTCAGCAGTACATATGTATATCTGTATGTATGTATATACATACATAAATCTATGAATTCATATATGTGTAAATATACATACATACATATGTTCATATACATATATGTATGTACGCATATGGTATAATATATGTTATGTTTATACAGAAATATGATGAACGCAGATTGAATGTACAGTCTATACGTACATATATGAATGTATGTATATACATATGGTGAAGTTGTTATGTATGAAGAAGTTGATATTTTTTGGTTTCTTGTAGCCCAACAGTTAGTGCTAACAGTTGAGTCTGTCAAGCTCTTGCAAGTTGCTCTCTGATGATGCGTCATTTACGGGAATTTTATTTTAGTGAAAAACTATACTTTCAAAATGCTATCTGTTATGTATATATGTGTTTGATTTTTTTTTTTGTTTTTTGTTTTTTTGAATTTTTGGTTATTGGCAAACTAAAGTTTGCGACATGTTTATCTATGGAGAATTTTTTTACATTTTTTTAGGTTATTCCCACCGCAGTTAATACTACAGATTTCACTTAAGACTAACAGGTTAATTGGAAAGTTCCCGGCCTGATACATATATGGCGCTACTAGAATTAATTAATTAATAACTTTTATTCAGTTCTAATCTTCAAAAGACGCGTGTATAAATTTTTTCAGCTGATTTATAACATTTTGATAAAATATTGCTTTTCGAAGGGAAAAAATACAGTTGAACCAAAAAATTGATTTAATGGCGAGTTTCCGTACACTGTTCCAGGAAAGTCAACCATCAAGGATGGGTATGCTAAGTTAAGACGGTGTGAAATGAGCACCGAAGACGGTGAAACCAGTGGACGCCCAAAAACATCAAAAAAAAAATTCACAAAATGATTTTGAATGACCGTAAATTGAAATTGAATGAAATACCAGGCAATCTAAAGATATCAACTGAATGTGTACATCATATCATTTACGAATATTTGGTTATAAGAAAACTATGTGCACAGTGTATGCCGCACGAGCCCACTGTTGAAAAAAAAAAACAACGAAGAGTTGATGATTCGGAGCAGTGCTTGGAGATGTTCAAGCCTTATAAGCCCGAATTTTCGCATCGATATGTGACAATGGATGAAACATGGCTCATGTCTCCATCATTTCACTCCGAAGTCCAATTTATAGTCATCCGAGTGAAATGCACACAATGAACCCGCTCCAAAGCGTGGAAAAACGCAACTGTCGGCTGGCAAGGTTATGGCGTCTGTATTTTGGGATGCGCATGGAATAATTTTCATTGGCTGACATTGACTGAAAGCAAAGACAATCGACAGCGAGTATAACATAGCATTATTAGACCGTTAGAAGGACGAAATCGCCGAAGAAGTCAGCATTTAAAAAAAAGGAAGTGCTGTTTCCTCAAGGCAATGCGCCGTGCCACAAGTCAGTGAAATCGATGGCAAAAATCCAGGGATTGGATTTCAAATATCGAATAGCTTCCGGATACACGTTATTCTCTAGATCTAGCCCTCAGTGACTATTTCCTGTTCTCAGATCTTAAAAGAATGCTCGCTAAGAATAAATTTTCGGCGAATAAAAAGGAGATCACCGAAACTGAGACCTATTTTGAAGCAATGAACAAATCGTACAACAAATATGGTATCGAAAAGTTGGAGGGAATTAGTTTATAACCCTTGAAGGGAAGGAACTATGTTGAATAAAAAAAAGGAATTTTGCTAAAACAAATGCGTTTCACTATGGTAGGCCGGGGACTTTCAAGTGACCTGTTTACGCTTCAGTATATAAAACAAAATAACTGTGGAAATTTATTTAAAAAAATACATATTTGCATTCACGAATATACAAAAAAATCTCATCAACATCGGTCCAACCGTTTAGAAGGTGTTCTATAACATACAAACGTACAGAGTATAAAGATAAACTACTGTGGGTTAGGGGTTCAAGAATTTAACCGCGGTAAGGCATGCCTGTCGTAAGAGGCGACTAAAATCGAATAGTTCCCGCGACAGTTGAGTTTTTACACCGGAACGATCCGGATTTTTATCCGGCCAAGGACTGTCACTCCCGCAATATTCCCCGAAGCCCAGATTTTGGGATTTTTTCTGCGGTTATAACAACAAAAACTGTTGTGTGCAACAAAAATTAAATTTAAAAAATTTTGCTGCAATTTATTAGTCATTTATTGCTGTCTTTTTTTTTTTTTTTTTTGTGAAAAAGCTTCAATCGCCAACTGAAGGTTAATCTACTAAAAACTAGCTTGCTATAAAATATTCTTAAGGAAAATCGTGTTTAATACTTTTTCTAAGCGTAGTAGCTTTGCTCAACCCCTCTCCAAAAATTATTATAGCTTCTTCTCTTGGTCATTCAACTCAATATTTGCTCTCGTCTTATTTGTCTTCATAAATTTCTTATTTTTATTTTTATTTTATTTTCTCAAATTTCTTTTTTCTTTTTTATTTGTTTTTTTTTCAATTATTTTAAATTTTTTAATTTTTTTTTATATCCGTTCCGAAAATCAAGTATTTTAAATTTTTGTATGTATAATCATAGAATAGAACAATTAACTACATTACTGTTTAATAAATAAAAATCTTAGAATGAAATAACGATTTTTTCCACAGAAATTCTGAGTTAAATTACTTTTGGTCTTCAAATTTTTTTTCAAAAGCTGCAAATCTACTCCGAACACTTTACATTCGAATTCTCGAAAACGTTAAACTGAAGTTTAAGGTTTCCATAGTGACCTCGCTTTTTAAATTAATTTTTGTTTTTCGCCTTCTGATTTTCTAAAGTTAACAGGATTCACACCTGCTGCGCATAAAATGACAGTCGAAAAGCCAAAAAAAAAAAATTTACTCAAGCGTTTAATGGAAGTAATATTATTATTAATTGACGGTTTTATGCTGAAAAAGTTGCAAAGCATACTCAAAAGTATATACTTACATAAAAATATGTATGTACCTTTAGTATATATACATGTATGTATGTACCATGTATGTACCATGTATGCATATATGTATTTATGACTTTACAAACGTGAGGGCGTTAAATTAAATTTTGTTTTTGCTTGAAATGTCCTTCAGCATAACAGCTTTGTTATTAATGCAGCTACTTTGTTGTTGTTGTTGCTGTTGTTGTGACTGCCGCATTCCATCGCCAATAACAGCAGCAACAACACTAACAACAACATCATTATTTGCAGCAACACTGCATGTGTGAATTGTTGAAATGCGCTGTCTGCATGCGTCACACCCTTTCACCTGCACACCCGCACGCGCACCGCTCAATCACTGACAGCTTACAGCTTATGCGCGGTGGCAGCGTTAATGTTAAATATTAACGGTAACCAAAACCAACAATATAACAGCAGCAAGCAAGCAGACAAGCAGGCAGGCATGCAGGCAGCCAGACAAACAGACAGACAGCGGTCAACGGCTACTGCCTGCTGGAGCTACCACAAGCACTGCAAAGCACCGCAGAAGATCAGCGCCACAGCAGCCAGCATCAAGCCAGCTTTTCGCTCATAAATTGCAATCGAGCCAGCCAGTAGTCAGACATTCTTTGTCTTTACTTGATTTTATTTAGTCGCCACGCTGCTGGACATCACCAGAGTGCCATTGTTTTAAATGATATGTATATGATGGGCATTATGAAATGATACGAAATGAAATATCCACTTATAAAGGTATAAGCCGTGTGTCATATAATAAAATGATGGAAATAATAAAATCGGCGGCGCAACCATAATGCAAATGTGTGGATTAAGTATGCGTGACTTTTGACGTTCGAGCGCCGGCTTAGAAGCACAAGCGGTGGAAAAAGTGTTAAGAAAGCAACAAAGAAATTAAAAAAAAAAAATATTTAAAAAAAATGTAAAAAAGATCACATACGTGCTGCTATGAGCGTACGTGAATGTATGTATGCATGCACGTACATATATATGTATGTTTGTTTGTATGCCTGTTTGCCAACAATTCACACACAGCAACTGAAGCCGCCTTCCCTCACCTCTCACGCCAGCATTGCAACTCAGTGACACTTGGTGCTGAAGGAGCGCGTCCAATGTGACTTCAACGAATTTATAAGCTTCGCACAGCTGGGCGTAAAGCGCGTTGACTGCCTTTAGCTGTTGGAGCCGCTAACTTTACGCTTAAATTGCTGCTGCTGTTTGAGTTAGCTTACTTGCTGTTAGTTGTTGCTGCTGTTGCTGTTGTATTTTATTATTATTGTCGCATTGAGTGGCTAAAAAGCGACTTTGTTGGTTTTTCGTAAAAAAAATTTTTATTTTTTTTTTGGAGGTCACAGCAGGGAGTGCTTCCCGAAAATCAGCAGCAACAAAGGAACGAAGAGAAAAAGAAAAACACAAAAAAAAATTAAATAAAAATATATACAAAAAATTAAAAAGAACTAAACGCCACAGACCCTTAAGCGCGCAATAAAACATAAAGCGCACAAAAAAAATATAAATAAAAAAGACAAAAAAAATTACAAAAAATATATGTAATGAAATAAATAAACAAACGAATAATGGGGCAAACACTAAGCCGAAAATTATGCATAAATAAAATAAACTAAAGCACGAAAATCACAACGCTCCCACACTAGGCACACGAAAGCCCAACAAAAACAAGCGCCAACAGCAGACGCCAGCGCCAATACAAAAGGCCAAGCCGCAGCGTTTGTCATTGTTGTGTTGGAGTGGCATGCAACAAAGCTATGTACGTGTGTATGTATTATATACGTGTGTGTGTGTGTGACAATTTAAGCAGTTCGTTCCACCTCTTACCCGCCTGCCACGCCACACTCACAACTATATGGTTCAAACAAAAAAAAAAAAATAGCGCCAAGCAACCTTTTGCTCCAAACTCAATATGACCTCTGGCGCTGTGTCGCTTATTGTTATTATAATATTAATGTCCATAAAAATAAAATCGACTCTTGACTTGACTAACTTGACTGTGCTCGGTTGGCTCGGTTGGCTTGGTTGGTGCGCTTGGCACTGGTGCTTGCTGACCAAAGTCTACTAAACAAGGCAAGGTTTTGGAGACACAACAAGCGCACACCCGCGCTAACGAGGAAATGACACAGTAGGAGGAATACTCATTCACATGCATGCGCTTTTTATATGTATGTATGTATGTGTGTATATTAGGGCGATGGCTCCACTCCACTTATGTATTTATGTACGAGTATGTATGTATGTATGTTAAGTGTGCGCTGCCAACTATGCCATTCATTATTTTGTGTACACAATGTGGCGTCACATTGGCATTTTGTCGCCGTTAATCATGCAACTTATTACCAAATGGGCGCCCTACCACTATTAAAACGCACACACATGCATATCTGCATACATATGTATTTATATACATGCTTGTTGTATGCGTAGAAGAAATATCATAAAAGCTTATTGACGTTGCATAAGCATTCTTACATTTATTATATACCGACAGATACGAGTATATAGTATATATATGTGTGTGTGTGTATGAACGCTCATATAATTTTATGCCACTTTACATTTCATATTTCCATTTCATTTGCTTAAGATGTTTATTGTTTATGGCTACTCCCTCTACTTTGGTTATTTGACTACTATTTTATTATTGGTCACACACAGACATTTAAATACATACCTACATACCCACATCACATATGTATGTATGCAATAAAAAATTTGAATTTTTTTTCATTTTATGGTCACCATGCGGCATTTGAGTAACAGTCTTTTTACATAGAATTTAAGTGGTTAATCAGTATGTTTTTATTCATATATTTGGCTGTTGTTGTTGCTTTTGTTTTAACTAATGCGTAGGCTGCACGTGAAAGGTTCAAATTACAGGTGTATGTTTGTGGGCTTGAATTGAACGATTAAATAAATACATACAGATATGTGTACATATATACTATTATGTATGTATGTATGTATGTATGTATGTATGTATGTATGTATGTATATATAAAATATATAAATAAATAAACAGCCTAATTGGGCAGCGAAGCAAATTTCAAAATTTATAAAATTTGTAAATTCTTTTTTAATTGCTTTCGAAAAACCCCTAATTTGTTAAATTGAAAATCGTAAATTGTTTAATTATTCAAATTATGGGTGGTTTCCTCCTGGATAATTGGAAGAACTGGCACTGCGAGCAAATTACATTAATTTGTATTAATGAGACGCTTTCAAAACTACCGAAATGCTTGAAATATATGTACATTTGATAGGGAATTAGAATATTTTGAAATTTATTTACTCTATATCCAGCCAGCCAGAGGGCTGGTTAAAATGTGAGAGAGTAAAGTAATTAGGAAAGTCTCTCAACATGACATCTGAGAGGTGCTTTTTTTTTTTTAGGGCAATACAAAGTTATTCCCTCAAAAGCCAATAGTATTTCTAACGTGAAACAAAAAGGTCCTCATAAATATCCTGCATCGGCCGTTAGGAGGCAGCTTTGGATAAACTGTAGATCAAATTTTTGGCAAAAATATCAGAACGCACACCAGAAATTGGAGGTTGAGCTCGGTTGAAATTCGCTTCAGCGGTTACAAAATCACCACTTATTGTATATAAAGGGTGATCCACTTCAAGGTTCCCTATATTTTTAAAGAAAAAAATCAGAAAATTCTAATTTAATGGAGAATGTTTATTACCATTCGATAGAACGTTGGCCGCGGCTACGTCTCAGATGGTTCATCCATTGAGTCCAATTTTCGATGACTCGTTCGAGCATTTCGTTACTCCAAGGTCTGAATTGAAGCGGGATTGTCCGCATAGAGTTTAGACGGTACATATCCCCACATGAAAAAGTCTAACGGTGTGAAATCACACGATCTTGGTAGCTCTTGAATCTCTTCAGGTTGCTCTTCGTTCCAAATGTGGCAATTTTGCTTGTTTACATACCCATTGAGCCAGAAATGGGCTTCATCGTTGAACAAAATTTGACTCAACAACGTCGGATCTTTTTGGAACTTTTCGAGAGCGAAGCTAGGTCGCTTGGGAAGGTCGAGCGGCTTCAGTTCTTGCACAAGCTGTATTTTGTACGCTTCAAGTCGTTCCATACGTCAGTCCGAGTTACTGTGAACGGCACCGAATCGACTCTCCACGGTTTTCGTGTACACTCTCAGAAACGGGCGCTATATTTTCTTCACCGCGTGCCGTACGTGGTCTATTCGGTCGAATATTATCCAATAATAAATGCTGGGTCTCAAGATGGGTGATGGTGTTGCGAATAGTATGCTCAGTAGGCCGATTATGTTAACCATAAAAACAGCATCGATGAAGGCAATACCAAAATTATTCCTCCATTCTGTTTATAGTCTGCGCCGGTATTATCCTTTTGGTTACAGTGCTTACTACCAAGCAGAGCTTCGGGTGGTTTGAATCTTGGCCAGAAATAAAAAGCTACTCATAAAAATCATCAGTCCCTATGGGACGTGGTGATTAAGTAAATGAACATTTTTCGAGTCCACCCTTTACGGAATTTCACTGTAAGCTAATAGAGGTGACGACATGTAATTTTTTGATGTTAAGAATAACTGTCCAGTTAATAAGCTAGAGTAATCCCCAATTTTTTTATGCATTGCGCCGCCATTGAAAAATATTTGTATGTAAAGAGTGCTTTTTTAGCAACTTTCTGTTTGGCAACCCTGTTTTTGACAACTCACGCTGGTTTCGTGTCTTGCGTTTTGGTGAATAGCGCAGGCTACGTTGGAGGAATTTCCACTTTTATATCGAAATTTTGATTGAATAGATACTTGAACAAGCAAACTTGTCGTATTTGGAGTGAAGAGCAACAACAAATTCGACTCAAAAAAGCCGCTGCTTGGTGAGGACTACGAGCCGGCGGCAGCATTCTCAGAAGATACACTTTTGCAAAGGCGTCGAAGGCCGCAACGTTGCTGTGAATGGCGTGCACTAACTAGTGATGCTTGGAATCTTTTCTGTTTGCCCAAAATGGAAGAGCTGGACTTGGCTGACATGAGGTTTTCTGCAAGACGGTACCACATGCCATATAGCACGCGAAACAATGGTCCAATTGAGTGGCGAGTGCTGTGAGCAGTTTACTTCACGGATGCCTGGATCATGTGATTTACCCCTTTTAGACTATTTTTTGTGGGATTATTTTAAGGCTTATTTCAATAGCCAAAATCTCATAACGATTGACGCACTGGAAGCCATTATTGAAGAGTTTATTTGTGAGATACCGGCGGTTATGGCCCAGTGTATGGAGCATTTGGAGGGCAGATACGGTCAATATTGAAATGAAATAATTTTGAAACATCAAATTAGATCGATCGTTCTTTGGACTCAACTGAAGACTTCAAATTTTTTTTTCGAATTTTATGTAATTTTTTTTTTTTTTTTTTTTTTTTTTAAAATTAAATGACTTTAGCACACAAAATAAGTTGCCAATTTGTACCAAGTCTTCAAAGAAGAAACGAGTAGAAAATATAAGTATTAAATTTGCCCGTCGCTGGCAGAGTATCTCAAGAAAATAATCATTTCTTACAAAAATCCAGCAACCATAATCGAATGGGGCCCAAGACTCTACATCAATATGTATGTACAAGAGCTCCAGATTTTGCTCAAACATTTTCGAACTGTGCGAGCATTTGAGCAACGAGCGCTCGCACACCTGCTCATTGCTTATTACTCGAAAAATTTTCGAGCCGTGCACGAGCATTTCGAGTATTTTGAGAAACACTTTGACTTCTTTCTTAAAACTTTTTTTTTTTAATAATTTTAAATTTATTTATGCAAAATGTAAAAATCATTGAAACGCCAAAGAAATTTCGACAAACAAAATTAACAATTTTTTGTTCTGCTGAGCAGTTGAGCAATGAGCGAGTATCGAGCGAGCATCGAGCTGATCGCAGAGCTCAATACCCAGGTATCTAGAGCTCTAATTTCTACATTCAAAATCAAAAAATCATACAGAAATCATATTTGGCTTAACTAATGATTTCGGTACAACGAACGAAGGATATTGAAGGATCCAAAAAGATCCATTGACTTCTTCACACAGCCAATCGATCCGATTAGTGGCCACTTCTAGCTGAAAGAATAAAATTTGCGGAATTTTCACAAATGCCAGTTGACTTTGAAGCTTATGATTTTTCACAAAGACTTCTAAGCACTCTCGGACATTTCAATATAATCTTCTACTTAACTCAACACAGCCAAAGCACTAAATCCTATCAGCGAAGCAGGGATCAACTTTTAAGCCCACAAATATTTACAAAACAGCAAATGGATTTTCCAAAATAGAAAAAAAAATTATTGTAAACAAGTCTGTGTATTTAAATTGTAAATAAGCAAAATTAAAAAAACAGTGGAAACATGTGAAAACCACTGTGTTTTCAAAACCTTTCCGATTTTAATACCTTCAACTGCAACGACTTTCGCACCTTTGTGGCACACGAAGGAGTCAAAACTAAATCGCTTATTATCTCTAAGTATAAACATGCGCAAAATCTGTCAGGAAGCGCGTAACCACAATGCGAAAATGTTCAAAATATTTATGCACACTTGGCCAAAATCCGATTAGCGCATGTGGTGAAGGTTGTTGGTTTGCAACAACAACACTGCTTATTTTATAATTACAAAACATGTGGGAAATCAGCACAAAAGCATACATTTATTGTTGTTGTTGTTGTTGTTGTTGCATGCCACACAAGCAGCAGCCTACAAGCCGTGTTGCAGCACACATGTGTGTGGTAGGTAGCCTAGTAGGTACTTGACATAAGGGGCGCACACAGCTTCTTGACCGGCCGACGAAGCAAGTGTCTTCAATAGCTGAATGGTTGAATGTATATATGCGTGTGTGTGTGTTTACATAAAACATGTTGTATAACACTGTGTTAATCGCATTAATCCCAATGCAAATAATTAGTGTTTTGCACACTTTGGCATTGTCGGTAATTCCCAGGGCGAGGGAAATTGCGATTTCGCCGCATGCCATGCGGATTTGCTGGCGAGCGAGTGAGTGAGTGATGGACAGGCAACTGCATACATACATATGTATATGATATACCGACGGGAAACCAGCTCAGACATAAAAACAAATGCAAGGCATAAAAATATATTTGGGTTTAAAGTAAAAAGTGCCTAACTGGGTTTTTTTTTCAAAAAATTATTTGTAGATATGTATAAGAAGCTTATTCCAAGATACACCTATGTAAAAATATTTTGGTTGAACAACGTGTAAACAGCAATTCCAAATATCAGTAACCACGCATATAGAAAATGTTATAGGTACAAGACAAAAACTTCGAAAAAAAATTTAAAAAAGAAAAATTTTAAAAAAATTTAAAAAAAAATCAACAAAAATGGAAAACATTTAAAACACAAATTTTTAAAAACTAAAATTTTATATTACAACAACAAAACTCTTTTGCTGTTGCTGAAATTTGTTTCAGTTATGACGTTTCTGCATTTCATCAACCATATATTAATATGCAGCTTGGCATTATCTGCTTATATTCATACGATACACATCTACACACATCCATTTTCAGTTGTCATTGATTTTAATGTTTTTAGCCCTACGTTCATACATACATAGGTACATATGCATATACTACCTGATGTGATTCTGTTTCTGGAAAATCCATTAAATGCCGCGCACACGCTGTGTCACACTTTACAGGATGAGCGAAGGCCAACCGAATGCAGCAAAAAAAAACAAAAATGAAAGAAAAAATTACAAAAATCCAAAATGTAAAATGCAAAATCAGGCGAAAATGCATAAAAAAGTGCTGTGCCAGTACGAGCAACCTTAATGCCGCGTGAAATTAGATTTGCACTGAAATCGCCGAAGATCGCACAGGCTCTCTCCCTCAGCTACGTTAGCCCTTCAGCATATATACATATGTATATGCACCACTTTAGGGCTTCAGGGCTCATCCTTATCGTCGTCGTCGTCGTCAAACGTCATGATGGTGAGGTGTTGCAACAAGCGACAATATGCGGTTAGCAGCGTCTCGCCCCCTTTCTGCTCAACCTGAGCTTATCAGCCAACTCTGGTCAACACATTCAGCAATTGCATTGTGTGTATATTGGCCTTTTTCGAGATTTTATTTTCTACATTACTGCGCTTACTACGGGAGTACTAATGCGATGAGTTTGTTTACGTTTTCCAGGAAACGAGAAGAGTTACACTTTAACACGGAGCGGTCGATAAAAATTGTTTAGGCGGTACAAACAGGATTGTATTTTAAGTAAAATGCTGACTCTTCTCTGTTGTTGTTGTTTTCACTTTATTTTTTATTTTTTTGACTTGTTTGTGTCACTTGCGCTTGCAACGAAGGGAGGATGGATGTACGGTTGGACGGTTGGTTGTACGGTCAATTGTTGCAGTGAATGAAATGAGGGCGGACAGCGGTGGCAAGGTGTTATTAAATGTAAAAAATGACAATAAGCATGAGATGCGAGGAAAGTACCAAAGTGCCGACACACGCATATCACTCAGTCAGCCAGCCAGTCAGGCCTTGGTAGCCGCTTTGGCTGCTTCGTTACGATTTGAAACTGAATCGAATCTAATTGTGCTAATGGCTCGAAATTCCAAGTAAAACGCCCAAACACATGCACACACATATATGTATGTACATGCATTGATACACACACATACGATTATCAGCTAATATCCTTGAAGCGCATGATCTTTACAAATATACAAATGTAAGTATGTACATTCGTATGGTATTTATGCGGTCAACAATTAGAGTTGCAGGATTAAACACGAAAATAATGAAGTACTTGACAAGAACAAAAAAATGGCCTAACAATGAGAAAGAGGCTAAATTGAAAAGACAATAGATATGGCTAAGTAGGTACGAATGTGTATGTACATATGTTCCAGATATGTAGAGGCAACGTGTTAAATTGTATTACACAAACACGCATTATAGATTATTATCAACAGTAATTGTCCTGTGTTGCTTTTGTTATAAGTCACATGACATACAAACAATCAAAGTGATATGACACATGCGGGAATACATAAGCACAAAGAGATACAAGGCCATACTGTAACACCTTTAAAAAAAATTATAATACAACAAAACCAATATACTTGTACAGTTAAATGTTGAAAATTGTTAATTATAGTGAGAGATAAACGCTTTAGTTGTTACACAGACAACAAAAACTGTAAAAATAACTATAAAAGTATAAATAAATTTTTTCACATTATATTAATATAACACATAAGTTATAATTCTGAAAAATTATGTAATTATTTTTTTATGTATGTACATATGCACATAAGTGAGTTGCATGTGAGTAATTAGTGTAATTTGCAGTGTAAATGCCGATAAAATTAATTTATTTATTACTTCTACAAAAATTCGAATATATTTAAAAATCTCTCAAAAACTTATTTCAAGAAAATTTTGAACTATTTTAGCATTACTACTGTATCTGCGCTGCCTGTTTGCTTAAAAAGCATCTCTTTTCGAAGAACGTTTTTCAAAACTAAATTTTTTTACAAATTTTCCACAACATCGCATCCAATATTTTGTCTACCACCGCTAGAAGGCTACCTGAACATCATATTCAAAATTTTAAATGTCAATCATTAGCTATTACATTTAATTTGCTTTGTAAAAACCTTGAAACAATTCTGCGGCATAGAGAGTAAGTACAATAAAAATACAATAAAAACTTCTAATATAGCATTTTCTTAAAAATATTTATATGTAGATAATATTTTCTACAATCAACTCCACAATCAATTTCAAGCCCAGTTCATAACAATAAAAAGCAAACTTTTTGTGTTATATCCAAAAACTTTATAAAAATTACACCTTACTCTAAAAACTTTTTTTTTTAAATCACCTTAAAAACAATGAAACTATTCTACAACATAAAGAGTACCTAAAACAAAAATTTCTTTTATAACACTTTTTTTAATATTTTTTTGCCCGTCATTCGTTTTTTAACATAAAAACATTTTCTGAATACGTTACTCTATGCTCTAAATGTCAATATTCTATTAAGATAGCCTCTTTCAGATTTCAGGTGTTTTCAAACAGACGGCAGACTACACTACGCTTTGGCTCATATAAATATTATCAATATTAATTTAAATCTGTTTCCATCATCTGATAAGGCAAAATCTCTGAAATCGAATTTCAAAATACATATGTGAGAAAAAAAATTATGAAAAGAACATATACGTACATATGTTACTTATATATATAAAATTAGATTTAGTAGATATTTTATGCTTAGCTTTGAGTCGTAGTCTTTATTTATAAATAAAAATCGAATTTAAAATAAAAAATATAAAATAGTAAAAATGATAAGCAACTCTTCAAATTTTTGTATTGAAATTTCTCTTAAATTTTTCTTCGAAAGATAGAAAATATTATTATTTTTTTCTGCTTTATTAGTATAGTCTGACAATTATTTATACATATATATTCAATAAATATATATTTTTTGGCATTTAAAGAAATTTCAATATGTGTAATTACATTTATTCCATAGAAAAAAATAAAAATTAAACACAACATTCTCCATATTCTCTATTTTTTCTACTTTTCTACACATATTGCGCCCAACAGTGAAATCCGCCATTAAAACTTGTGAATTACATAGGCAATTACACTCACTGTTAACATAACTCAACCCTTTTACATTGCCCACCATGACAGTAGCATAAAAAATGTTTATTCAACAGCACATCTACGGAGGTACACGTGTATATGCATGTACTTACTCTCCCCCTCGACAAATGTACACAAGTGCGAATGAGCCAGCGCTAGAGAACCACACAGAATTCCCCAATGTCCAAGAATACCGCAAACACAATGCCAGCAAAAAAAAAAACAACTTAAAGGGAACTCACCAATAGGAGTGCGTAAAACTGGTAGCGGCAGCCAACTTGACGCGCTCAATTTTGTTGGTAAGGAGAAAAAATATAGAATAAAAAATTAAATAAAAACAACAAACAACCATAGCAACGACGGTAGTTGGAAGAGTGACGAAGCGTCGCAAAGTTAGAATAACAGCAATGACGACGGCAACGACAACGACAGCACCAACAACATGGCCACATACATGCTTGGTTGGCTACTGTTTACACAGAACGGAACAGCACGAACAGAACAGAATGAAATTTAACCGCAGCCCAACATACATAAATGATGGAAGAAGAAGAAGAAGCAGTATAAGTGGCAGCAGAAAAGCGCCACCACACTTACATATATTCAAAAGAAAACAAAAAAAAAATGCAGCTCGTGTTTTTGTGTATGTAAGTGAAAAAGCAAAAAACATAAACACCAATGGTGGCGTAACACAGAAGTCGTGCTGATGTATGTACGTGTGTACATCTATTGAATCACCCATGTTGAGACAGTAGCATGCTGTTGTAGTTGTAGCGCATGTGCAAAGAGAGAAGTTGTGATGGCTGTTGTAAAGGGTGGTTGGTGGTTGCCTCGTTGTTGCTTTACACAAAAATATTCTGCTTACAATATTAGTTTTGAGCTTAAACACTTACCCTGTGATTTATGGTTGATTCAAATACCAAATAGATATTTTTGATTTACGGCAAAAAACACAGCACAACAAAAAAATAAAAATAAAATGCGCGTAGAAATAATTAATTTTTTTCTGAAAAATTCAATATTTCTGCAACTTAAGGTTGCAAACTAGTTAACACTTATATACACAGATTTTGAACGTTTTCAACAGTAATTAGTACGCGTATATGCATATGTATATATGAGCTTATTATATTGCATGTACATATGTAGGTGACTACGTGTACGTGTACGACAATGCAATTTAACTAACTGCGAGACGAAAATAAACGGTTGCTTACTACTCTGCTACAGATTACGGTCTGTGGAACAAGCACGTCGGTAAGGCACGAAGATGACTTCTTCAATGAGATATGTACGTTACTACCTACTTACAATTTGGTGCGAAAATGCCGACGTTGCATACCAAACGCTGCCTCTGTCGTTGCGACGACAGCGGCTACTCACTTGCTCGTTTCCTATATGCTATGTACTGTTGAGAGCCTTGCTGCGCTGCGACGTCGCCGTAGCCACCGCTTTGCTTTGTGTTTTGTGCAATGCGGTCGTGAAAAAAATTCATTCAGTTGCGTTAAGAGCAGCGCTGTTTTGATGCGTCACAAACTACCGAATTGAGTGAGAGTTCTGTGTGTGTGTGTGTGTGTGTGCGTGTGTCTGATACTATATGTGCGTGCACGCTGTGTGAGCGTAACAAATTGAGCGATCTATTTGAGCGTAACTGCGAGTGCAGTCTTATGAAATACTGAACCTAACCACCAATCAGCTCAAATTCTATATACAGAAGCCAAGTTGGCCGCGCAGCGACCGATGCAGCTTAAAATGTTTAGTTCTGCCGCCTTTAGATTGTTCGGAATTCTATTTAATTTTTTCTATTTTATTTTTCGCTACTGAAACTATATAATTTAGAGCTTAAGCTACTACTACTACCACATACTCGTACATACATATGTATGTAAATATGTCGAAATACGTAAATAACTAACACTGTGGCGCTAGCAACAGTTCGAATGGCCAACAACCAATCAAGTAGCTAGTATACATCGACTCACCGATGACTAACTAAGCCCGAACTGTCCGAAGTCCAGTTGAAATGCGTTTACGGTGTTACTACTTCGTGCGTGTACGATCACTTGGGAAGGAGGCGCTTAAGACCGGTAGCCGAGGGTACATACGGTTGCTACTGGTTTACAATATGTGGCAGCAGTAACTGCAACCAGAGGGAGAACACTAGGGCGAACTTACATGCATACATACATATATATGTGTACATATATGGAGACAGTGTTTGGTTGGTGATGAAATGTGGTTCGAACAAAAATAAGTTGGCCGTAATTAATGCATACATATTTAGCTAAATTTAAGAATTTCCTTTCGATTCATTTTAAGTTTAGATTAATTAATTCATATGATCAGAATAGGACTACTTTCTTGAACACAAAAAATTATAGTAATATATGATGAAGAATACTAGCTATTATATATCTATAAGTATTATTTACAAATTTTTCAATAGTAAGCGAACAGTAATCAAAAATAAATATCTTCAAAAAATTCAAAAGGCTGAATTTTACAAAAATTTCTGGAAAATTCACGATAAATACACTTGTATAAGTAGTTGTTATATACAAATTTTTTTAAGTAAATATGAAATGTTAACCATATTTAATTTAAAACGAACAATGCAGATTTTATTATCGAATTAAGCATGTTAAAAAATGTTGACTTAAAACTATTTTAGATTAAATTATCAAACCTTTTCAATTGAATTAATGCACCGAACTATGTATTTAGTTGAGGTACCTTTTTTTATTTAAAAAGTATATGTTTACGAATGCTTAAAATCCTTTATTATAAAATTCTTTTCCAAAATATTACGAAAGAGTTTCTTTTCCCATATATTAATGTGTGTTTGAAAATTGAAAATTTAATAATTTTTTTTTCATATTATTAACTTTATTATTTTATTTTTATTTTATTTTTTTTTATTTTTGTTGAAGAATATACCTACATATGTTTGTACGTATGTAGATAAATAGAAAGTACCGCTTCGTCCAAACGTTTCTTTATAACTAAACACAAGTACTTCGATCTGAATAATTACTATGCATTTTAAAAGAATTTTTCTTATTTTATTATTTGTTTTTATTTACTCTTCTATAACTTTTAATAAAAAAAATTCATTATTTTTAGTTACAATCCCAAGATATCTATTTTCTAAACGAACATTAAATTAATGGGTTAGGCCACTCTGGAATTTTCGGAATATGGATTTTTCTTCTTCTTTCAAATAATACATTATGGTCTCAAAAATGTTATCCCGAAAGTTTATGACAGATAAAAATTTCAAACTGCCCCATTTTCGTTCTCTAATAAAAGCGTCAGTAAGTAAGGCATTCTCAAAACTTTAAACGCGTTTATCTCAAAACTACTTTTTGGCCGGAACAACAATTTACAACCGGTTCACTTAAAGAAATACGTAGGATTTATCTTCATCTTGCATAGTTCTTTTTTTCATAAACAAATTTGGGAAAAAAAATTTAGGCCAAATTGTTACTTTTTCCATTAGAGACCCGTCATTTTGTCAAAAAAATTACAGGAGCTCTGTTTCCGGCCGTGGCTCCCGAAAAAATGGAGTCACCCTAGGGAGAACGCTGTATAGCCGCCATTTTTAAATAAATTTTTCTTAAAAAATAGTTATAAGCAGTTAATTATATGTATAATAAATGCATTTTGTCAAAAATCAGATTTATTTAATAGTTTTCACGAAAAAAATCTCAAAAAGGCCTATTTTGAGGCCCTCCAGTGTATCCTAACCCCTTAAAGCTTCAAAAAATAAATTTAATAATATTTTTGTTTTTTTATCAAGAAGTTCTTAATTTTTTTAAGCAAATTAATGTTTTTTTCTAAATATTTTTATATTTAATTCGACATTTCAAAGATTATAGCATTCTTTGAAACCGAGATTCAAATTCATTAATTAAATAACAGTAACAAAAGTTTATCAATAAATTGTTTTTGCCCAAAAAATAGAGTATTTGAAGAAAAAAAAGCAATATACAATTTGCCTCTTTCCATAATATATTTTCCTTACCAAAATTTCAAAATTAAAACACGCTTTAAGCGAAACTGCCACACCGTGCGACAGCCGTATTTCCGCCGCAGTGTACCCACAAAGCTTTGACGTCGTCGTTTTCGCCGTCGCCATCTACAACCACATTGTTTTATTAACAATTTTATGTGAAAGTAATTGTTGTAAATTTTGGTATTGATTTTATTACGACACCACTGTTATGTACGATCATTTACAGCGCGCTTTACTTTATGCGGCTTAAGAGATTGTAAGTTTCGTTCGGCTAACAAACACGATCATCTAAAATGCACGCACACTTGCATACTTCATCAAACACCTGAAAGGCGCATGCCAAACAGTAGCTATTAACTGTATTAGTGTGTGGCTACCATTGGCCAGTCGTTACGCACCGCAATTGGGGTGTACCAATCGCAGGTGGGCGCACGTAAGCCTAGTGGCTGCAGCGCACAACCAATAACAGCTACTGTTTTCACGTGTCAACGAATAACACTACAAGAACTATACGCTACGACTTCGGTGGGAAAAACTTAATTCAGGCATAGAAGAATAGATTTTAAATGAAAAATTATGAAACACTTACCAAAAGCTGTGATTTCTATTCGCTCTGTAGGGTTATGATCTCGGAGATAATTGTGTAGGTAATCAGCAAAGTGGATTTTAACGTTTTTTTTTTGTGCCGTCGGTTTAAAGTACTTTCCACGTTCACGTTAATATGCAAAATATTTTTGGAAAAATTTGCGCAAAGATTCACACGCGTAATTATTTTTAAGACTCGCTCGCTTAATTATAAAACTGGTGGGTAATCATAAAAACTTTCGTCGTTTTATCTTTTGGCTGATCGCAGCCACGCAACGCGAAAAGTAAAGGCAAACCGTCTCGATTTTATTACCACAATCGGAAACAAGATGTACGGTCGGCCGTGCGACTTGTGAAAAAAAACTGCTGTTGCGCTTTTGTCAAGTTATATTATTTTATGATGTTGATGATGATGATGATATTGCATGCGTGTTAAGCGGCGCGATCTCGGCTAGGCGTATTCAGGTATACAACTGGCTTTAATATTATTTAATAAAATATATTTCACTTCCGAACGCTTCCGTGCGCGACAGTGAACTGCAAAGTTACGATCGAAACTTCAGCTTGATAGTTAACAGCTGCCTGTGTTGAACGCGGAGCGGCTTCTGCTTCTGCTTTCTGCTTCTGCCTTGCTTGCCTGCTTTTCTTATTACCTACTCGTATCCTCTCTTGCATCTTGCCCCGTGCTGCTTGTGTGTGCTTGTGGTCGCACGCCAATGAATCGGGCGATCGTGTTGCCCGGCCGTGTTCAAGCCATTGATCGTGCTGCTAGTACTGCTAGTGCTGGCATTGTTGCTTGTTGTTGGTTAGTGATGGTAATGCTGATGATGATAATGGTGGTGGTGGTGGTGGTGGTTATGGTGGTTGTTGTGGTGGTGGTAATGGTGGCAGTTGCTATTTGCGGTTGTGTGGTGCTGCTGGCGTTGCCTACTGGCTGCTGTTGCTGAGACTTCATACGCCTGCCCGCCACTTCAGCTGCTCCACCGTCAGCGTATTGCCATTATGTTTGTTGTTATTGCGATTGGTTCATTGGTTGCCTACAACAATATCACTTATTATTGTTGTTTTTCACGTTCACGTACGTGGTGGTAACGTTGGCACTGCTTACATTGAAATTCTCGAAAAAATGAAGACAGCACCGACTCAGACGCCTACAAATGAAAAAAGAAGAAAGAAAAAAGCCGAACAACAACAACATTGCAATTCATTGAAGAGCAGTTGAGCAATTATTATGTACATATGTACGAATATATGTACGTACAACAGCGATATAAAAGACATCATCACTAAGGCTCAAAACCAGAGCTACAACCACTAGAAGAATAACAACAAAGCAAACAACAATGGAATGGAGAAAAACACCAGCAGCAGAAATCGTAGCAGCCAGGCAAAAGTAATTACAAAACGATACTTCTAGCACTTGGAAACGCGATCGCTCTGCATGTGTGTGAATGAGATGACAGATGCTCTGTGGTGCTAGTCGCTTGAATGAGTTGCGCGCAGTGCAGGGCAGGCAGACACAACGACAACCACATCAACACCAGCTAGAACACCGTCAACACCACCAGCCAACCAACTTGTCAGCATTCCAATGCCAAGCTACACTCCAGTTGCAGCTCAATCACTCAAATACTTCGCCACACTCAAGCCATGCTCAGTTCGGAAAGTGGAGTATCTAACTGTGGCTCGCATTTGCGCATGCGCAACGACTGCTGAGTGGAGTGCACATCAACAATTCAATTATGCGATGTGTGTGTTTGTGTGTGGCTTGAGTGAAAATCTAAACTGTATTGAGTATTTCTATTCGTCCGAACTTCTTAACACAGGTAGTTAATACGGTAGGCCTGCATACTCAGCCAAATACAAATACAAAATACCAGAAGTCGATGATATGCGTGTGCATGAGTGTTGCGTGCTTTTTGGCGCATCGCTTCGATATACGCAAAAGGGGCGTATCCCTTTTACCTTGTACTCGTATCACGGTGGCTAAGCGCCGTCCGAGTTGTGGTAATTACGGCCAAATAATGTGCTACTGTTGCTGCAACGCGAGCAGCGCTAGAAAGCCCGTAAGAATGGTTGGACACAACTTTGCGATCAATGGAGGCAGCGCCACTTTTGGACGCAAACGGCGACAGCGTTGCCACCAAAAAGTTGGTAGTTGTGTGGTGCGATTGCTCTCCAACACGTTTATGGAGCAAAGCGTTGGTACTGACTGATACATTTGTCTGAACATTCATATTTCATATAAACGCACACTAATGCAACTGGCCGTATACACATGCAAGGATGGACATTTTAATTAAGCAGCAGTCAGTGATGCTACCAGCCGGTCGCTTCGGTGTACAAGTGAAAGTTCGGCAAAATGTGTGTGTGTGGCCACGACGCTAACGGCGACGGCCGAGTCGATGAATGAACGGACGCACATGAATGGTTGGGAGGACGCATGGAGTTGTTGTTGTATGTGTGTGTAGGTATGTTGCATATTTGATTGAAACGGTTGTTGTTTTTGTGTTGTGTGTGTGTGTGTGTTTGACTGCTCCAACTGCTGCCGATGTTGGTGACCAGTAGCAGCTCAGTGCGCCACAGCACTTTCGCCATCTCTTTCGTTTGTTGGATGAGTGCATGGCGTTGGCACTGACGCTACCGAAATCGGAAATGCGGTGCAACTGCTTGTGCTTGCATAGAGCATTTGCGTTTTCCATTTACCTTTTAAGCCAACAAATTCCTGTTATTACACGCAATACATGGTGGTGCGGCACTACTACTCATTTTTTTTTTGTTTTTTGTTTTTGTTTTTGTTTTTGGCAGTGCTTTTTATTGACCATTTTCTTCACCTCCACACACTTGAAAGCCAACAACCATCCGCTTTTCAGCTGGCGCTCCATATACTCACACATTTGCGCGCCTACACAAATGCCGCGCTCCATTTTCGAGGAGGCGGTGCTGCTTGCATCGACCAATCAGCGTTCGCTGCCGCTGCTGTTGCCCTAAATTCGGAGCAAAACAGTAAACTGGCTGTGTAAAAAACTGAACATGAAGAAAACCAAAAAAAAAAAAGAACTTAAAACTCGCTAAATGCAAATCGAGCTATCCAATTGGAGCCCATCCAAAAACACAAGCAGCAGCGACGAAATGTGCGAACGAATACGCGGGAGTTGCGCGCCTTTTCTGTGCTACAGCGTGAGCGAGTTGGCAAGTTAGCATGCAGGCAAAGCTTTGACATCAGCAAACTTCAGCGATAACGTGTCCGGAAGGCATTGTCGTAAGCATTCGCGGCTTCTGCTGTACGTTACGCGTTGGCCGCAAAAGTACATGCAGAGAGGAGGATACATACATCATCATACACATACATATGTGTATAGGTAGGTAGGTACATTTATAGCAATTATGTGTTGGACCAATATTACTCTCCGATGAAGCGTTAAAATTTTTGATATATGTAAATATATTTATGTATGTAAGCTTGAGTGCATTCTTTTATGTCATACCTACTTGACAGCCACCATTTACGTTCATAAGCTATACAATACATATATAATAGGTAAGTATATATACTTTGTACACATACATATATCATCTCAATATTTTCGCTGTAGTCTCATAAAGTTACACAATTTTTTCCTTCCACAATATTCCATATATAAATATGTACTTATGTATGTATGCACATGCTTACATTCATTTATGCCCGCACACAAACCAACAGTTAGATAAACTTAGGTACTCTATTAACTCCATAGGCGGCAAACTTCAATGAATGAATTGTCTATTTAAGCCTTTTATTTTAGTTATTTAAGTCAGACGGTTTTTTTTGGTTTAGTTTCCGCACTACTTTGAAAATTTCCGCTTATAAAACAATTTTCGTTCTCGTTCATATGTATGTATGTATGTACATCGCAGTTTACACATCGCCATTCATACAAGTGGTGATAACTATGTACACATTTATGTATGTGGGTAAATACACGACCATGAAACGTATGTGTGTATATATGTAGCTCTATATACCCCATTCTAGAATAGTTGTAATGTGATATGACAGCAGATATAATGGATATGGCCAAATACGTGCATGTACATACATACATATGTCCCAACAAACACCAGACTACACGAAGACATAATTACTAAATTATTGTTGGACGATCTTTTAACTATATATGGTTTTCCAATAAGAGTGATATGATTTCTTTAAAAGAAAAAAAACACACACTGATTGTTAAGGAAATTCAAAAGTTTTTTATTTTGTGTGAAATACAATCGATACAGTTAAGTTCTGAATATAACAACATCATTGAAATGGCCTCCACGACTTCTTTTGCAGCAACGAATTCGATGAACCCAATTTTCGAGCACTTTTTCCACTAAATCAAGTCATATGTCGTAAATAGCACTTTCAATATTGACTTTTAAAGCTTGAACAGAGTCTGGTTTATTGCTAAAGACCAATGACTTCAAATAACCCCACAAGAAGTAGTCCTATTCAATGTCAGAATTTCTTGAAATAATTGAATCTCCAAACCTTTCTCGCAGTAATTCGTTTGTTGCACATGCTGTGTGGCACGTAAGCCCGTCTCGTTGGAACCAGATGTTGTTAAGATCGAATTCTTCCAATTGTGACCATAAAAAGTTGGTTATCATCGATCTATACCGCTTTCCATTGACAGTAACCAGACCAAAAACCACACCAAACTGTCAAATTAGGTGAATGTAATGGTTGTTCATGAATAATTTGTGGATTTTCTTCGCACCAAAATCGACAGTTTTGTTTATTTACCGCATCACTCAGATGGAAGTGAGCCTCATCGGAGAAGATGATTTTCTTTAAAAAAATCGGTTTTTTTTCGTTCGTTTATTTTGATAATAATATTGAATAATTTTTAAACGTTGTTCTTGCGTATATCTTGCCATGATGAAATTATAAACATTACTGAATACAATGAAAAAAAGACAGAAATCATAACATTGCTATTGGAAAACCCTTTATATATTTACACATTACCTATTACTGGATTTTATGCGCGCTAACCATTTGTTAAGACGAGACCCAAGGCTTCGTTACCCTGGTAACAAAACAAGAATGTATAATGGTTCCTTAATTCTTGCTTGAGTTGGTTCCTTAAATTGTTGATTGAGTCGGCCACATTGCAAATACGAAATAACTCGTCCCCATTACGCAGAAGGTCTCCTTCTCATTCCAGACAACATTTTGCACGATAAATTTTGACTTTCGCGCCAAAAAAATCATTCCATTCAAACAATCGATACAAATTCTTTGTGAAAAATATCTTCGAAATCGTAGAAAGAAATCAACATTGAGGTTTCGTTTCCCCATTTGGTACTTTGCCGAACAAACCGTGTATTAGAGATGGAATAAAAACTTCCAACTATACTTCTTCTTCCTAGAATGACCCTTGCTTTTTCGTTTCGCCAAACGGAAAATGCAAAATGGCCTGCCGGCTGTTGTTTGCTTACATCTATCTACATGCGAAATTTTTAAAGCACAAAAATGGAAAACAGCAGTAATTTCTGAAAATAGGAATCAAATATTCGAAGATTCTCAGCTCATACCCCCAATCCTTGACGACAGCTGCGTACCCCGAATATGTTCAATAAGGCTACTGTGCAGAACACAGTCGGCAGTTAATTAGTTTCTAAATTTTCTCTAGTTCGATATTAAACAAAGATTCAGAAGATTTATATCAAAATTCGTTAGTTGCTAGGTAGGCGAAATTACCTACGATTTCATAGTTATACCTTTAACAGTGATGTTGGAGCCGAGTCACGAATGCGATGACTGTTTGTTTGATATCAGGAGATATTTTAGTATCCATATGCTTCGCTTTCTTAACCAATCTGGCGAAAGCAGAACTAACGGCATGGTACAATCTCCAGCTTCGCACTTTGTATTACTTTATCCAGCATTATGTTAAAGAAGTTACACGATAAAGAGTCTTCTTCACTGAAACGTTTTTCAGAGAGAGATCTTTTCCGATTCTGAGGGAGTTTTTAGTGTTTTTTTACATAATCGTGCCAGTTTTTGGCACATGCCACATTCAGACTTAACGGCGTAAGACTATCGAAGGCAGCTTTAAAAATTGTCGTATTGATACTACTCTTCTCTTCTCACATGTCTTTTGCATAGTGAGTATCTGATATATAGCTAATCAATTGTAAGAAAAGGTCTGAAGCCAAACAGTGCGCTCGATAAAGCCTTATATGCATTTATTGAAGATACTCAATCCACGATAATTCGCGGTATCACCAGATACGATGTAGTGGACACAGATATGATCAGTATTTGGGCATAAAGTCATTAAGGAAGCAAACTGCGCTGGAAAAACAAGCGTAAAGAATTTGAGAGCCTGCTTTGAGAATTCTGGCAAAAGAGATAGGAGGAAATGGTATTAATTAAGCCATAATTGTAACTGAGGAAGCTCCAAGCTTTAGTCTGATAACAGATTTTCTTACATAGGAAATGTATAGAGAGCCGAATTTAAAACGCATGATTTCCGTCCAAGCTGATTCAGTGTGGAAGACTAACGTGGCAACAAAAAAGTCGTGTAAAAATCGTTCTAATAAAACAAAGTTAGGTTAGTTTAGGTGTTAAAGAATTTAGCCGCGGTAAGGTATGCTTATCGTAAGAGGGGGCTAAAAACCAATAGCTCCAGTTACAGTGAGATCTTCATACCGAAACGACCCAGATTTTTAGCCGAACTATTCCCCGAAAGCCTATTTGGGGATTTTTTTGCGGTTTTAACAACAAAAACAAAATAAAATTACGAAAAGAAGTTGCTTCTTGCGCTTCTGGGCGCTTGAAATGATTCAAGCTGTTGTTATAAAATCAGAAAATCAATGTGAAAGCGACTATCTCTTTTCAAAACCACCATCACGCTAACCACTAAGGAGAACAATCTAGATGCGAGTACCAAAAAAGAAAACTTAAAAACAAAGCTAAGAACCGCTTTTCAATTGAAAAAAAAACACCGAAAAAATTCATTTTTTCATACATACAAATATTTTCCGTGCCTACGCACAGTTTTACAAGCATTTTTACATACGTAGCTGCTTACAACTCATTTTAGAAATGTAAATTCAAGCAATCAAAAAAAAAGCGTTTTACCCAACACTCAATGACTATTTACGCGCCGTCGGTCAGCAGTTGGATCCATTCACTCAAGTGGTCCATTCGGGCTTGTTAGTTTGTTGGTTTTATTAATGAAAATGTGTCATCAGCAAATTAAAGACAATGAATTAATTTAGAGGTGCGCTTAATGGACTCACACTTTGCCCGCACACAAACACGAGCGCGCACACGAACACACACATATACGCATGCGCATAACAGCAAAAGCAACAGCAAGAAACTAATAAATATTCACAATAACCACAAAGTACACCTTTCACACCAACAACAACAACAATAACAGTAACATCAGCCCGCAAACCACACACGAACATTTTACGTAACGTCGCCAGAGCGCCTGCATGGATGGCCAGCCATACAAAGTACGGCCGCTTGCCGCACACGCACCACACTCTAAACGTAATTGACCAACACTTTCAATGGCCTAAATGGCCACAGTAAAATAGTAACAACAAACAGCAACAACAAAAACAACACACGACATTTACTATGATACGATGCTGATGGGCAGCAGCTGCAACGGCAAAACAGCGACGCCTTAGCGTCAGCAGCGTCAGCGACTATGAAAAAACCGCTGAAAATCAAGAGATTATTTTCTTTGTTTTTATGTCATGTCATAAATTACATCCATTCATGGCAATACAGCGCAAGCAACATTTATTTTCTACCAAATTGGATGAATCGGCGACAATTTATGTACGAGTATGAGTGTGAGCAGTGCGCGAGCTGCTGATTGCGACTATATTTTATTCAATTTATATATTTTTTTATTAATATTATTAACGAGCGCTAATAAATAAATATTTATCTGGTCAAATACATACATGCATACACACATTTTATGCGGCCTCTCTATTTAGTTGGATTTTATTTTAACTTAAAATATCCCGATTAAGGCAAAAAAAATATGAAAACATTAATTAAAATCAAAAAAAAAAAACAATAAATAAATAAATATATTCGTAAGTTGACAACAATGAACTACTGAATATTAATTCAACAACAAAACACACAGCTTCAGCAACTAACAACGGTAACCACAGCAGCCATATCGGCAGCAATATCGAAACACTAAAAGCATTAACAGTAACAGCAACCGCAAATAGCAGTAAAAAATCATTTATTTACATATATATATATATATATATATATATATATATGTATGTGTGTATGTATGTATTTGCTGTTTGAATATATAATAAAAATTAGACTTTGAGGAAGCCATGAATCGTACATGAGTGTGAACTAACTAACTAACTGACTGACTGACTGAATGTTCCCTCTCCGTCTTCTGTCCATCTGCCTGCACGGCTCGAGGGCGGTGTGTGCTGTGCTGCATGGGTTGGGTCGGTCGTCAATTTGCATACCGCCGCATTCGATCGTATCAAATTGAGTATTTCAATTCAACGCTTTCATTAATATTTATGAATGCTGCGTAGAAATAGTATCGAAACGTATACAAAATACTAACATACATACCAATACACATATATACATCTTGTACATACTTAAAAAGTTCAATCAAAACTTTTGTTTGAATAAAATAGTTCGTATGTTGTTGATCTGTTTGTATGTATGTTTGTTTATTTATTTGAAAAATGAGTTTCACTAACTAACAAAAGATTTTTCACACTTTTAGCTTTGAGCTGCCAAATCCGCTTTGTTGTCATTTGATCATCTCGCTATAAAAGTTTTAAATTATGTTTTACATTTGATTAAGTGCTTTAACGTCAAAGTCGAATTTCATCATGCATAGATGTAGATATGTACACAGATATGTATGTATATATATTTCCTTAACTGTTTATACCTTTAATGTACAATGTTTTATATTAACTTTGGTCCGAAGTGCATGCATATGTATGTATGAATCGGAAGTAGAAAGAGATAGACCCATTTAAATGATATGATCAGAATGACGAGCTGAGTTCGTTTAGCCATGTCTGGCTGTTGCTGTTGTTGTTGTTGTAGCAACTAGCCCTCCCCGCCTAGGGTCAGGTAGGTCTAGTCTTAGTCATCGATGTCATCAAACGGGAAGCCCAGGAAACGTGCTTTTTCGACGTGTTCAGACCAGAGGAAGATGGGTGTTAGATGAGTAGGGTTGAGTGGGCATGCAAAGAGGTGGTTAGTGTCGTGCGGGGATTTGTTGCATGCGGGGCATGTGTTGTGTACATCTGTCATGGTCGAGTATCGATATGTTGGAATTTAGCCTGCTGCAGTATCCAGATCTTAATTGTGCAAGAGTTACGCGGGTCTCTCGAGCGGGCAGCTCGACTTTCTCATTAAGTTCTAGCTGATACTTCTTCGTTCAGCTGGTGAAGAAGTGGGAGAGGTCGACGAGATAACAGTTTACTTTCGAGCAAAGACTATTAATATCCAAACCAGACGCCAATATGGAGCAGTCATCGGCGTATGACATCAAGCATGAAATCTTCCATCTCGGCTAGATATCTGGCTGTCTATCCGTCTACTGGAACGCAAACTAATATCTCAGTTTTTGAGATATTTCAAAGAAACTTAGTATGCGGGAGTATTTTTGTATTGTATTGATCATTTGCCGGAACCGAATATATATGTTGACTCTATCATATAGCTCCCATACACCCTATTTGTTCAGATATGGGGTTTTGGGTCAACCCGCCGAAAAAGCATCTAAAATCGTGAAATATACTACACAAGTAAATTCAAATAAAATTGAAATTGAAAATCATCGAAATCGGAAGACTATATCATATAGCTTCCTACAAGCGATTTTTCAGGTATGAAGTTAAAGCTGTCAAAAAAGCCTGCCATACAATATATTTGATTTGTTCATGAAAGGTATAAAGTCTTCGGCATGGCCGTAGATAGCACCTCATTCTTGTTTAATATGTATTTATGAGAAACAAAAATTTTCAGCAGCTCTTGCGTCGAAGTGATAGTTAAAAAAATTTTTTTTTCAATTTACGATTTTAACTTGAATATTAAGCCAACATCACACAATCTACTTATACTTGGTTACCTCACATGTGTCACTACCACTAATGATGCGCGGTTTTGATCTGTTTTTAGGCTTACAGCTGTCCTGCAGTCCTTTCCAGACCGCTTAAGCAAAAAGAAATTTTATTGGGCAGAGTCTTTAGCGGGAACACTTTTCCATCCTGCTGAATGGCAGTGAAAATGCAACACCAGGAGATGACGGCGAAAGACTGACAAGGTCTATTCATGAACTTCACGAATCTTCACCAATTATAGAAGGAAAAATTAAAACCCACCGGGAACGAACTGATTTGACCTTATAGTGTAACTTCAGACCTGGGAAATATGCGAATGACTGGATATTTACCAAATAAAATATTGTGCTTTTTATTGAAACTAACATTGACCACGAGCCAGCTAAATTTATTTTCAATGGACCAAATCTTCAAAACGACCCGTGAGAAAAGCATCGACACACACCACCTCTTCTTCGATTTTAAAGCTGCCTTCAATACCAGAAAAGGAAACTGCTTGTATGTCGCTATGTCTAAATTTGGTATCCCCGCAAAACTTACAAGGCTGTGTAAGCTGACGCTGAACAGCCGAACCGAGCCGTTCGTGTGGCTTCTTTGACTTAATGCTAAAAAAAATAATACGGGCTAAAGAAATGAACAGAGAAGGTGCTTCAAAGGTACTAAAAGAGCGACTAATTTTTCACCCATCATACGAGGTGTGAAATTTTTTGAAAAGCACTTGTTTATTCACCAATATCTATTTGTCCCCTTCAAATTAGTCCCCCTCGGATATAATATAATATACATCATCGACCTCAAATACCGACATCTGATGAGAGGGCTCTAGGTGTTTTCGAGAGAGCTTTGCAAACTCCAATAAAGGAGAAGAAGGAGAAGAAGAATATCTAACGTATTTCGTATTTAATGTACTCGTTTGTAAGCATTGGGTCGGTGATAGGAGGATATAATCAACACAACAGAGTTATTAGAGGTCCTCAACCGAGGCTGTATTCTCTTTTCTTTTCTTTTTTTTTTTTTGTAGCTGTGTGTTTTATGCGGTGGCTTTCAAGCCTAGCACACATAACCTCATTGAGAGAGGCGGCTTCAAATAGCTTGTCGCTTGCTTAAAGAAGAAGTCATTCGCTTGTAGCCAAAATTCTGGTGAACAACCACACACTTCTCCTTTGAATCATCACTTTTTTGCTTTTGGTAGAAGTGAACTTACTAAGAGTCCTAGCATCGCTTTGTATCACCAAATTATCTAAGGTTATTCCAAACTTCTTTTGAGCGACAAAGTCCTTCGCCTATTTTACCTTGAAACAACAACTTTAGTGTATGGCTCCAAGCATCGCTTTGGGGACACAACTTTATAGCAGCAGCCGCCTCTTCAACTGTCAAGAAATGAACGCAATGCAATAATGTGAATTTTTCATTAATTCCATTTATATTTATATGCATATGAGGCTATGCGAGTGCATAAATTTTGGTAATGACCAGAAAATATAACTCAATCGAAAAATAATAAAGCGACAAAAATAATAAAAAAATAAAATAAAAAATTAAATTAAAATAACCAAAAAATTTTGAAAATAATAATAAATAAATAAAAAAATTTAAAAAAAATTTTTTTAAATTAAAAATTAAAATTAAAAAAAATTATAAAATACACAGATCGCCTTTAAGTCTTTATTTTTGGTTATACAAACGTTTTATATGATTCAATCATCCATTGATGCACTCAAAATTTGAAATCGATGAATGAATGAACGAAACAAGTTGAGCAAACTAAACCAAAGCAAAGTCAACAGCACAAAGTAACGCTTAAAGCGCACAACTCGCTGCGCGCTGCAGTGAAATATTGGCATTTGATTGACATCAGCGCAAAGCGTGTATGCAAATGCCTGCAGCAACAAATTCAGCTTTAGATTTATATATGTATGTATGTACGTATGTTATGTAGATGCGTCACAACCAGCTCCGCTCCATATTGTTGACTACACGCAGCTGAAATGGATAGAGATATATTTGTATGTAAATATATGCATGGATGTCTATGCATATAATATATGTATAATATCTGTATGTATATATGTGGGAAAAATCACTTTGATTTCAGCTTCCAATTTGTGTTTCAACACCATTGCTGCCGTAAACGAATATTTTGAGCGACTGATGATGGTTTTTTTCCTACTTATTTTTTAACTGTTTTTTGAATGCTTGCGATTTATGAGTATGTGCGTGTGTGTATTTAACTTTTTATAATTTTTTTAAATTTTTTTTTTTATTTTTTTTATTTTTTATTTTTTATTTTTTTTTTTGGTGGAACATTAAAATACAACCCACACACATGTGCATTTTTTAAAGTTTTATATGGCAATTAATGAAATTTAATACTTTATATATGCAAAACAAGGTGAATATGTGCATATGTACATATGTTTGTATTTATGCTGACGTTTTGAGAATTTAATGAGCATTTTATGCTGTTGTTGTCATTGTTAGTTTCAATTTTTTATTACGAATATTTGCATTTAGACAAGCATCATGATGTGTGTGTGTAGCTGCGCGTATATATACATATGTTTGTGTGTTTTTGTTCATGTTATCTAAAACAAATGTGCTTTATTGCTGGTACATTTATTTGCATTTAAATGGCTCTGAACCGTTCAGTTGCTTTATTCGTTTTGCCATACCCCGCTGGTGGCATTTTTTTCTTTTAATAATATATGTACATATGTACATATATACATGTATTTATGTACGCATTTCGTTGGTGTGTTGATGAAAGCACTGGCGTTGGCGGTAACGGTGGCGCTGTTTCCCGCACCTGGGGGTCCCAAAAATCTTGTCTCTTCCACAGCTTCTGCTGCCGTTTTCAGTTAGATATTTTTTTTATATCTACCAACATACATACATGCATACAGAAATATACGGGATGTTGTAGTGCTGTTAAAGTGAAAAATTTTGGCATCCTTAATATTCACATTCCACCCACCTAACGCCGCGCATGCACGCAACACAACAGCAAATACGAAAAAAAGACGCAACTCAACCTTAACCTCCCGTTTGGCCATTTAAATTAAACCATAAATTATATGAAGCCATTATTTTTGGAGAATTTTATATGACAAAACAAATAATTTTTACCACAATAAATTTTTTTTCTTATATATAAATTTTGACGCGTTTTTTTACCTCTTTTGTTTTCCGCAACTGAATTTTGAATTCTTCTCTCACTTACTTTTTTTGTTTCAGCCGTTGCGAGCATAGCGCTATACATACATATATACATACGTACATACATATATGCTTATTAACCCATTAACGCCCCAATCAAATTTGCTGGTAGGTCATTCGTGATGAAATGAGGAAATATGTGTCCCCACCTGGTTACAATGGGTGGTTTAAGTATTAAATTGACAAAAGAGCTCGTATTCTAGGCACAATTTTCTTGCACAATTCACATCTTCAGCGGTACATAGAGGGACAAACTATATACCGCAATTGGTCCGTTAAGCGTTCATGATTGCGACCGTTTTTTTTGCGGGTTAGGGGTTCAATAATTTATCCGCGGTAAGGCATGCCTGTCATAAGCGAAAGTCGGGTCTTTATACCGGAACGACCCGGGTTTTTATCCGGCCAAAGACTGTCACTCCCGCAATTTTCCCCGAAGCCCAATTCGGGGAATTTTTCTACGGTTACAACAACAACAGCAACAGATATGAATATCAAAGTTTTTTGAATGAATTAGATTTAATATACGTTCTTATAATGTTCCGTCTGAATGACAATTGATCCATTTGGGTGTATATTGTCAGCTTTGGATAGTAGAAGGTGTAACCTTCAACCATTACTAACTGCTAAATCTAAACAATATGTAAAAATCGGCCAATATAATGGTTACTCTATATAAGTTAGACTGACTAAGATGGCTCCATTTGGTACACTCCTCCCATACCTTGGCCGCCTACGAACGGCCGATAGACTTCTATGAAGAGCTTTTATTTCATGTCAGTAACACACTTGGAGGGCTTGACATTCCCTGCCGAGGGGCGACCGCAATGAGAAAAATTTTTTTTTTCTATAATTTTGGATGTTGCTCGAACATACACTCGAACCAAGGCTTTCTGAATTGTAGTAGCAGTTCTAACCACTCGGCTCTTACGGCCGTAGTATTAGGTGAAATCCGCCTCCAAATTGGCTCGCCGAAATTACATTGCTTGACCCTTTACACTCATCGAAGCATATGAATGGCTCACCAACACTTTTATCCGAATCTAAATCGTGTTGACCTCAATATTTTCAGCAAAATCATTCGGCATGGAGTTGAATACCAAATTATCTTAATTTCTCTTCTCTTCATCACTTACAATGACAGGATCAGGAGAGATGACTAATTCGAGGTGGGAAAAGGTGAATTTCGATTTTTTTGAGAAGTATTTATTTATTCATCTATATCCATTTTGTCTACCTTCAAAATAATCTCTGAAATACGTTCTTCGCTATGACCATCAGCTCTTTCTTCGATTCTGATTTGATCTCATCAATTGTGGCAAAACGCTTTCTTTCATTGGCTTCTTTAGTTTTTGGAATAGAAAAAGGTCGCCAAAAGAGCCAAATCTGGTGAATACGATGGTTGAGGCATGATTACCGTTTTGTTTTTGGTCAAAAAATCACGAATAAGCATTGACGTGTGAGCTGGCGCATTTTCGTGATGCATAATCCGAAATTCTCTTCACGACTTGTGTATCCTATTTCAATAAATATGTATTCGTTTTATCCGAAGAAAGCTACATAGCTTTGCTCTCATTTCCTCCCTCGCGCTATGTAGTTTATAGACGATCCCCAAGTTGGGATTTCACTATAAAACTATACCTTTCAGTTCGCTTTTTCTAATTTTGCAATACTATACCACTTCTGAAAACTAAAACACTATTCACTTAATATTTAAGTCCTATTAGTTTTATTTATTTTAAAAACGAATTCGAATAAAAATTGAATCGACGAAATGTTTAACTTCGAAGCTTCCGAAATGACACTTTATTGACACAAACAACATATGTTTCTGTTGACATATACCATCAGTGCCATCTATATGCCTTAATTGTAGTAATACTGGAGCATTTTTCGGAGTTTAAGATGGAGATGTCGCTATTTGACGAAGTGCCGTCATATAGTGGCCAGTGCGCGGGCGGTAATGGGTTAATGGTTCTTGCAACTTTTATTCTATATTTATTTAAATTGTGTGTTGGTCATTCGATATATTTATTTGAGTACGGTGGAAATACAACAACAACAACAGCAACAACACCCGAACCAACAATAGTGTTTAACTATAATGTATCAAACTGTGCGTTGAGTGAAACCCTACCACATGGCACGAAACTGAGCCGTCGCTGCTGCTGCTGCTGCTGCTGCTTAGCAAAAGTCATCAACAAACACGAAGAAGCAAGCAAAAACAAAAACAAAAAGAAAGAAAAGCTCACTTACTCTGCATCCTCTCGTTCGATCGTTACCACACGGAATTATTGACGCCCGAACGCCGGAATGCCTGAACACCCGCTGTGCACGCTACGCTAACCATTGTGAATCATTTAAATTTTGTATAAATTCAACTTCATTTATTATGATTTTTATGATTACTGACCGCATAAATAGCAATAGCCAATACATATATATACCACATATATTTACATACATACACACACATACATATATATATGTGTTATATGAGTCTGCAGTTATATCGTTGGTCAGTTATCGACGTCCTACCTACCTTTCGGTTGCATTACTTTGTAGCTGTCATAAGGTGGAGGAGGCTCTTTGAATTATGATTCCTGCTGACCGGGTTGACATTGTGGGGATATCTGTGGTGGCTCCATACTCCACTCTCATGCGCGTTGAGTATGATCCAGTAATTATCGGCTGATACGATGAAATGTGCTTTGCAATCATTTTGCTACTGTTGTCCAACATAAATTCGCTATTAATTTTGTGGGGATGGAAGTGTGTGCGCGTACATACATACATACATATGTTAATTTGTTTCGATTAGGTATCGTTTTGTGTTGTACATACAGATAGATACATATGTGACTTGCTAATTCTTAACAAATTTATTGCTATTGTGACACTTTGAGTTTTTAGCTTGTGTGGTCTTCGCTTGTCTAATTGGGTTTCGAAGAAATCCGCTAAAAGAACAAAAATGATGCCCCACAGGAGGTATGAATTTAATTATCCCAAGACTCAATTCTTCAAACATATATTTGAAATTTACAAACTGTTCTATTTACTCCGTTTGCTTAGTAGTGTTAAGGAGAAAGCCTTTTGCTGCGTTCTCAATGACCTCCAGCAGAGAAAACGGATATTATTGGCATCCTAATACAATATAAATGGTGCTTTCCAACGGCTGGGGCGATTTCCGGTCAAGCTCCTTCTTCAATTTGGGGTGTCGATCTTAAAGTTTTTACAATAGATGGAGGGGCCTACAATATAATCTGAGCCGCCTCCGAACGGCTAATGGACTTTTATGAGGTACCTTTTACGAAGAGTTGACCTTAATTAGAAAAATTAATGAAATTATTTTATTTAAATGAATTATCCATAATATTTGGATGCTGCTTGAACCCATTGCCGTCCAAATGGCAGTACACATTGCTAAGCACTCGGCTAATGCAGCCGCATTCATCCGATTACTGCTTAAAAATTTCGTATGAATACACTTTGAGCAGTAAGGCCTCATGCCGATTAATTTATATGTATGTATGTAAATCGGCCCCAGAAAGGTGTCGGTCTCCCCATTTCATAAACTTTTCGATGCTACAAGTTTCAGAATTCTATCTATAACCATTTTTTTATGTTTCAGTTTTTTTTATACTTAACATACAAGGAAAAGTATCTGCAATTGCTCTGTAGAAATCACATGCCCGAGCCCACTTAAAAACTTGGTTGATTGAGCGCGGAACCTGCAAGCAAGTTTCTCCTGCCTGTATTTTCCAGTTATACTAGCTTTATCTCCTGCTACTTGCTCCATCATATCGTAGTCTGAGTTACTTTATCTAATCCTTTTCAGTCGACTGAATATTTATTAGAATATTCAGAAAGTAGCGAGTAGCGTAGGCTTCAATGAATACGCAACTCTCTGTCGGTGCTCTTAAGGACTCATCAATATGGGAAGAAAATGCTAAAACCACTTTGAAAAAACACAGAAGAGTTCAGAGTGACCAACCCAGTTGCGCTGAAAGAACCAATGACTTCAAGCACCCAACACCATGGAAGGTACTACGAGGTGAAATACTCTGCCCACCTAAGAACGCTACGGCCTGCCGCAACGCAAACCATATGTGGGAAACCTACAGGAAAGAGATGAAAGAAGAGTGGCGCCATTTAAGGCATAAAAATCGGTAATAAGCGCGATACGGAGCCACCAGGAATTTTTTGATTGGATTGTTCGAAAATTCCAAGGTTTCATGCCCGCAGCATCAAACTGACGACATAAAAATTGTAATCAGTTTACATATACGCAGTGCACATAGAGGTTATGGAGGGAGTATTTCTAAAAGCTGCTTGCAGGCGAAGATTACACAAATCTCTCGCCTAGAAGAAGTAACCCAATACCACTATACAAGTATGAGAGTATAGAGATCCTTCCATCTAACATCATCTTCTTCAAGACTCTCGGCGACGCGTAAATAGGGTACATGCATGAGCTCCTCTGCAAATCTATGCCCGTTGATTATTGATCTGAGTGTGCCTTGCACCGTACTGAAGAAAGTTTACCCGACGATATGCGCCCACTATCGGGGAATCAGTTTTGATTTATTCCCTTAGCCAGCACATTGATTGGAACTTATCAGTGTGGCTATAGATCTGATAAGACAACCATCGATCAATGATGTAGATTGTTATTGCTGTATTTTCTGCAATTGAAAAGGACTCGACGAAGATGGGTCTGACAGTAAACGAGGTCGAAGGCAAGTACTTGCTTTCTACAAACAGGGCTGCGCCGCGATTAGGATCTCATATTGTAACGGACCGCTATACTTTCTAAGTTATCAAGAAATGCACGTACCTTGGCATCGCCGCGAACACCTACAATCATATCAGCCTGTAGATGAAGCGAAAAATCACTCGTGCCAATAGGTACCGCCTATGGACTCAGTAAGGCAATGTACAGTAGAGCACTCTTACTCTCCGACAAAACTAACACTATGCAAGAAGCTCATTTCGCCAGTGTTGTTAAGCGGCACATGACTTGTGTCGCAGACAAATGCAGTGAGATTAAAATGCATCGCAAAACTTTCGGTCTCATTCGTATAGGAGACGACTATCGCACTGTTTGAGTTCTACGAAATCGAAACTTTGTAAGCACATCACATTACAACGTCTGTGCTGGTTCGGACATGATGTACATATGAACGAAGAAGTTCCAGCGAAAAAGGTGTACGAAGTGTACGAAGCAAAAGCTGATGGAGGACGAAGAACAGGGCAACCGCGTCGCCGATGGATGTGCAAAGTTGAAGATCCTATCCAGGGTTGGTGTAAAGAAGTGGAAAACGTGCGTGTGAAGCAGGAAAGCCTGGCGAGAGCTTTTGCAGTCGGCCGTAACTCGATAACGCACTGTATTGGCCGTCTAAGTAAGTAAGTAAAACCACTCCAAGTGCTGTTGGCTTTCCAAAATTTTCCTTAAAATTGTTGAAAGCTTACACTACTACGAAACCGCAATGGGCGCATGCAGAGTATTGTTTTTAGACTTGTATAAATCTCATTAGCCGCTTTTCCTTCACAAGATGCACAACTTTTAAGGCGCTGAAAAGTCTGGCTAGGGTTTTGTGTGCACTAGCCACAAATGAGAAGCTCTGTACTGTAAGGTATATTCTATCTGCTTCCGTTCAGCAGTACTTGAAAGCTGTGGTGCAGATCCTATTCAAAATTTTCAAATAAAGAGAGAGGAGATAAAGAGAGAAAGTAGAGCCTATTAGCCTTTATATACCTAATTCTCAATTTTGGAGAGTAAATCTGGCCCAAAATAATGTAATTTAACGGTTTTTGCTCTCTTACCTCAAATTTTGTTACTTACATATGCTAAAAAAAAAGTCCAAAATTAAATTTTCCAATGAGTACATATAAACATATTTACATACCATGAAAATGTATGTATGTCTATGCTTAGTTAAGCACAACACTTGTGCAAGTACACCAATTAAGGATGCACTCCACGCTGTTGGCTCGCTCGTCTCAGCCGCACCGGCACGAAGTGTATTTGATCGAGTACTGATGAGATGAGTTTAAATGTTTCAGTTTTGCATCGCAGACTCCCATATACTGATCATGCAATTTGGCCTGCGGCAATATACGGAGCATTCCGGCAAAACATTCTCTTGTGCAACAAATTCTCATGTGCGATCAACGATATATACATCCATAGATATGTACATATGTATGTATGTATATAACTGCTGCTCATGCTATGTACACAAACGATTGGTGAATGCCGTGGATGGGATTGAAGCGGTAGCTCACGCTTGCATATTATATCGGAAGAATATATGTACATACATACATACATACGCGGGTATTAAATAAAACTAAGTGGAAAGGTTTCCTGTGAGACAACAAAGACTTACATTACTTTTATTTTACTAAATTATAAAATATTTAAAAAAAGAAAAGAAATATACATACTTACTTTTTTAAAGAAAAAAACACAGAAAATTCAAGTTTAATGGGGAATGTTTACTATTATTCGAAAGAACATTCTTTGGCATTTATTTTTTAAAGATTTTCTCTCTTTCAAATGTTGGCCGCGGCTACGTCTCAGATAGTCCATCATTTGAGTCCAATTTTCGATGACTCGTTCGAGCATTTCGACTGATAACTGGCGGACGACACATGTGATGTTTTGCTCCAAGACCTGAATCGATGTGGGATTGTCCGCATAAACTTTAGACTTCACATATCCCCACAGGAAAAAGTCTAACGGTGTGATATCACACGATCTTGGTGGCCAATCGACCGGACCAAAACGTGCAATTATCCGCTCCGCGATGTGTGGGAAGTGAAGCCGTTATGCGATGTCGCGGAGATCCCGAGTTTTCACTTCAGGCATCAAATAGGTTATCATGGCGTGATAACGGTCGCCATTGACGGTTACGTTCTCACCGGCAATATTTTCGAAGAAATATGGACCGATTATTCCACTGGCCCACAAACCATACCAAACCGTTGTTTTTTCTAGATGAAATGGCAGCTCTTGAATCTCTACATGTTGCTCTTCGTCCCAAATGTGGCAATTTTACTTGTTTATAGCGATAGAGCGAAGCGATGTCGCTTGGGAAGGTCGAGCGGCTCCAGTTCTTGCACAAGATGCAATTTGTACGCTTTCAATTTAAGATCTCGACGTAAAATGCGCCAAGTCGCTCCATACGTCAGTCCGAGTTGCTGCGAACGGCGTCGAATCGACTCTCCACGGTTTTCGGGTACACTCTCAGTTACGACCGCTATATTTTCTTCACTGCTTGCTGAACGTGGTCTATTCGGTCGAATATTATCCAACAATGAATGCTAGGTCTCAAGATGGGTGCTGGCGTTGCGAATAGTGCGCTCAGTAGGCCGATTATGTTGACCCTAAGTGAACGAACGTGAACTTTCGTAATAAACTTGAATGATTTGTAAACGTTGTTCAGGCGTAAGTCTTTCCATGATGAAATGCCAAATGGCAATGTATGGCAATATTTTACAACACCTAAACACCTTAATTTCACTAATTTCACCAACTCTAACAAAAATCCACCAATTAATTTCCCTACAGGCCTATGTGCCGCAACCACTTTTCAACAATACATTCACTGTCGAAAGCGCAACAACAAGAAAAAGCTAAGTTGCAAGTTAAGGCCTCACAACGTGGAGAACTACTCGCGCGCGTCTCATTCAACTTGCGCATGCGCAACTTCGCGATGCTTTTACTCCTGTCCTCTCACTCGTATATGCGAGGCGCACAAAGCGTATAACAAACAATAACCACGCAGAATGTACACACATACATGCATATATGTATATGTATGTACAATATGTAGGCATCACAACAGTACCATCAGAGCATTCCGGCACCGTGGGAAATGCACAGTAGTAGTAGATGAATGTAGCAACGCATACACCGCTCCCAAACCTATGTGCATATGTATGAATGTATGTATGTATGAATATAAGCACTTATTTATCCAAAAATGCAATATATAGTGATATACATATGTACATATGTATATTTGTGCTTTTCATTCTGCGTGTTTGTATGTACGAGTATGTACTATGGACGGACATTTGAACAATAGCTGACTGGCTCGCTTGCTGGCTAAGTTGCCTGAGAGGCTTGTGCTGGTTGAGTAGTTGTGCTGTAGTGGCTGACTGACTGCTTTACAAACTGGGTGGATGTTTGAATGGATGGATGCCAATGGTTAGGCTGATGATATGACTATTCCGGCGCAGTGACTCAATGTACTGCGGTTTAGTTGTTTGTTTGAACGAATTTGATTGAATTGAATTTCTTAACTGTTTTATGGTATTCGAAATGTTATTTAGTTGTTGTTTCGCACATTTTTACTAGTAGTTAAAGTACATACAAGTACATATATACATACATATATATATTTACCTTCACATTAAGATTAGCTCCAAGTTCCTGCTGAATACGCGTACTCTGTAAGTTTCCTCATGAAAATATTAGAATCTCTTTATTTCGTTTCGCCACAGTTTGCCAATATCTGGTATTTCTTTAATAGTAAGTATGCAAGGTTCAAGGTTTCGTACCTGTTGGATTTCCAGTGCTCTGTGATGAATTCGTGAGAGAGCTGGGCATTATGTATCTATTCCCTTCTTGTTTGCAGCTGCGACAGCAGCTACTATAAGGCAGACCCGTGTATGTTGCATGCTCTCCGAAGGGCTAGTATCCCGTTATTGTAACTGCAAGTCTAAATATAGTTTTCCTAGATCTGTTTAATAGATCATTTGTTTTTATGCTGTCATACTTCATACTTGAGCCAAATCTTCTTCGATATCTTACATTTTTTGTGCTGTGATTTTTGTTCAAATTGTAAGTGAAGCTCCCTCCTGATCGTTTCTAGCGAACATGGTATTGGTTCCGCTTCAGCTGAGTCCAGAGATGCTCCCGTCTTGGCCAAATCGTCAGCTTTTTCGTTACCCAAAAATGTTCCTATGGCCGGAACCCATATTCAGGAGACTGACCTGCTAGCGAGCTTAGAACCTTCTTACAATTGTTTGACGACGTTTGAATTTATCGTTGGAACTGATAAAGCCATCAGCGCCGCCTGATAATACGAATATATAGAGTGGTCTGCTTTATCCTCTCGTTGTTGTTCATTCTAGATCTACAGGCTTTTTATATACCTAGTACCTCCGCTCGGAAGATTCTAGCAGAATTCGATGCAAAAAGAAAGAAATTTTAATTAAATTTGAGATCTTCGGAGAATATTCCCGCCTTACAACGCAAACAAATTTTGGATTCATCGTTGTAGATGGAAATGGTGTCCTCCTCTCCTGCAAAGCCTTTTCTCCGTTATCGTCTAGAGGGTATCTTCACCTTGAAATAAATATTCTAAAATCTAGCCTAGTAACTGACTTACTTAGAGGTGTTGTGAGTTGATTTAGCATGTCGCTATGTCCAAATTGGTTTTGGTTCCAGCATTCGCATTCCAATGGCTCCAGTAAACTCTGCACAGGCTGCTCTTTGTGTCTCATTTAGTTTTCGTGTGCTGATGAAGCATTATATTTTGCGTAAGAAAAACCAGCACCAGAAACCAAGGAAAAACTCAATAAATACTATGAGGACTCTCAACCACCAATTTCTATGGTTAAAACCACTTCAACCAATTAAAACTTGTGTTCAGTTTTGGTCGTACCAGTAAAAATGACGCCGAACGTTTAGGCCACTCAAAAGAGGTCCGTTCTCATGCCAGAATTCGTTGATAAAATCCGTAGAATGATATTGGACGAACCGAGAATAAAAGTGCGTGAGGTGGCTGAAGCTGTAGACATCTCCATTGAGCTTGTAAGTCATATTTTGCATGAATATTTGGACATGAAAAACCACATGGAACCGCTTCAAAGGAGTGTTTGGCGATGTACAACCCCAATTCAAACGAAATTTAGCGCCATTTTTTTTACCGTAGATGAAAAAGTATCCACCACACCACACCAAAGGACATGGAAAAATCAAGAGAGTGGGTTTATCCGTGTGAAATTGCTCCAAAAAAGATCAAGGTAGGCCTGTTTGCCAACACTGCCATGGCTACAGTTTTTTTTTTTTGGATGCATGAGGTGTACTTCACATCGATTAACTTGAATATTTTTCTCAGCTTTTGGATAGATTCATTATTGATTTGGAGCAGAAACTGTCGCATTTGGCTAAAAAAAACAGTGCTGTTGCATCAGGGCAAAGCACTGGTGCTCCCGTATGTAGTCACCGTGGCAAAAATTCATAAATTGAGCTACGAACTGCTACCACATCCATTAAATTCTCCACTTTTAGTCCCCGGCGACTATTTCTTGTTAAAAAAAGGGCACTGACTTATTATCCTTTGAGCTAAACTGAATTTTTGGGGACACAAAGGTTGAACAGAGCAGAAAATTGACTTATCAGTATTATCCAGCTCTCAAAGATGAACGGAGTCCTTGCTTGAATTTTGCTCAAGAGAAAGGCAAACTTAATAACTTCGGAAAAATTTCAAAAATGTGTACCCAGCAAATGCACAACCAAGCAATAATTTCAATCAATAACAGCAGCAGCTGCTTTCTATTATGTAATTACTGGTTGCTACAGCTGGAACAACAACATAATAACCATAAATGGCAGCTTTGCTAGAAAGAAAAAAGAGTAACTGAAAATGCAAACCAATCCCGCACTTGTGAACCATTTTTTGTGAATTATACCGCTTGATACGTACAAACACACATATGTATGTACGAGTATGTTCATATTCATTTATGTACAATATTTCTGCTCTCATGCAAATTTTGTAGAAGCTCAGCGAGATCACGAATATGGCTACCAATTACCGTTAATAACACAATTGAATGTTCACTTGCTTCGTGATTTTTTCTTTCTTTTTTTTTGGTATAATTTTAGACCAATCACCAATCAAGTTTGCCTACATACTCTACTCCGTTCATATTTATATACATATACTGTATTGTATGTATGTATATACTCGTACCACCTGAGTCAGTTAGTCAGTGTCAATTTAACGGATATGAAATTTAGAAAATGGTGATTGCTATGAGTAGTGGCTTAGTATAATGGAGATGGAGATAAATTGTGGTTTATTGAAATTAAAAACGGCGGAAACGGCTGATTTACCGCCGAAGCGTTACTGTCCATGACAAGCCAATACTGGAGATTCCCAAAACAAGGAACCCCACAAGATTCTGGAACCTCTGGTGCTCTCTGGTGAAACCAATCTTTAGGAAACATCAAATCACTGTCAAATACGATAAGACCGTGCGCAAATTGCATTAAGTGTTCGCGTCTCATCACACTCGAAGTAGTATAGTTCCAGCTATTTTAGCCACAACCTTCGGTTGACAGTTTGAAACAGAAAGTTAACTACCGTCCACACAAACTGTCACCAGCGCAGCGAGTTGATTTCTCCAAAGAAGAAGTTCAGGTTGCTATCGGGAAGGCAAAAGTCTCTAAATCTGTCGGCACTGGCGGAATAAACCTATTAATACTAAAACAACTGAATGCAGCGGGAGTAGAGTTTCTCACTAGGGTCCACAATTTGCCTCTGACCACTTTAGCAATACCCGGTGCATCGCCACTACCGTACTTAACGCCATTTAAGTAAAATAGATTACTCCTCTCCGCTGTTGTTTAATTTCTAAGTTTCAAATATCTCTCTACCACCAGAGGCCGTTTCCTTGATCTCATATACCGATGAATACTCGATATGGGCGTCGGTACTGAATAATGTTAGCCTTTTTTCAAAGGTAAAGTGGTATCTCTTCGACCTTTCCCACTTCTTCTCTGCACGGCATCGACAACTACATACAACAAAAGAAATCCATGGCGATCCTCTTTACTAGCTGTTCGACGAAGGAGTAACAGCTCGAACTGAATATGAAACATTAAATTCCGACAGTAAATAACTCAAATTTTCATTCGACAGCCTGTACTACTTCACTCCGCACAGGACTGCGAACACAGCCCTGAGGACCATAACAGGAAACCTCTTGTTTGCCTTTGTCATCGTTTGCACAGTGAAACATCTATGCACCCAGTTAAGGAGCTGCTGCTGTGTAAACAGTATTTTCTAGAATGCTACCGCAAGAATCATCCTTGCCCTGACAGTTGAACTATCCACCAGGACAGTTACAACAGGAAGGGAGTATTTAATACCGATAGCAAAACTCCAGGACAGACAGGACGAGTTAATAAAAGACAATAACCGCATTCATAAAGAGTCTATCAACACCTCCAATAACTTTAATCCCGTGAATGGTGTAATCGGAATCCAACCACCACGTTGGACAATACAGACCTTCATGGATTATAAGTCACTGGATATGGTTGAAATTTTCCAAGCTATGCTAGAGAAAGCACATAGTTTCTAGGCAAACTCTTTCATCGATGTATAAGGAAAAGTTACATTTCTACACCATTGGGAACAGCGAGAGTTGTTTTCCTACCCAAGGCAGGGAAGACAGGACATATGTCTCCAAAAGACTACCGCCCAGTCACTTTGACATTATTTCCGCTATAAAACACTGGAGCGCTTAGTAGATGTTAGGAGGATAGAATCAACGTTCGAAAATGGGGAACATGACGTAGATATCTCGTTTCATCGACTTATCTGGAGCCTTTAAGAACGCATTAATAGAGGTGGGAATCGATAGGAATGACTCCTATCTTTCGGTCTTGCAGTATATTTCCTTACTAAATTGCGAGCAAATTCATGTAAAATGGGGACTAGATGTGATAACGCGAGAGATATGGTGCATAGAGACACACCACAAGGTGGGGTACTTTCATCCCTTCTTTGGTTTCTTGTAGTCAACAGATTTCTGACGCTGCTAGAAGGGAGGGGGTCTGCCATGCTTATGGCTTATGCAAATAACATCTTGATTATCGTAAGAGGTAAGTGCTCGGTAACCATTAGCGCCCTCGCGAATCAAGCTAGAACAATAACTTATTAAGCTAACTCAGTGGGTCTCAGTGTCAACCCAGATAAAACGGATCTTATCCTATTTACAAGGAAATACAAAGTAACAGCTTGTATTGAACCAAAGCTAGGAGAGACTACTTTACGGTGTCGTGTAGGCTCAATATTGAAGAGCGAGGGGAATGTAAAAAGAGGTTGGGCTGCATTTGAGGCCTGTCCTCGTCTCTCTCCCACTGGGTCTTCATAGGTTTGTGAAATCAATACTTTTCTGCTAGTAAGTTTGTTAACGAAGGGGAAATCTTCTAAAGATACTGCCAATGTAAGCTGATGGCATGCACGATTCATACAGGACTGTCCCCCTAATAGGAGCCGCGCACATCAGCACTGCCTGACTAACTTTAGCTAGTAGCGCTCTTCTACTGCCGCTAGGGATATCAATATTGGGCATAATTCTCGTCAGGCCGCTGTCATTGCAGCCGCCTTCCCACAGGCTTTTTCAAGAATTTTGCGTTTTAACGTTGTTTGAGCTGAGCCACTCCTTAATTTTCGATAGGGTTTCCATGCAGATACACTGATTTTGAGATAGTGCCTTCGCGACGATCGTCACAGCCATGTCGTCCGCATAGCCAATTATCTGGACCTCTTTTGGCAGCGGTAGGCGTAAACACCCCATCGTAGAGCCAGTACCACACGCAACCTGTGAGTTCGCGGCGTTCTGCAGACCTTTCAATTAAAGGTCCGAGACGCCCGTTTCAACTTAGCATCGTGTATGTGAGGCTCCCTAAGCAGGCAAACAGTTAAACCTAATCGAACGTAACAGACACATGTACAAGCGTCGGCTTAGTTTTTAATGATGTACTGATATATCCTTTGAAACATACGAGTATATCTCAAGTAAATATTATAAGATGAAAGGCTGCGACTCGATAATTAACCAATATCCTGTGCTGAACATACACATTATACGCCGCACAATGTTATTCAACTTCCCTGCACGCATACGTAAATACTACTACATGAATATTTGCTCATCATATTTGTATGTATAGACATGAGTGTGCAACTGGGTACCTGTTGTCCTTACAGAAAGAAGTCCTTTTAGCACATACCACTTGTTTATGTTTTTTTTTGGTTTTTTTTTCTGTTTTTTCAACAAATATTTATGGAAACAGAAAGAAGGAATAACATTGCGGGCTCAACAAAAACAAACATATCCTCTTGTACGTGCACATCCTACGCTCGCCGCAAGGTAAATAGAATTCAACAAATATACATATTTACTTCACTTCACATTTACTAGCAAAATTCATCAGCTCTACTGTCACGTAGTGGTGGCGGCGCGTGGCGGGAACGCAAGTTAAATGCGCAAGGACATACAGGATCCTTTTCCCAACAAGAAGCTCCTATACACACACACACACACACATGCATATGTAGACGAAGAAGAAATACTTGTGAGTCCGGTAGGATTGCTCTTAGCCATCTTTTCGACAAATATACGGAGTACATATGCATGTGTGTGTTTGTGTGCTTGTGCGTTTGTATGTTTGTAGTGGTTGCAGACTTGGCCACCGGCATGCGGTTAACAATTCGTGGTGATAAGCATCAACGCCTCTGCGCTTATCTGCCTATGTGCGTCTCTGCGTAAGCATGCATATTCACTCGTACGCAAACTCGTCGCGAATTCGTTGGACGGCAGCGTTGCAGTTGCCGACAGTGGATTGCGTTAATTTGTTTACCCAAAGCGCAATGGCAAATAACAGCAACAAACAATCAACAAGCTAACATTAGCATGAACATCAAGCGACAACAGCAACAACAACAACAATAACGATAACTACAACAACAACAACAACAATAATAATAATAACAATAACAACAACAACAACAATCACCACCAAATATTCCAGCAGGCAATAAGAGTAACAATAATAATATTGGATGCACGACAACGCCAATACAGGCGGCTGGCCGACCGACGGACCGAGCGATCCTGCGACCGAGCGACCGCAATGGTGACCACAAATGGCAATGAGTGTTGTAAATAAATAAACAAACAATATACATACACAGTGCACTAACAGGCAGATAGACAGACAGACAGACAGTCAGTACGCAGAGGAGCGTTCGCACTGAGGGACGCTGGGACGTAGGTAACCAACAAATAAACACCTTGTATCTGCAGTTGTATTGGCATGATGGACGCGAAGTGCAGGCGGAGCATTGCGAGGACAACGATTATGAGGCGACCACCGATGTGTGGGAGATAGATAACAAAGAGATGATAATTGCACTTAAATGCAACAAATGTATGTATATATAAACACTCTCATACATATGCTCGTACATACATGAATATATGTATGTGCGTATGTATGTAACATATATGTACGTACAAGGCATGTTTTCATATGTTTACGCAGGCGGACCAATTGCGACTTAATAGCCTCCGTCTTATCGCTTGTTACGCTGGTGGTCGCCAACGATATCAATGTACATACATACACATACACACATGCACATATATTTACTTAATTTACTCGCCAGAGGCCATTGTGTGAAGAAACATGGGAAAATCAAACCTTAATAATGCGAGAATCGTTTCAGATACATACATATCTACTTTTTGTGTACTTCAAGTGAGTCAATCATACACACATACATACATATATATGTACATTCTGGTTTTTTTCCACTACCTATTTTTCTTCTTCCTCTCCGCAGGACATCTTTATTGCTTATCAATGAATACCACTAAAAACCATAGTAAACAAACAAAACTCCAATTGACTCTGTCCAATATTGAAGCGAAAGAACACCGGCGTTGCCAAACTTTGCTTGTGTTTAGGTGTAATTAGGGCAGAATGCAGGATAAAAGGAGCAATAACAGAGCCATATTTAACAGCTTAACATTTCCCTTGTAACACATTTTCGAAGAAAGTCTAGAAATTACATACATACACAGATTTCAAAGTCATAGATAATCTTCTTCTTCCTAGAAAATTGCGGTTTTATCGCCTTCTCGTTTTAACCATTTTTGTTTTTGGTTTAGCACTGAGAAATGAGGCCTAACTGTGCATTTTTTGCTTATCCAAATAATTTATAAATTTTTTTGGTTTACCGTTATTTTTTTAGTGCAAAAAATTATTTTTAAAACTTCCACTTACCATGTGATTGATGATCTGTAACACTGTGAAGAAGAACTCGTACTTAGCAGGACTTGATACCACATAAAACCATTTGTATGTATACGACAGTTATTAGACCAATTCATACTGCACTGAGACAATGAAGCACTGATTTGGAGGCTGGAATACAGAGAGCAACCTGCGCAGAGGTTGCAGTGCTATTGAGCCATGTTAGACTGTTGCGCATCGATATCCTCCTGAACCATAACTACAACAACTTTAAATAACTCAGACTATATGCTCCGAAGGTTGGAATTTGATAGTTGTTTCCAGGTGAGAATACCCTCTAAACGTAAATGGAGTCGAGTACTAGCGTCTCAATCCATACCGAAGAGCTCAAAATGAACTTCCGAGCGGGTACAGGGATATATTCTCAGGATCTTGACATCGATTTCTCATCTTTAAAGTCGCTACGCAGCTACATTGGTGATTAAATTGGTTTTTTTCATATAAGACATCAGTCTTTTATTCTGAACCGCCTCCATATAGCAGTTACCGCTTCCGTCAACTGTTATCGATTAATAGACAGCTTTATTGAAAAACTACAGGAGGATAAACGAACAGCCGAGCGGCATTGTTGGCTTTGTTGTCGCCAATGATAAATTTCAGCTTTGTCAAACATTTTAGGAAGCCTTTGATCTCGCTGGTAGGTCAACTATATTTATATTGTGACGGAAATCCCAAATAAGAAGGGCATACAAATTCCCCATAAAAAGGATAAACGAAAGAGCGATAGCAACTACTACGGGTAGACGAGTTAGCGCATGAACGGAATCTTTGGACCGTCGTTAAGGATAAACGGACCGGCTGCAGCAATCGTAGGTAAACGAATAATCAGCCTATTCTTGAGCGCGTGAACAGGATATTTTGATCATCTTCAGGTATAAAAAGAGCGGTAGCCGCTATCACAGCAGAGACGAGTAGAAAATGCAGTGGCGTTAACATTGCTGTGAGCTGGGTTTTAGAACGAATAAACTCTGTGAAGCAGAAAATAATTGTGTGTTATTAAGAATTGTTAAATAAGCCATTGTGTACAGTAAAGAATTGTAAGTATTGAAGACTAAATAGACGTTGAGTAAATTCCTGAAGATTAAGAGGCCAAACGAACAAATCTTGGAAGTTTTATTTAGCAATCTAGTGATAGGACTCGAAGGATTTGGGAAATCATCGAGGGCAGCTACGAAAAACGTTACAATATATAATATTGGTACCTAGCCATATATATACAAGTACAAATTTCGGCAACGATCAATTTCGCGAGTTTTCCAAGTTGGAACCATCTTTTGACGAATTAGAGGCGTAGTTCATACCATGCATGCTAGGAATGATCTGGAGAGAGAGAACTTGTATTGCAATTTGAGCAGTTAAATCCTTAACAGATGGAAATCTATATCTAACTGCAGAACTAGCCCAAAGTGTTCAAACAAGTAAAAGCTTTTGGCACGGCCACCCACACAATGCTACTATCGAACATTGTGGAATTCATTGTAGGCAATGAACTACCTGATTGGTAGACTTTTGAGGTCGAACTTCCAAAACTCGTAAAGTTAAACAGGAGGTTCCGCAGGCTGGTGTCCTCTCCACACTGCTATTTAATTTTTACATTTCGAGGCTTCCACTACCACCTGAGGGCGTCTCCTTCATCTCAAACGCCGATGATTATTCGATATTAGTGTCAGGATAGTGATAACCTTTGGACGAAGGCGTACTGGCACGAGCTCGATTTGAAAGTCTTTGACGTAAAAATTCCAACGATAAACCACCCATAGTTACTGGGAGTCTCATTTGACTGCCTGTCGTTACTCGCTTATATAAAAGGCAATAGGCTAGTCGGTCGATAACTATGCTGCACAAATTCGGACGCTGGGGACTAGCGAGACGCAGTTGAAGAAGTTAGAAACATGTCAGAACACCGCCATAAGAACCGTGGCACGAAACCTTCTGATGTCACCGGCGCAAACATCTATAAAAATAACATAAGTTATGCAACCTTCGGGATCATCCAAGCAGACACTTACTTGTAGTCGAACATCAGGAAGGGAGCACCAGGCAGGCTTTAAGCGCCATTCGCTGAGAGCCCGTTACGCCTTTGTGAACTCTCCTCCTGTGAATGGCGTTCTCGGAATCCAAGCACCACCCATCGAAAAATAACACATCGAATTACCTCGAGAAACCCGACTAACACTGGCACAATTAAGGCCTGGATATTTTAGGCGACTTAATTCATACCTATCTAGACTCGACCCTGACATACCCAACGTATGTTTATCTAACACACCTCTCCCTCTGAGCCGAACCCGTTGAAATAGCACTTTTCCTGGGCCTTCTTAGATGACCACGATATCCCGGCTTTAACCGCCCCTAGGCAGTGTTTAGCAATACGCTACAACAAAAACTACAACACGAGAATAATGAGCAGCTTACAGAGTTTGATTTTTGATTGTCGAGAGCGGCCATTACTTTTCAATTGCCTACTCAGTCCAAAGGAGCAGCTGTTGGAAGGAGTGATTCTGCTTTAGCTTTCCGAAGTTACATTGTTGGTGTTTTTAATACTGGTTCCGGGATAGACGAAATTAACTAGATTTCGAATTTTTGACTGTCAACAGTGATGTAGCAGCCAGGACGCTAATGAGATGTTTGCTTATTTGATGACAGGTAATAATTCATCAACGTCCACGTTCACTATCAGACTGATTCGCTTTGCTCCTCTCTCCAGTCTGGAGAAATCAGAACCAGCGGCAAAGTTATTGAGGCCGATGTACTCAGCCGGAGAAGTAAGGCAAAGCTATCGTACTATCGAAACGTTCTTTTATTTTGCTGCTCTATGACTTAAATAATGTAATCTTCTCGTGGAATTAATCAAATATTTTTAATAAATAAAATTAATATTGAAGTGTCCCTTTAAAAAGCTTTAGCAGTGCCCGAACTATAGCCAGAGTCGACGTCATTGAAACCACCCGCCTGACGTATAATGTCCTGATCGATACCATGTACCAGTAGTGCCACCTCCAAATTTAATTGTGCGGTATCTTCTTTCAGCTTATTTATCGCTTTCTTGATATTCACCACAGAGCCTTTAGAAGTGCGAAGTGATGAGATGAAAAGTTTATTATAATTATTATCAAAATTATTAAAATTCACAGAAGACTACAATTATACTCACTGCCATCGGACATTGATTGACCACGACGTTCCATTTCACTTTTCTTTATGTCATTCTCCTGTACAACAGCATGCAATTGTGTCATCAAAGCCTCTGTATCTGTTTGTACCTGTGTTTGTGCATGCTGCACATTGGACAGCTCAATTGAGATTTCTTTAAATTGACGCACATAATTTTGTAATTCATTATTCAAATGTTTCTCACGGCTTTCGATCTTCTCCAAACTAAACGTGAATTCACTGTGCAACTTTTTCAACTGTGTCTGAGTATCCTCGGAGCACTGGGGGGGAATACTTCATATTTCATTTGCATCAACAAACAAAAAAAGCATTAATTCTTCATTATTACTCACCTCATCTATGTTCCCCTTCAACGTCTCGATTTGACTCAAATGTGTACGCCAATCGCGTGCATCAGCTTTTACGAAAACTTTCAAATGTGGCAGCACACGTTCAAACTCCTGCCGCCATTGTTGTTGATCGGTGAAACGCTCAGCTGTTCTATCATCATCGGGTAAATCAATATTGTGATTACGCTCTGTACGACGTGTGCGATTAATCCAATTGAGATTTCTAAAACCAGCACCGCTATTGACCTCCATATCGCTATCATCACTCAGCGCGGCATTCTGTTCATCTTCTAATTTTTCCAAAATAATTTCGGCATTATCCTCCAAATAATCAGTAGCGACCTCATCTTCTTGCGCTATATGCGGGCGGTTGTAGGTTATCTGTGGATTGGCAGAGGGTTTTCAAGTACATAATTTTAATCACCCCAGCCAAAATCGACTCACCTGCGCCACTTTGAACGCTTGCGTTGCTAGTATATCCAAAACGTTCAAACAAATGGGACCGGCGCCGCGTATCAATTTATTGGGTGGAAAGTCTACTTGCACATCCTATACATAGAAAATGGAAATGGAGCTTACTGCTTTATTATTGTAATTCCAATTTTACCATTTCATTCAATAATTGCACAATTTTGGCAATCACCGTATTCGGATCGTCAAATTCCTGCGGTCTATCCATCTCTTTGCCCAACTTGCGACATAACCACCAACAGATCAAGGTAAACATGAAGAACTGCTCGCCCGGATTGAACGATTTGACAAAGTAGAAACGCGAGAGTGGTTTCATTTTGAATTCATTCAACAATTGTTTTTCGTAATTTAACATTTTTAACTTTTCCAGTAAATCATCCGATTGAAATGTAGTTACCGGCAAATTATTAAATTCTTGCTGATCGCCCTGCATATTTGACGATTTTTTTTGTACTTAAAAGCGAAGAAATTTCCTATTTTTTCCAATAATAAAAAGAAAACCAAATAAATGAAGGAAGAAGTGGAAAACAATTGCTGGTTGCTATGGTTGCGCTTATACCATAACAAATCGCTTTCCCCCATGTAAATAAAATTATTTAAAAACGAAATAATAATGCTAAGTAAATAATTGAATTAAAATAATATAATAAATTAACACAATTTAATCAAACTAATATAAATTTAAATCTAGATATACATAAATAATAATATTTGTTATGCACAGAACCATGCAAAATATATAAACGCTGAAAAAAACAACAAAAGATGGCGCGCCGCACAGTTTAGCGCCGGACATTGTAGCTGAAAACGACCAGCAGAGCCAAGCAAGCCGACACATTTGTGTGAAAGTATGGAGTATAGGTGTCGCCATTGCTGCTTCCCTTCAATTTTTCAATCTACGCATGCTTTGTACAGTGGCGGACAAAAGTATACATACACCCACCGTTTTCGTTGAATTGAAAGTCCAAAAAGTTTATTGGAAAATTTAACGACACAGTTTATTTCAACTATTTTCCCCTTATCACAAAAAACCAAAAATAAAAAATTATTTTTTAGCATTAAATAGTAAAGCTATGCGAAAAAAGGTGAATTCAACATTGACAAAAGCCTACCAACAGTACATACATAACTTAACTTAGCGCAAAAACTTTGGTTAATAACAATTAACATGATCTTTTTAATATTTAGTTGGTCCACCGATTGCATCGATAACAGCTTGAAGTCGTCGTAGCATCGAAGCTGCTAAATTTGTCAATTCTGAGGGAGTAATACTGTCCCAAGCTGCAATAAGACGTTCTTTGAGTAATGCTGGGCTGGAATTATGATTTTTTCTAGTTTTTCGCTCAAAAATCTTCCAGCCATGTTCAATAGCATTCAAATCTGGGATTTGAGGTGGTGTGTGTAGTTGCTTTGGAGCATGATAAAGCAACCAATCCTTAACAATATGGGCCGTGTGCTTTGGATCTTTATCCTGTTGAAAGATCCAGCCTGCGCCAAGCTCCATACTGTCCACCGAAGGTTTCACATTAGCTTCCAACAATGACTTATATTTGAACTGATCCATACTACCCTCAATAAAAACAAGCTTGCCAACTCCAGATGCCGCAACCGCTACCCAAATCATTACTTTGCCGCCACCCGGCCTCACTGTTGGTACTATATTTTTGGTGTTAAGTCCGGTATTTTCTTTTATTCAAACTTTTGCTGCTCCATCGCTGCCGAACATATGGAACTTCGATATGTTTGTAAACAAGACTTTTTGCCAAAAATCCATTCCCTTGTCTAAATGTGTTTTAGCGAACTCCAAGCGAAATTTATGATTTTTTTTTCAGAAATAAGAGGCTTTTTACGTGGCATTCTACTGTGGAAGCCGTTATCGTTCAGAGCTCTTCGAATCGTTCTTGGATGAACACACTTTTTGATGAGTTTGCGATATTTTCGGCTAATTTTGGAGCAATAATTTCAGGATCAACATTCGCTTGCTTCAGAATAAAGCTGATGCCTCTTCGAGTTAGTTTCTTTGGGCGGCCAACATGCGGCTTATTTTCGGTGGTTTTTTTTCTTTCAAAATTTTTACAATGGTATGTAACTTTGGTGGACTTAACTTTAAAATTTTTGAAATTTTACCATACGCTTTTTTCTCTTTGTGTGCTGTGCTGTATAACCAAGATTCTTACGTCAATGGATATTACTTCTCGCGAACCCATTGCTAATGTGTTTAAACCACAACTAAATTAAATACTAGCATATTAGAAAACATAATTTAAAAAAAATTATAAAAAAGGTTTACCTAACCGCCACAACAACACAGCATATCGGCGTACCTGCTAGTAAACCCGTCAAGGACATTTTTGTGTGTTTTCACCATAATTGTTTTATTTTATGTTAGAGAATGGATTTGTTTTAATACATGTGATTAGAAATGATTTCAAAATAAAACTGTATACCTACAATTTTCAGCAAAGTGATAGTACTTTCTACACAACGAATACAGGCGATGTATGTAGACTTTTGTCCGCCACTGTATATATTTATAGACCAATAAACGCAGTGCACATCCTCGCCGCTCATTCATGTATATTCATTTCTCGCTTATTCTTCCTTTTTTTGAGTTACAAACAAATATTAAAGTAAATAATTTTCGAAACCCAACAACAAATGACAACACAACTAATTGCATTTTTTTATTTATTTAAACGATTTATTAATACTTTTAAATGAAAATATTACAAAATGTTAAAAATTATTATTATTTTTTAAAAATAAATAACCAAATGAATTTATCCTTCAGCAAAAAATGTAAAATGTTCACTTATACATACATACCACACATATATACACACAAATAATTTACAAAATAACTAAATAATCACGTTTAATTGGTTGATTGTCCTGATTTGTGTTGAAGTGCCGTTAGGTATAATCTGAAAAAAAAATTTAAATAGTTTAAAGTTCGTAAAATGAGAAATAGAAGAATCTATTGATTAAATTCTCAAAAAGTTTTTGAAATGAAAGTCTATACGATTCAGCCAGATTGAAAAAATTTTGTCTGACTCTTTAATTGATAGTAGAATGCCCCATATTAGCCGTACAGATGTTGAATGCCACAGAAATGGAATGAATCTAAAGGCACAAGTTACAAAGAATAAGCGAAATAGCAAAGCAAAACGCTGATGTTGGCCGCAAGTCAATATAATTCGATCTGAAGATATTCATCATCTGCACTTTCTGATGAAACTTATTCACGTCGAGTATTGTTTAACCCTTTCATGAACCGCAATAGCCGAGTGGCGGCCTCAATAGCCAAGTGACTAGCATTGCGTACTACCATTCGGAATGCCTGGGTTCGAGTCCAGGTTCGAGCAACATCCAAATTTATAGAAAATTAATTTTTCACCTCCTTTCTTCCTCGTCGGGTAATGTCAAGCCCTCCGAGTGTATTTCTGACATGAAGTAAAACTCCTCAAATAATTTTATTAGACTACTTAATTCTTAAACATACACATATGATGCATAAAGGATTAAAAATATAGAAAGTTTTCTATTTCTTCTATAAAGAAACACTTGTCTCTGAGAGTAAAAAAAAACAGCATTAAACGTGTTGTAGTTTCAGTGAAAGGGTTAACTCCATACAATAAGACTCTCAAACGGTGTTTGGAAATGAATGTATTACCTTGAATACATAATTTCATTTGCAGCAGGATCTAATTAGAAACAAAAACTGCTTTATTGTGAATAGTGGAAAAAATGCATGACAGCTGCGTTTGGCTGACATTGATAAATCGAAATGCAACAACATATCGTTTTCTTTTTGTGTTAACCTCGCAATTAATTTTTATTTTCGAAAATTTTCGAGAAGAATAGTTTTTAGTACTCCTGTTGCTTGAAACATAACCTAAAATGTTCATAATGATGATAGATCTTTTTCTAGAGGCTTTACATTTTTATCGTATCTACACAAGTGATCCTGTCATAAAACCACTCAGTCGTTTTTTTTTTTTTCAAAATTTCAGTATGGCTTCATTGGCATCCGGGAGTATTTCCGTTTTTTTTTTTTTGGAAGTGAGCCCGGGAACTATCTATCCCAAAATATCGCGTTTATTTTCCGATTTGCTAGAAATTTATATTTTTGCCTAAATTAAGATAAGAACCAATTTTTTGCGGGAAGTGGACCTGTGACCGATCTAACCTGATAAATCTTATTTATGGTTTGATTTACTTGAAATTTGGTATATAGGTAGCTTTTTGCCTAAATTTACACAAATAACACTATTTCTTTTGGGAAGTAGATCTAGAACCGATTAAAAAAATGGAGCTTATAAATAGCTGAATTTACTTGAAATTAAATTAATTTCAGAAAGTGGACCTGATACCGATCTTACTGAGACAAATATTTTTATGGGTCGGTTTTGTTAAATTTTTGTACGAATGGGTTTTGATTTTGTATGGACAAACAATTGCCGGAAATTGACCAAGGAAAGAGTTAGATTTGTTTGAAATTTAGTATTTGGTATGTTATTGTCTAGATTAACATATATATAGATGTATAGATTTTTTTTTTGGGGAAGGAGATCACAAATCAACAGATCGATGTAAATAGACCTGATTCGGATAAAAATATAGCTCGTTTGTAGATCGCAGCGTTGTTAGTACGTAATCTGTTTGGAGTTCGACGATTCGGTTACATGCAGATTGTTGCTAAATATTTTTAGTTGTCGAATCTTGTTTTACACAAGCGTAGACCAAAGTAGTGACTGACTTCGAGGCATTCATATTGACATTTTCGTGGGGGACTTCGAATGGCGATTAATCTCTAAATAACTCTAGTAATAACTCAGCCGTTGCAATGTACAAATATCATATATAGTAAGCACATATGTATATACAAATATGTAAAGGGTGATCCAAGTCGAGGTACGTTTTTCAATAGCCTTTTTCAAGCTGTCATGTTATTCCTGTTCGTTTGGCATTTCATCATGGAAAGACCTATGCATGAACACCGTTTACAAATCATTCAAATTTTTTAAGAAAATTCACGTTCTGTAAGGAATGTGTTGCGCGCGGTTCGCTGAACTTATGGTCAACAATATTGGCCAACTGAGCGTACTATTCTCAACACCATCACCTATCTTGAGACCCAGCATTCATTATTGTATAATATTCGACCGAATGGACCACGTTCAGCACGCAGTGAAGAAAATATAGCGGCCGTAGCTGAGAGTGTACACGAAGATCGTGGAGTGTCGATTCGGCACCGTTCGCAGCAACTCGTACTGACGTATGGAACGACTTGGCGCATTTTACGTCGAGATCTTAAATTAAAAGCCTTTAAAATATAGTTTGTGCAAGAACCGAAGCCGTTCGACCTTCCCAAGTGACATCGCTTCGCTCTATGGGCTCTTGAAAAGTTCCAAGAAGATCCGACATTTTCGAGCCAAATTTTGTTCAGCGATGAAGCCAATGTTTGGCTCAATAAGTATGTAAACAAGCAAAATTGCGGCATTTGGAACGAAGAGAAAACCGGAAGCGATTCAATAGCTGCCATTTCATCCAGAAAAATTAACAGTTTGGTGTGGTTTTTGGGCCGATGGATCATCAAAAATGATGCCGGTGAGAACGTAACCAATGTAATCAATGGCGACCGTTATCGCGCCATGATAACCGACTATTTGATGCCTGAAATTGAAGCTCGTGATCTCCCCGACATTTGGTTTCAACAAATCGGCGCCACTTTCCACACTTCGCATCAGTCAATGAATTTATTGAGAGCACACTTCAGTGAGCAGATAATTTCACATTTTGGTCCGGTCGATTGGCCACCAAGATCGGGTGATATCACACCTTTAGACTTTTTCCTTTGGGGATACGTAAAGTCTTAAGTCTATTCGGATGATTCCGCTTCAATTCAGGCCTTGGAGCAAAACATCACGCGTGTCATTCGCCAAGTACCAGTCGAAATGCTCGAATGAGTCATCGAAAATTGGACTCAATGGATGGACCATCTGAGACGTAGCCGCGGCCAATATTTGAAAGTGTTAATCTTCAAAAAATAAATGCCAAAGAATATTCTTTCGAATGATAATAAACTTTTCCCATGAAATTGAGAGAACCTCGAAATGGATCACTCGTTATACGCGCACAACGACCGCACGCAGTAAATATAAGGTTTCTCGCAGTTTCTTTAATTTTTCAACAATTTCTAGAACAATACAAAGTTCTAAGATAAATATTATCGCTTATTTCTATCTTAATTCACTCTTACCTCGCAAATCTTTCAATATTCGCACCGCACTTCACTGCCTTCGTATTACATGGAATCAGTCACATCACTTCTTACCGGTTGTGTATACGATAGATGATCGTAAAAAGGTTGCGCATACGTCTCGGTGTCCGTCGCATCATCGCCGCCAATTATCTCCTCATAGATTTTAAATGGTCGCTCTGAAGGCAGCTCTTCGTAGGTGATATGATGTGACTTGCCACACTTCTCGTTTGCATATGTACCCGTGCCAATGTGATTGCAATTACAAATGGAGCCAATGCCACTTAACGGTGTCTCGTAGTCGTCGTTATTGTTGGCATTATTGCCGTTCAGCGCATTCGGTGTTGGTGGCAATTGGCGTACGACATCGAAACGTTCGGCGCTTGTAAAGCGTCTACCATTGTTACGTTGTGCCCAGGCGAAGGAGCGATAGTATGATAAATGGAATACCTTTTGGCAATTAATCCACATATAAAGTAGCAGAAAGAGTAAAGCGACACCCACCGGCAGCATGAATACAATGATCAAAGCTTCAGCGCGTTGACTACGCTTGTACTCCCATGGACCGCCGTAGATAAGCTTAAAAGTGGACGCATTGATGCCATCATGACTATGACCCTGAATTTGAATGCCACGTACTACCGTTGTCGCTGTTGTTGTTGTTGTTGCAGCATTTGCCGGCATTTCCATCTCCGTTGCATTCTCACCCAAAGCTGGCACTTCCACCGCCACACATTGCAGTCCATTCACATTTATTTGCGAAATATATTTGGCATATTGAAAGACACGAAACTTTTCGGGATGTGTATGCGCAAACTCGAGCAGCCACAAACAATTCCACGGATTCCGATCGATCTGTATGCGCACTTGTGCCCAACTCAAGGCAGACGCCTCGGCGGCATCATGCAACGCCGTCAGCTTATTGTCGCGTAAATCGAGTGACGTTACTAACGGCAGCGCCGACATCAATGCCGGCAGCGAGAGCATCTTCAAATGATTCCCGCGCAATAGCAAATGACGCAACTTGCTCAAACCGCTCAACCATGTCGACGGCAGTTGTTTTAGCTCATTTTCGCTCAAATCAAGCGTTTCCAAGGCCACAATGGAATCGTTGCTGCTGTAGTCGAGAAAATCCACACGAAAATCAGCCAAAGCATTGCCACTCAAATTGATGTAACGCACGCTTGTTGTGGCCGCAGACTCGAGCAGCGTAAACGATTTCAAGGTGCAGCCATTGATTGATATATTGCGCAGCAGCTGGGGATTACGCACCACAACGGCGTCTGTATCGATGGTTGTGCGTGTTACGACTAACTGACGCAGTGTCTCAGGCAGATGGCCGAACAGTTGCGTGTTGATATATTTCAATTCCACCAGCAGTAGATCCGCAACGCCAGTACGCTCAAACAAATCGACGTCCTTTAACGCCAACAATGGCTCCTCTACGATATGTATGCGCTCTATAACGCGCAGTGTCTCGAAGCCTGCACGCGGTATGTGACGTAGCGAGTTTCGCGCGAAGTACAGCTCACGTAATTGTGGTACATGCGCGAACGTATCGACGCCAATAGTTGCCAATTCATTATTGCGATAGTGTAGTACCTCCACCAGCATATCACTGCCATTCACAACTGGACAATGAAATGGTTGTAAAGTGTCCGCATGAAAGCGCTCCATATACACTACGGGCACACTATCACAGTTGGGCAAATACTCCATGCCATATGTCTCAACACCCAGTGGGGTGTGACAGCCATCGAGTAGCAAACTCTCTAAACGTCGCGCTAGATAAGTGGGCGTGTGACTACCATTGGCGGCCGTTATAAACTCCTCAACTTTTGTTTGACAATCGATTTGCACATCCAGCCCCGCAGACTGTGGCGGCTCGTTCACACGGTGTAGCGTTGCATGTATGACACATACTTGATTGTCACTCCAACAGGCCTCAGCATCCACAATGGCGTTGGCAGAGGCAATACACACTACACTCACAAGCAGCTGGACCAAGCTGGACAGCTGGCCCAAAGGTGTAAAGACACGGCGCATACGTAGAAATTAAATTTTTCACTAAATTCCACAAACCCGAACATCCGCTCCACATACGGCACGACACGTCAAATGCAAATTCCAATATCTAACTAACTGAGCACAACAACATGCCGAGCAAGAGCTGACGCAAAAAAAAATTGCTCGCATTAAATTGTATTCCTTCAGCTGCCCACTGCGTCGTCGGTAGCTGCTGATTTTAATTTGAATTTGAATTTTGAAACAAAACATTTAGCCAAAAGTCTACACCTCAATGCGCCCACCAGCGTCGCCGACACCGTCAATGCCGCTCGCCAACCATCACATGCTTAATGAGCAGACGCTCCGTGTGGCGAGCGGCTAGAGACTGCCTGGCAAATATGCTACTACACACTCGCTTACAGCAAAAACAAAAAAAAATCACAAAAAAAAAGACGAGTAAGTGATTTTGTATACATTTATTCAACGGAAAATCACACACACACACATATGCAAATATATGTACATGAACTTGCGTCTATAAGATTTTGCTGGCTTTGCGTGGAGCGACGGCGCTACGTTTGCGGATAGTCTAATTTTAGCTATTTCTTCTACATGTACATATGTATGTACGAGTATGTATGTATGAATATGAAAGTACAAGTATTTTTGATGTGCTCTTCTCTATGTCATGCATTTTTTAATCTCCCCACACTCTTCCGCGCGCAGCCAGAAATTGCGTCGATGGAAATCCGCAATTTGAAATGTGTTGAAAAATCAAAGTTTATATGTAAACAAATCGCGAATCATGAACACGTAACGATTAATGTTCAGAGTGCCTTTGGTGGCCAAAACTCTTTTTCAATACTCGTACATATGTACATACATATGCATACATCAAGGTATGTTTGCGATTTGTGAGCACCTTTTGAGAACTTAATTATTTTGATTTTTACGTTTTTCGAATATTAAATACGCATTTTTGCTGCCGAATGAGTTGTGACCGGGTTGGTAGTGTGTGGAAATATTACGAAATTAATTCTAAAATATATTTATGCATGTACAAATGTAAACGCACCTACTCGTACTAATAAAGAAATGTGTTGACAAACAATAAAATGTTTTTATTTTCATTTTTATGCTCGGCGTTCAGTCGCGCGTCTAATAAAGAAAAGAATGAAAATTGGAAATTACACCACTTTACGATCGAAAATTAAGTATGATTTATGTATGTAAGTGTATTGGGTTTTTCTAATAACAAAACGCAAAAAACTTCGAAGTACGCTTGATCGATTGCGTTCCCTACTTTCAAAGAAAAAGCACAGAAAATTCAAATTTAATGGGGAATGTTTATTATCGTTCGAAAGAAAGAACATTTTTGGCATTTATTTTTTGAAGACTATCTTTTTCAAATGTTGGCCGCGGCTACGTCTCAGATAGTCCATCCGTTGAGACCAATTTTCACTGACTCGTTCGAGCATTTTAACTGCTCCAAGATCTGAATCAAAGCGGGATTTACATATCCACACAGGAAAAAATCTAACGGTGTGATATCACACGATTTTGGTGGCCAATCCACCGGCCCAAAACGTGAAATTATCTGCTCACCGAAGTGTTCTCTCAATAAATCCATTGATTGATGCGATGTGTGGGAAGTAGCGCCGTCTTGTTGAAACCAAATGTCGCGGAGATAACGACATCGGCATCATTTTAAAGGAAATATGAACCGATGATTCTACCGGCCCACAAACCATATCAAACTGTTGTTTTTTTCTGGATGAAATGGCAGTTTTTGAATCTCTTCAGGTTAGTCTTCGTCCCAAATGCGCTGAACAAAATTTAGATCGAAAACGTCAGATCTTCTTGGAACTTTTCAAGAGCCCATAGAGCGAAGCGATGTCGCTTGGGAAGGTCGAGCGGCTTCAGTTCTTGCACAAGCTGTATTTCGTACGCTTTCAATTTGATCTTGACGTAAAATGCGCCAAGTCGTTCCATACGTCAGTCCGAGTTGCTGCGAACGGCGCCGAATCGACTCTCCACGGTCTGCGTGTACACTCTGAGCTACGGCCGCTATATTTTCTTCACTGCGTGCTGGATGTGGTCTATTCGGTTGAATATTATTCAATAATGAATACTGGATCTCAATATGGGTGATGGCGTTGCGAATAGTACGCTCAGTAGGCCGATTATGTTGACCGTAAGTTGAACGAAGGGCGCGAAACACATTTTTTTACAGAACTTGAATTTTGAAAATAAAGTTGTCTGTCATCTATTGTTTTAATTAAAAGTCAGGCTTTTAAAAAGTTAAAGAAATTTGAGGAGACGGGATCGGTCATAGATATTGTAAGACCTGTGCATCATCGTTTTGCGTGTTCCATCTCAAATATCGCTGCTGGGAGTGGAAATGTACCCGAAGATCCGAATGTGTCTATTTCTCGACGTTTTTAAGGGCTGGGACTTTCTTACGGTACGTTGTGGCGCATTTTAGACTTGGACTTACACCTGCATCCATATAAAGTCCAGATCAAACAGTAACTGATGCTAGCTGACCACTCACAACGTCGTAGTTAAGTCGATTGGGCGCTTGAATAACAATCAGTGGACCGCTGTTTTACTAACAAAATTTTCTTCAACGACGAGGCACATTTCTCACTCGGTGGATTCGTAAATAAGCAAAATTGTCGCATTCGGGACTACGAGAATCCTCAAATAATTGAATAGAGACCATTACACCAAAAAAAAAACTTACTGTCAGGTGCGCTCTTTGGTTCGGAGGTGTGATTGGACCTTACTTCTTTGGAAACGATTATGGCGAGATTATCACTGTCAATTCGGAGCGTTATGGTCGTAAGATAACCGATTTTTTGGACTGCAATTTAGGACCACGACTTCGACAATATGTGGTTCCAAAAAAATGGTGAGTGTCACATGCCACACAATACGAGCGAATATGGCTTTATTGCAAGAGAAATTTCCCTGCCGCGTAATCTCTCGTCTTTATTTTTTTTTTTTTGGCTGTGCGAAATACTGTGTTTATGCGAATAAACCTTTAACTCTGGGGCACTTGAAAACCAACACTCATCTAGTTATGGCTGAGATACTGCTCAGTATGTGCCAAAAGGTGGTAGAAAATTACCTCAAACGGATCGAAGTTCACAAAAATGCTCGAGGCGTTCATTTGATTGATGTGGTGTTTCACCAAGGTGTAAAGTCAAGGTTCAAACTTTATGATAAGAAAAGAATTTCATGAAAAAAAAAAAATAAATTCATTTTATTTATGTTTATTTTGGAAAGCGCAAAATGGATAACCTTGTATCTTTCATGGACGTGAACTTCGGTACGAAGTATATAAATACCAAAAGAGAAGAGATACAACCACCAAAATGTATACCGATCGGTTCAGAATGACGAGCTAAGTTCATTTAGCTATGTCCGTCTGTTTGAGATTTTGTGCCATCAATCCGTTAAAAAAGAACGTGAAATTTTGCAATTTACAAAAGTAAATTCAAATAAATATTGAAAAAGGCATCTAAAAGCGTGAAGTTTCCATGTCATGCTATTTTTTCTATTTTGGTAGACGCAGTTTACTATGCGGATTGTACAGCTGTGGATAATAGAGGATGCACTTGAAATATCAGCGGATTGGTCTGAGAGACAAGGACTCACTGTAAAACCCGAAAAAACTGAGGTCAGCCTCTACACGTGGTAGACAAAAATTCAGCTACGACTACAAATACTGTATTAGCATTACAAATGTGTTGTAAGACGCCACTAAAGGTGAAGTGTCGTATTAAACCCTTGGAAAAGGTGAAACATACCAGCTCACTGGGTATTGTATTTATTAAGCGATATGACAACTCGCTCAACCAAGGCTCTGGTCATCCACGACTGGTCTGATGTCATCCCCGACATCAGTTCAATCAATTTACAAGCCGATATAACTCCCTAACTGTGAAAGACATGACAGCATACAGAAAGTTATAGCCGAATCCGGGCTAAACGTACAATGCGACCAGGAAAAGAAAACGTTATATCAAATGCAAATCCACATACTCCTGAAGAATGGGCGGAGGGCAAGGACATCGATAATACTATCCATAACTATACTGATGGATCTAAATGCGAGGCTGACACAGGAGCAAGGTTCTTCTGCGACAGCCACATTAGTTGCCAAACGGACAAAACGGAATTTAATGGAAAAATCTATTAGGTTTCTGGTAGACCACCAAGCAGCAATTAAGGCAATTAAGTAGGCCAACACAAAGTCCAAATGTGTTGGAGAAAAATAGGACTTAGCATTCTTATTGGTGTACTAATGGGATATTTACCCTTGAGATATCATCTCCACAAACTAGGTAAATAGGAATCGGCTGTTTGCAGAGCATGCACAAAAGCTGACGAAACGATAGAGCAGTAATATTGCGAGTGTCTAGCCCGCATTCAGGGTTGGAAGAAACGAAAACAAAGCATAAAATCGGACGAATTATTGGCAAACACAATGAGCCTATTTCGGTGGGACCTCAACCTCTTCTTCCATCGTTGGACAGTATAGGAGTGAAATGTAACCTAAAACGTCGTGTTTGCTTGCATCCAGTCGGGCCACATTACTTTGTCAGCATAACCACTGTCTCTTGTCTTGATTCACTGAACTATGTCAATGTCGCCATATATCTCACACAACTCATCGTTCTATCGGCTGTTATTTTCGCAAACCCTTTCATTACCGCAAAACCGACTCATCGGATATTGTCATCGTCCATTCCTCCGCACCATATATCAGGACGGGAATGATAAACGGCTTGTAGAGTTCGCTTTTTTTTGCGTCGAGAGAGGACTTTACTTTTCAAATACCTACTCAGTACACAGTGTCACCTGTTGACAAGAGTGACTGCATTGGATTTTCAGGCAGAAGTATTTCTTGTTGTTCTTGAGTACTACCAGACCCAGACGTTTGGCTTCCTTATCCAGTCCTATCTCACGGCGCGATTCCTGGCCGCGCGGCAATCTATCAGCCCAAGCCACTTTATTGTTTTTCAGGCGAGTTTTTGCTTCTTCAATCAATATATTAGGGCTACTTATTTAAAACACTTGCTCACTGAGGCATAGGATCTTTCCGCATACCCTATTGCCTAAAGTTGTTTGGAGAAGATGGTAGAATCATCTATGTATTTGAACTGTACCGTGTTAGCGAGGCTAAGAACAAATATTTTCGGATCTCGTACATTAACCGTCATGGAGAGGTTATTTTATATATAAGTACATATGTAAATATATTCATATTATATTCATGTGGGCTCTTTTTAAAACCACTTCCACCAAGGTCTGTGAGAATGGACTCAGTAACTCAAGTTAGTTAGTAGGAAAAATGAACGTCTCCCGCATAACACTCGATGCGAAGAAGATCCATTAAGTAACATGTTTGCATTCGGATTTGGATTTTGCAATTCACAGAAGACATGACTCGGGTGTACTCAGACATTCTACGCACTTCGAAAAGTTAAACTCCAACGACCGACTTATACAGATGTCAGTATGTTTCATATAACAATTCAAAAAGTTAACTCAACACCCTCTTTCCGAACGAAGACAATAAGAGAAAGTATCCAACTGTTGAAGAAGAATAATTGAAAATTTTGAAGAAATTTTTGAACATTTATTTAAAAACTTACATACAAAGAAGAGAATTCCTTTTGCTGTTTTATGACTTTACAATTAATTTGAAACAGTATACCTAGGCTATCAAACGAAGCAATTACTCGTATTACCAATATGTCTCGGTTCTTCAACGATCGCCTACAAGAAACTGAAGCATATAGTGTAAACGACAATCGTGAAATCGACGAAGTGTCTACGACCACTATATGTTCCAAATAGCTTTGGGCGATCGTCAATAAAAAAAGCTGCACTATCCATTATAAACCGAAGCGAACTCGATGTTCCGTTGAATTTGGCAAATAGCTAAACTCATTCTCAACCAACCCAGTTACAATCATCTTACATATTCTCATTCAACAAATTCGGGCAACGTACATTGCCGCCGGACATGGAGTAGATGTGACGCCGCAGTACGCGTATGTGCTTCTGTGACACCTCAAAGTTATGCACCAGCGTATTCAGTTGCGTCTGTAACTCCGCAATTAAGCTGTCGCGCTCCTGAATTAAGCTCGTCGTTGAGTTTTGACTACGACTAAGCTTCAATTCAAGTTCGAAGACACGCTTTTGCAGGTCACGACGCTGTTTCTCTGTTTGTTCACGCTGGCGCGCCAAAGTACGTTTGCTCGCATTCTGCACACTGTCGAGCTGCTCCTTCAGCTTCTGCATCTCCTCAGCCAGCTTACGTTTCTCATGTTTCAACGCTGTATTGTAGTTTTTGAAGATTTTCAGATCTCGCTCTGCCGCTTTTAGACGATTAATGGTCATCACTTTGCGCCGCGCCAGTTCGTCCATTTTCAATTTCAACTGGCTCGCCTCATTCTGCAGTGTACGCACACGCTCGTTCAGCATGTTGTTCTCTTTGTGCACCTTCTCGTATTTGGACTGCTCCTCGCGCACGATTTGTGGTAGATGTGAAACGTCGCGCAGCTTGGAATCGATCTTTTGACGCAGCTGATCGATGCCGGTGCTGATTTCGTTTTCGAGTTGGTGGTTATTTGAGTTGAGTTTCTCAATTTCGATTTGTTGTGTCTGCATGATGTGCTGCGCCTTGATGCAGCGCGTGTGATAGTCCTGCAAACAGTTTTGTTGTTGCTGTATTATGGTGCGAAACTGTGTCTGCTCCGTCTGTAGATTTGTAATGATCGTTTGGAACTCCTTGAGGTCAGCAGTTTTGTTGAGGCCGTGCGATTTTTGATTGTTGTCCAATACACTTTTGAGTACTTTGTAGATGTCTTTCAAGCCGGCCGTCTGCCCGCGGGAGTTGTACTTCTCTGTGTCGTGTGGCACTTCGTTCTCCTTGTTCTCCGATTTGCGTCTGGTGGGACGCTTCTGTTGTACAATTTGGCCGTTTTGTTGTCGCAAACTTGAATACTCAGAGGTAGATGAGGTCTTACGTTTCCGCCGACTAACTGTTACTTCCTGTTCCGGCATATTATATTCAGTTTCCAAATTTTCATTCGAGGTCGCACAACCGGGCGGCAACATCGTCATGAAACTGCTACCTCGATGGAAAATTTGTGTGTATTTTCGTTTCAACGAGAACTCTGAGCCGGTACTGCTGCTGCTGTCCGAGTAGACGTCCGTACCCTTGGAACACTTGCGGTTCGCCACAAAACGATCGTGTTTCTGCTGCATTTCATTCAATTCATAATTTATTTTCATATACTTCTCTTCCAAATCTTTGGTAGTGTTATTATACTCCTTCAGCTCCTTCTTGTACTTGGATAGTTCAGCTTTTAATTTCGAACCAACTTCAGAATGTTTCGATTTTCTCTTGCCGGTGGCATGATGATATGACGATCGCATATCTACAGAATTACTCATATCGCTCGTGGTTGCCTTTATGATTTGCCCATCAACATTTTGTATGGCATCTTCGAATTGCTCCTCCGACTGATCACTTTTGATACTTAAATTTTGGTAACTTGAATTTTTCGAATTGCAATGTAATCCATCGGATGTGGTTATCATATCACCGCCGGAGGCACACGTTTGTCGTGACAATGTGAAATACGGATGGGAACGGCGCTCCAGACATTCTTCTGATTTTGCACTTAACTTTTGTGTAAACTCCAAATTTTGACTTTTTCGATCCATTTGTGTCCTTTTTGGGAAAAGGGTTGGCTTTCTACAAAGAGGCGCACAGAGGTTGGTTTATGTTGTTACGCTTGTATGTATGTGCAAAATTTCAAATATTTATTTCAAAAAACGGGACTCTATTTACCAACAGAAAATTTTTCAAAACTCTTTTCATTCAAAATCCAAAAAAATAATTTGAAACGACAACAAACTTTGAAGGATGTCTGATCAATTTAGAGCGATTGCTTATATTTTACGTTCAAGTATTTTCTTCTGCCAGAAGGAAATGAAGATGAGTGAGCAGGCCTGCGTTACAATATAATGATCTCGTTCTGTGAAACGGTGAAATGAAGAATTACATAACCATTACAATGTAATTACGATTCGCATTCATTAAAAAATAATTTTAAAATAATTAAATCCACATGCGGCATGAAAATTAACCTTTGCTTTTGGCAATCCCACCAATGCTAGTTCTATGAACCGGTGAGAATGGTTCTACTTCCTCAACAACCACGTTGGTCGTGTCTTCTTCTATCAGCTCGACAGCAATTGAAAATACCAAATAAAGCTGGATCTAAGTCTATTTGATTCTGCCAGCAAAGTGGAAGTATGTCTCTTCCTCAGCTTCCACCAACTGGTACTGCATTGGAGTACCTCGTAAGGCTCATCACTCCAATGTCTGTGCTATACACCTAAATTCAATGCGCAATGGACCATAAATCTCCTGCAAAAACCCTCCTTTCAAAAACTCCTAGCGCCGCTACATAGCATGACGGGAATGATTAGCGGCCTGTAGAGCTCGGTTTTTATTCGTCGATAGAGAGCTTTACTCCTCAATTACCTACTCAGTCCAAAATAGCATCTGACGGCGGAAGTAATTCTGCGTTGGATTTCAAGGCTGACATTGTTGTTGGTGTTGATTTTAGTTATGCTGTTGTGTGTCCATCTTTTTCTCATGGATTTTCTCCAAGATTTGGCACAATGTGAATATTTGATTAATGGCGGATTTATGAGATCTGATGATATACTGCTGGCGGCCATAATAGCCGCGAGGTTTGCATTGCGTACTACAATTCGGAAAGCCTGGGTTCAAGTCCAGATGCGAGTAACATCCAAAATTATAGAAAATCAACTTCTCTAATTGCAGTCGCCACTCGGCAGGGAATGTCAAACCCTCCGAGTGAATTCCTGACATGATAAAAAGGCTCCTCATAAAAATCCATCGGACGTTTGGCCATTTTGGAAGCAGTTTAGAATACACTCGAGGACCCTCCATTTGTTGGAAAACCCTTAAGATTCAAAACTACAAATTGAAGGAGGAGCTCGTCCGAAAATCGCTTCGCAATGTGCCAACTAAATAAAGGGCGATCCAAGTAGAGGTACTTTTTTCAATTGTCTTTTTTTTTTGACAGATCACGCGTGAGACGTGTCAAGCTGTCATGTTATTTTTGTTCAATATTGTTTGGCATTTCATCATGGAAACTCTTACGCCTGAACAACGTTTACAAATCATTAAACTTTATTATGAAAATTCACGTTCTGTAAAGAATGTGCCTCGCGCGCTTCGCTCAACTTATGGTCAACACAACCGGCCTGCTGAGCGTACTATTCGCAACACCATCACCCATCTTAAGACCCAGCATTCATTATAGGATAATATTCGAACGAATAAACCGCGTTCAGCACGCAGTGAAGAAAATATAGCGGCCGTAGCTGAGAGTATACACGAAGACCGTGGAGAGTCGATTCAGCGCCATTCGCAACGACTCGGACTAACGCACGGAACGACTTTTTTTACGTCGAGATCTTAAATTTAAAGCGTACAAAATACAGCTTGTGCAAGTACAGAAGCCGCTCGACCTCCCCAAGCGACATTGCTTCGCTCTATGGGCTCTTGAAAAGTTCCAAGAAGATCCGACGTTTGCGAGCCAAATTTTTTTCAGCGATGAGGTCCATTTCTGGCTCAATGGGTATGTAAACAAGCAAAATTTCCACGAAGAGCAACCTCAATAGATTCAAGAGCTGCCATTTCATCCAGAAAAAACAACGGTTTGGTGTGATTTTTGGGCCGGTGGAATCGTTCCATATTTTTTAAAAAATTATGCCGGTGAGAACGTAACCGTCAATGGCGACTGTTATCGCGCCATGATAACCGACTATTTGATGCTTGAAATTGGAGCTCGTTATCTCCACGATATTTGGCTTCAACAAGACAACAAGACGGCCCCACTTCCCACACATCGCATCAATCAATGGATTTATTGAGAGAAAACTTCTATGAGAAGATAATTTCATGTTTTGGGCCGGTCGCTTGGCCACCAGTATCGTGTGATAGCACACCGTTAGACTTTTTCCTATGGGGATATGAAAAGTCTAAAATCTATTCGGACAATCCCGCTTCGATTCAGGCCTTGGAACAAAACATCACACGTGTCATTCGCCAGTTACCAGTCGAAATGCTTGAACGAGTCATCGAATATTGGACTCAACGTATGCACCATCTGAGACGTAGCCGCGGCCAACATTTGAAAAAGATAATCTTCAAAAAATAAATGCCAAAGAATGTTCTTTCGAATGATAATAAACATTCCCCATTAAATTTGAATTTTCTGTGTTATTTTTTTAAAGAAGTAGGGAATATATATAAAGCCTATATTGATATGGTCCAATTGTCCGATTGGCTTATATCAATTGTTTCTCTGTGTTTTAAATTCACAGATATCTCAGAAAACATACTAGTTGTCTGCTGTGATTGCCGCTTTTCCATGTGAGACCTTCCTTCTGGTTTTTTTACGCGTGTTTTTCTGCTATACAGTGGGTACATATCTATGCTGGGACAAGATGGTTATAGGAATCGATGATAGATTCTCATCTAAAACACTGGAGGCATTATAATCTGTTGCATACCCTCTGGCGCATTGACTTGGAAAAGTTATGTATTTATATTTAAGCAGTCTTTAAGCATTGATTTTAAATTGAATTAAAAATATTAAAATAATTATGATTTAAAAAAACGAGAGACACTCATTTCCAAAACTGAACATCCTCAGTAGTTTTCCAAAACTCAAAATATACTAGTTTTTAATAAAAAAAACACTATTTTTGCAGTGAACTTTAGGCAATTGTGCCATTTTGTGTACTCCTTTTCGATTCTGGACTCAGTTCTAACTAACTTTAGCAGACCCAATGAGTTCTTCCGCCCTTTGAGGTTATTGCCGACCTCATTGCTGTTGTGACGTCACATAAAATGGTACCACTGTTACATTGGAGCACTTCATTTCCCACACATATTTCAGAACAGTTTTTTGTTTCTATTTTGTTCAAACTCTTCCAATTAGAATACATAATACCTGCCGAAACACTGAGGTGAGCCGTATATTTTCGAAGTAAAAATTTTCAGGTAAGCAAAGTTTTACATTTCATTGGCCATTGACATAAAGAGAAAAATTAGAAAAAATTAACTCAAAAAGAAAATTCATATAATATAATTAAATTAACATAATTCTTTCCAAAATTCTAAGTAATTTCTATTGAAGAACAATCGTCAAATTCTATATAAAAAATGACCAGTGAACAGGATGCAGATAAAAATTTACCTTCGGAAAATTTAGATGAAGGAGAGTATGATGAGTTTGTTTACGGCACAGAAGATGGTGGATATTCGCAGAGTGATACCACCCACATGGGCGAAGAGGGCGAGGAGGCGACCGAAGATATATACTCACACCTCGGTGAATCATCCGATGATCCAGAGCAGAAACGTCGCTATATGGAGTATCTGAGTTTAATCAAAGAAATCGAATGCCAAAACCAAATGGTCGATGATATCAAAGCACAAATTATGGAGCTCTGCGCTAAGCCTTGTAAGACAAAATGCGAAATGAGAGATATTAAGCGGCTGCGCGTTTGCATGGAGCAAGAGATAATAAAGCTGCGTTGCTTGATGAATAAGGCTATGGAATTGCAGAATTTTGGTTCTAGACGACGCTACCACGAGATACAACTTGCCACAACCATCGATGAGGATAATATGACGCCTTATGCGGGTTGTACGCAACCACAAGCCGCCACTTGGAAGGGTGGGGACAGTAGTGAAACGGATAAATGTGCGTCGGCTGAACCAAAAGATTGTAGAGACGAGAAAGCTTTACGTTGTTTATGCAAAGCCTTGGGAAAGATGAAAATCTGTTGCCCGGAGGACAAGAAGCTGGTGCAGGAAATTGCAGGTGCATTGTTGGGGCATAAAAAGAAGAAGAGTATGCCACCATGCCCATCCATGCTGCCACCTTGTCGCGGACCATGTCCGCCATTTGCCAAGTCTTCGAAGAAAAGTAAACAAGCCAATCGCCCGTGCTCCTCCGAATCGATGCCTTGTGCTGACTCTTTGGAACGGCTCAAGCAGAAAATCACATGTATGCAATCGTCCGTGTGTCAACTGAAGCAAGAAATATATCGACGTGAGCGTGAGAAACAGCAAGCATGCGAACCGGAAGAGGAGAAAGAGGATGTATGTTCCGAGGAACCAGATCCCATACAATTTTGCTTGAGTAAACGAACAGCCAAAGCGGATGAGATGGCCAAGTTGAGGGAAAATTATTTGCATTTGTTAGCGGAATTTTCAAAGAAAGATTGCCAGCTGAAGGAAATGGAGAAACGGTGAGTCACCAGATAACAAACAAAAAGCCTGGATAGTAATTTCTGTATATGTATGTATATATTTTTTTAGCCTCAAAGGCTTCTGTGGCAGCTGCAACAACAACAATAACGGGCAAGGTGAGGGTCAAAATCCGGACCACTCGGAACTCATTGTATTGCGGCAACGTGTTGCCGATCTGAAAGAGGAGCAAACGGAATTCAAATGTTTGATGAAGGAACAGTCGCAGCAATTGGAAGATTACCGCAATAAGTATCTCGTAGCACAACAAAAAGTGGAAGAGCAAAGTGTGACACTTGATAAATTGAATATGAACAATAAACGCATTGAAAAGCAAATCAACACCGAAGTTAAGGAGATCCGTGCAAAGTTTCAAGAGAAGCTCAACGAGCTGCTGCACTTTCCTAAACTTTTAGAGAATGAGCAATTGAAATTGGCTCAAGCCTGCAAAGAAAAAGAGGAATTGCAGGGCAAATTGATGCTTATTTGCAAGGAACTGAAGGCGCTAAAGGCGCAACAAGAATCGCCAAAAGAGGAGACTGATTGCCGTCCACAACTGATGAAATGCCAGCTAGAGCTCGAGCAATGTAAGGGCCGCTTGGAGGAAATGGAAAGGCAACGCGATCTCTTCTGTGAAAAGCTCAAGACCACACAAGACGACTTGGACACTTTGCGTTCGGAATCGGCTAAAATAATTGCACGCACAAAGGAACGCGCCGAAGCTATTAAATGTCAAATGCAAGAACAAATCGATCGTCTCGAAAAGGAATTGGCGCAATGTCGTGCTACTGCGTGTCTTTCCGTCAGTGATCGTGAGGCCGTCATACGCGAGATGCAAGGGCAGCTCAATACACTTTCGTACAGTTTCGACGCAGCGCAAAAGCAAATCAAAACATTGCGTAACCATATTGCTTACGTTTCAAATGAAAATTGTTTCCCTGTGAAATGCTAGAAGGAGCTCTCAACTCGTCTCTGCATAGTAAATGAAACACCGCTATTGGTTAGCTATCTACGTTTGTAGACATGCTTATGGCATGTTTATTGCTATAACTTTAAACATGTGTGGAGTGTATTGTCTCCAGCGTACAAGGAAAGCCGAAAATGAAATAACGGCAAAAACGGCCAATTCAAGTGGCTAACATAATTGGACTAATAACGGTATATAATAATCTTATAATGACTTTACTGCTAAACGTTTCATTTTAGGTGCTTTTTTCTTCGCCTGTCGTTTCTGTTCTTTGAGCTCCCAGCGGCGTTGCTTCTCGGGGTCGTCCTCGGCAAGTACGCGTTCTTTCTCTTGCTTGCGCTTGTCTTCACGACGCTGAGCAGCAGCTTCTGCACGTGCTGCATGCGTACTCTTTAGGAACTCTTCCTCCACACGCAAGCGATTCTTTTCGGCCTTGTTTTTACCCTTTAGGAGATGGAGAAATGTTTTTGAATTTTTATTTTTCTTATTTTTAACGTAAATCATTAATATCACATACCTCTTTTGACATACGATAGACCTTTAGGCGTTCCATTAAATAGAAAATAAGTATTAGTAATGGCTTAATAGTTTCCATATCTACACTCTTTGGCATATTAAATCCTGCCATTAGCATACATTTAGTTTCTGGCTGTTTTAAATTATTGGCATCTTCTTGTTGAATGGGTCCACTAAATTGATCAGAAATGTGGATATAGTCGATGTAACGCTGATATTTGTTTAGTGCAGTGATAATGCGTGCCTCCAACATAGCTGACGTGGCTTCAGGTATTTCTGAGAGCACACTAAATCCTGCAGGTACTTTGTAGCGATCCTCTGGCTTACTGACTAGACTGCAATATTTGTTCTACATAGAAGTGTGGAAAGTGATATATTAATAAAATTAATTTGTAAAATTTTTATATTATATATATATATACATATATATTAAATAAAAATACCCACCAAATCAGCATATTCTTTGAAAACTTTGGTTATAGTTTTCCTTGAGCCAACGCAAAACACAAATGCATCCATAACACCGCGCGTCATCTCAACTTTTATATGTACTTGATCTTGTTGTGGTCGTATAAGTCCGGATATCAAAGCGACCAAGTCTTGACGTTTGATCATTTTCAACTCAACAAGCATACCTTCACAGCAAGTGCGACCAGAGCACCATAAGGTGTATAGGCTTTCACTTTCTTTCATCAAGCCAGGATTTTCATTTTCTTGCTTGCCATCGTCACCTTGAAAATCACAAAAATGAACGAAAAACATATTAGAATATTAAAATTTTCCAATAGTCGGTTAATTACCAACTAACACAAAGTTGTCGTCCAAAAGTCCCTTATGAGTACTAAACCATAACTGCGCTAATCTCGCATTTTTCGTTTTGCCTGCAAAGAAGTTGGCGAAATAAGCTAATAAACCAGCCAACATAAGCATTTCCATCCAGTATGAATCCCAATGAGTACTAAAGAAAATTCATGAAAGTTAATAAAATTGACAGAAGTTGAATTAGATATAAATTACCGGAAGTGCATTGGTATTTTTGCTACTGTTAATTTAGGCTCAGAAGTTTTCGGATCTAAGGGTATGTCCTTGTTATCACCTGCATCAAACCCCTCAAATTCTTCTTCATCTTGAAAATGTTCAAATTCGTTATCATCATCTTCAACAATACCATCATCATCGTCGGTTTTGAAGTCATCTGACTTGCTAATCACTGGCTCAGCACTTTTCTTATTCTCAGGTGTTTCCGCTGGCTGTGTGAGTTTGGCATCGCCAGTTGGTGGTGTTGATGCGGCTATAGGCTGATCGAAGTCATCATCGGTATCGAAGTCTTCAAATTCAGCGAAGTCATTATCTTCCGTCGCCAGCACCGAGGTCATACCACTTAGCACTAGGCAACCAAGTGCCAATAGTGTAACTACCTGCCTTACCTGCATAACTCTTTCCTCACTATACTATTGATGAAATTTCATTAATTATTAAGCAACATAACCACCAAAAATATATTATTGAGGTTAAATGGGTATTTAATAAAAGTAAAGAAAAGGAAAAATATTTCCACTCAATTAATTACTCATTTCACTGAAAAGAAAACTCAAAAACGAGCACTATGCACAAAAAACACACAAGTGCCAATCACAATAGTCTTTCCAAATGTTGCCAAAGTGCATAAATAAAATTTATAAAAAAAATTTAATTTAATTTTTCAAAGAACGTAAATGAATAACAAGGCCAAAGAACGTATATGTATAAGAAGGCAAAGAACGTATATGAATAAGAAGGGCAAAGAACGTACATGAATAAGAAGGGAAAAGCACTGTGAACTAATTTGAAATTTTTGGCTCAGGCAAAGAACGTAAATGAATAAGAAGGCAATTTACGTTCTTTGCTCTAACGAATATGGCAGTATTATAAAATGTAAACAAAAACATCTGTTGCGCTGTCATTGAATTGTCAAAAGTACATGTGCTGCATATTGTACACAAATTTTTTTGGTGTAGGTCTATAATTTTTAAAATACAATGGTAAATAAACGGAAATGTTATACAAAAAAAAACTTTTATTAACACTACGTAATAAACTTTACAGGGTAAGCAAAAGAAGACTAGAAAGATACAAAAACAGCGCACCGCCAGCTTAAAACGACTTTTGAAGCCAACCGATAGCCGTATTAAAGAGGAAATACGCAAGAAGCGTAAAAAACCTGAAGATCCACACGCTTTAAAAGTACACAATGTACAACAACAAAGCTCAGCACTTTTCTTCCAATATAATACACAGTTGGGTCCACCATATCACATAATACTTGATACGAATTTCATCAACTTCAGCATCAAAAACAAACTGGATATTATACAAGGCATGATGGACTGTTTATATGCCAAATGCATACCATACATTTCGGATTGTGTACGTGCAGAATTGGAGAAGTTGGGCAGTCGCTATAAATTAGCACTGCGAATTATTTCTGATCCGCGTTTTGAACGTTTACCATGTTTACATAAAGGCACATACGCTGATGACTGTTTGGTTGAGCGAGTACGTCAACACAAATGCTATATAGTAGCAACCAATGATAAGGATTTAAAAAATCGTATACGCAAAATTCCCGGTGTGCCAATTATGTATGTAGCGGCGCACAAATATGCCATTGAACGTATGCCAGAGGCATATGGTGTGAAAGCGTAACACTGAGTAGTTTATTTACATTAGTAATTAGTTAGGTTTAATTACAATCTTATAATTAAAATTTATACTTTATTGTCATTTTTAAAAAACTGGATATGCTTGAAAAATATGAAAAAACTAAGGATTTATGTATATGTATTAACACTTGCGACGTAATGAAGTTCTTTGCGCTTCTTTCTATTTTTATGTATATACCGTGAACGATTTGTAATTGCTTGGAGGTGGATTTATATTTAGCAGCAACTGTAATGATTCTCAGAAAAATATTCTTGCTTTTAAATATTGCTAAAAAACCAGTTCAAACGCTAATAGTTCTCAAGATAGAAAACTCATTTCTAACATAAATATATGGTTGTAGTCCCAAAAACGAGATATAACCTCCACAAGGTTTCAGTTAACTCAGCTAAAGAGACTAATTGTGTTAACACATGAATCTGACCTGTTGTCAATTTTGCCAATAGCCTCCATCAAATGAAGGCTGAGCCTTGCTCACTTTTTAAAACTGGTATTACAGCGCCCGCTCAATAACGTGCACGCTGTGACTATTCTAAAAAGTGAACAAACCCAAAAAGCTCTATAACATGAACAGAAAACCATAAAAAATATTTGAATGTAGTTTACATGAATCTGAACTAATTTTGAAGTTGAGGAGTCCCCTAATTGTAAAAAAAAAGTCCTCATGTAACGCACAAAACATTTCAGTCTCAATTTGGGATTTGTTTGGAGTTTTTCGTCTTACACTTTCTGGTAAAAATGAGCTCTAAAAAACCTGTGTGCTTGACATTAAAGCAAAAAAGGTGAAATTCTGAGTTTTTTACAAAAAGGCTCAACTGTGACCTCCTTAGCAAAGAAATATAATCTTACTAAATCAACAACTTCTGGTATTGAAAACAAAAAAAAAAAACAAGTGATTTTAATATGCGTAAACAACACATACAACAGACCTGGAAAAAGAAAAACACTGCGTTCTTCAGAGCTACCAAAAAAGGGAGAAAGCTCTTTATAGTTGGTTTATCAGATTGCGGGATTAGAATTGGCCCGTAAGTGCTTTAATGTTGAAAGAAAAGGTCAAAGCACTGCATGCAAAATTGAAGGCAAATAAATCAAACTTCAACGCTAGTGTAGGATGACTTCAAGGATTTAAAAAAAAGGTACCGTATTTGACTGCTGCAAATATCAGGCGAACAATTGCCTTTGCAAATTCATCTAGTGGATTCGTTTAAAGAAAAACTTAGATCTAAAATGGCCGGATTGGAGCTGCTCAGTTATATAATGCTGATGAGTCCGGCTTATTCTGAAAGCTTCTGCCGAAAAAAAAAACGTACGTGTCCATTTTGGAAGCAGTTGAAATTTTCAACTTTCTTATTTATATCATGCCATAACTACCAAAAGGGCTTAAGCGACTGGAAGAAAATTTTTCATTAGACTGATTTTTATTGTTAAAAAAATTGTTTAAGGTATACAAAGTGGCGCTTAACTCCAAATTTCCAAAGCCATTACTACTCGGGGGCTTATCATAGGGCTTTGAAATTAAGGTAGTTGAGGCATATGATGACAGGCTATCTACTCATATCAAAAACTAAAATTTGAAAACTATGTCGCTTAAGCCCTTTTGGCGGTATGTGTTAAGTGAAAATTAATATGTAATGAAAACATGAATAAAATGTGAATTTTAATATATAAATACATACATATGTATTATTTTATTACTTTTGAGCATTCAAAAACGTATACACATTTGATAACGTGAACTGCCATGGTTTTAATTAGGTCAAGTTATCGAGCGTGCACTGTATATCCTAATTATTTCGAAACATTTCGTCTTACATTGATATTTCACTCGCATAAATGGCCGAAAAATGTGTGTGTAGTTCATACATCATTATAGCGCCTAATTGTAGGCAACATTTTAAAATTTTGGAAAGAAATTGTTATCTGCTTAGATACTTACTTTTTCGAATTTATATCATGTTTTCTCAAATTTCTTGTATTAAAATATACATTTAAAAAATATTACGAAAATATTTCCATTTATTTAAAAAATATGAGTTTGTTCGGTAATAAATACATTAATAAATTAAATATTCATACAATTTCTGCCAAATAATAAGATAGAGGTAGCCGAGTGTAAGCAGAGTATGTAAAAAAGTTGCAAGTCTCATCAAGAAATATCCATGCCTCCAAGCTTAAAGCCTTTATGGAAAGCAATATGTTGCTCTACATGCATGCGACCGTATTTTTTATAAAAATTCACAGAATTCAGGACCCCATTCCGTGTTGTTATTGTTTTAGCGGCGTACAGTCCTATATGGTACAAAAACTTGGTAGACAAGAATATACGATGTGAAGGTTTCATGGTTTTGGAGATATGTATGATCTTGGAGGGTTTTATGGCGTTGATCGGAATATCAATGTCGTTGTTGTTGTTGTAGCGGTTGATTAACTCGAGGTCTCCACGATAATGATTGCTTCTGATGGTATATGCCGAACTGCAGGTTATCGCAAAGGGTAGTTCGTCAGATGCAGGTGTCCTTCATAAAAGATCTAAAGATAATTGGAGTTCATTTTTTTTTTTGCATTCGTTCTTGTTTGTACGGGTTCTTGAAGGTAGAATAGTACCTTCGCGCTGTTATTTTCACAGAGTAAGGAGTCGATTCTGGGTGCTTCTAGATCCGCATCGCCTCTAAATACCTGCTCTTTACTATATGAGAGGGAGTAGATCCTCACAATCTCTTGCTTCCTAAAATACGAGGTATGTTCAAAGGAAGGTTTTGCCCACTGGTTTTTTTTTATTACAATTGTGTGGTGCACCACGAGTGCCTGTCAAAATGTCGTACAGTTAATCAGGAATACTACAAGGAAGTTATGCGACGTTTGCGTGAAGCAATACGAAAGCCAAACGATCAGAGTTGTGGAAATCCAAAAATTTTGGATTCTGCATCACGATAATGCACCAACTCTCACACATTAATGCTTATTCGTGATATTTTTTGGCCAAAAACAAAACCGTAATCATGCCTCAACCACTGTATTCATCAGATTTGGCTCCATGCCACTTTTTCCTATTCCCAAAACTAAAGAAACCAATGAAAAGAAAGCTTTTTGTCAAAATTGATTAGATCAAGTCTGAATCAAGGAAAGAGCTGATGGCCATTCAGAAAAGCGCATTTCAGAAGTGCTTTGAGGATTGGAAAAAGCGTTGGCACAAGTGTATTATATCCGCGGGGGAATACTTTGAAGGCGACAAAATAGATATTGATGAATAAATAAGTACTTTTTAAAGCAAAATTCAAAATTCACCTTTATCTTTGAACACACCCCGTATTAATAATAATAGTAATCTCACCTATTTGTGCCATCTATGGAAGTCTGCATCTGGCTTTTTATACTAACTTCATTGCGATGTGATGAGTAACTGCTGCGACGACTGCAAGACAAGACTTTAAGCGCTTATTGTTCAAAAATTAAATTATACAGTTTGAAATTTTTATTATTATTATTATCTTAAGGCAATATATGTATGTACATATGTATGTATATTGGTAAGTAGCTATACAATATAATAATTGATTAATTAAAAACGTTGCTGGTCATGCATTTTATCGAATTTGCCTAAGCATTATGCGCTTACATTTGTATGTATGTACGTATATATGCATGTATGTATTTAAGTTACCATTCGTGTATTTTCTGCTTCAGTACATTTATCTCCACTAATTATCACATTTATTATTATTATTTAATTACACATTTAGTCGAATTTAGTCTCATATTGAATGTACTTCAACATGTGCCGGGTAAGTCGAGCACCAGAGCACCTGATGAAGTACAATAGACATGGGACATTTGTTAAATTAAAAAAAAAAAAAAAAAAAAAGTAGAATAAAATAATCTCAGAATCCAATTACAACACTTATTCACATTTGAGCGACTCTGTTGCTGTTGATTTTGGCAGGCACTTCGCGCGCTACTTCAGGTACCTGACTGTCTTGAGATTGTAACCCAGCCCCGGTCACTGATTAGCGCGCAAAGTACTTGACTTCACAGTTGAAAGCGTAGATTAACAAAAAAAAAAAAACAACAAAAAAAAATACACTAAAGCGAGCGCTGCTTGATTATGAAAATTACAAATAAGTTGGAAATTGAATAAATTTTCAATATTTTACACACCACTGCACGAAACACTTCACATGCGATCGCCGAGTTGAAAAACTGCAGCAGCAATTGCAGTTAGCAACAGCAGTTGAGCGCAGTTGCACTTGGTCGCATGATTACTCAGCGTGACTCCAAAAGGCCATATGTGTTAGCCAGACTTTATATTTAGCCATGCATATACACACACACACACGTACTTATGTGCACATACATTGTTATAAGCTTACTCGTGTCTACCCACTCACCTATGTACATACATATGTATGTACACATGGGCATGTCTGTGCTCGCGCATAACCACAACAACCAAGCCTGGTGGTGGTAGGTCGACCGCCGTTGATCATCTAAAGGAAACGACCTTGTGGTTTCTCTATGAGAAACTTTAAGGTTAACGATCTGCTGCTGCATCAGCTTCATCAGCGCACCGTGAATGATGGTCGCTTCATTGGCAGAAACACACACACACACACCCATATTTGCTCACTCACAGACTTGCATGCGTACACATACATATGTACTCTTTTCCCACCACTTATTTTTCAATGCGCCGTCGACACGTCAGCTGCTGTTGCTCCTGCTGCTGCTGCTGCTGCCGCTTAATACCAGCCCGCATATTTTTCAAAAGCTCATAGCAAGCACCTACATTCACTATTCGCACATCTGACCAACCTATGTATCAGCTGGCTGACTAACTGCTTGTTTGCTGGTAGATTCTCTTTAGTTAATTCTTCGGTGAATTTTTTCTCTTCACAACAACACCAAAACAAACAAGCCAGCGCGAAAGAGTGTATTTGCGCACAAACACCGAAACACTTGACTTCTTCTTCTTCGTACCCATGAGTTTGCCATTTCGATAATTCTTACTCGTTTGTCTGCAGCTCAAGCGTGGCAATTCGCTCAATTTTGGTTGCACCTCTCAGGCGGTTTTGTCGCTACAGAAGTGCGGATTCGTGTGGTTGGTTTCGTGTTGAAACTGATCGGTGGATTGAAAACAAAAAAACAAAAATAGATTTTGGTGTATATCTGCCGAAGTTCGGCTGGAATTTTAAATTAGTCACGCCATTCTCTCACCTATGTACGTACGAGTGCGGACGAATATATCAGTATATGGAGGTTTGTATATGCATTATCAGCTCTCCAGCAGCTGTTGTGTACTTGCTTTTTTCAATTCCGGCGCTCTCTACGCCAATTGGTACATTCACCGATACATATTTAAGCGCATATGGTTTGGCTTATCTCAACACCTGACTATTTAGTAAATATGTATGTGTATGTACGTACATATGTATGCATGTACTTTGTTATACTTCTTTGCTGCCCACAATTCATCTGGGTTCGCGCACGAATTTATGCAAATCGTCGTACTTGTCTCCTCGTTGGCACGATGAATTACTCACCGACGGGTATCTGCAACTCACACTCTGGCATGCACGTTTATCCTATATGGTATGTACTTGAAAGTAGTAGACTTTTTAATTTACATACGTATATACCGACATACCGATACGGTGCTAATACATTCGCGCACACACACAAATTTTGCTTTATGACATCATCTAACTGGCATTTCCGTGAATGTTCATTGGCTCACTCGTTTGCCCGCAACGTATATGCTTCCGCTAATTAAGGAAACGAACTTCATCGTCCACCACTGGAAAATACCAGTACTTTAGTTTGGAATAAACTCGAAATTGCTTCGTGTTTTTTGCCTACATGTCTCCGTTTCAATACATTTACAGCACTCGAAAGATGTAGCAACCCCTGATATTCTAAATTTGAATTGCTCTCATCTTGGCGTTGATGTTGTAGATCGATTTCGGTTTTCGGTTTTCGCCGTTTTGGTCGTCGTCCTCCCAGCGACACACACCCATACACAAACACACACACACACACACAGCCACACGGAGACATGGACTTTTGCACCGACCGTCCGAACAAACGAAGGCAACAACATGCACACAACGTCGAAGATCGCTTGTGGTATTGCCGTCCGGGCTCTAAGTTGTTACTAAGCAAATGATCGCTTTGGTCATGCTCGCATATAAATTCGCACATTGTCGCTGCGCGAAACGGCGTATCGGTGTAAGTTACAAAAAAAAAAAAAAAAACAAGAAAAAAAAATATAAATATTAAGCTGAAAAAGAAGAAAAAAAAAGTTGAATTTTACTCACACGATACATTTCCACTCTGTAGGTACGTAGTGATCGCAGTCTCACCGTCGTTGATTGCCGAGCGCTATTGCTACTACTACGGTCGCCTTGTTGTCGTCCGATGGCTTTATGATTTCAAACATATGGTGGTGGGGTGCAACCACATATTTATAGGCGTAGGTATAGGTGCATATTTAGAAACACACAAACACTTTGATATACATATGTACATATATACATGTATATATAAAGGGACGTGAGCGCTCTCCAGAGTGCAAAAAAAAAAGCAGGAATATAAAACCAAATTTAATGAGTATCTACGAACGACACGTGCCCCACTACACGCGCACCTTCGGCTTTCATACATATGTGCACAATATCAGTATGTACGCAGATATGTAAGCAAGTTTGGCCATGATGCTTTTGTAGATAGGCAATTTTCAAGGTTCCCATATCAGCTGCAAAGCTTAATTTCAATTTCAGCTCTATGTCCCAACGCTGTCTTAGAGCTGCCTCATTCTGCATTTACCTTGATTCATTCTCGTCTGAATTTTACTGCCGTGCGCCGCTACTCTTTTTTTTTTTTTTTTTTGAATACTGCTCTAGAGTTCAGCTGTTTCGATCTCGCTACAAAGACAATACACACATCATCAACCGCTCGCAGACATTTTCGCACTGTGCCAACTTTAATGGCTGCCATAGTACTTTTACCGAAATTTTTTTGCAGTTTCAGATCATGCTTCGCGAGTTATATGTATGTTCGCTATGATCCGCGAGTTTTGCGAATTCCGAATTGCGAATTTTTCTTTTGTTTTTTATTACTACCGCCCTCTCTCATTCACTCAGTTCACTTCACTGCTGTTTGTGCTTTTCGTTTATATGTATTTATGTATATATGTATGTGTGTATGTATGTATGTATAAAATTCGCATTTTTCATTTTGCCAAAAAATTTTGCTTTACGCCTGAACGCGTTCGGCAGGTCGGCGACAGCTGTTGGTTGGGTACACGCTGCCAACCGATCAGCAGCATCGACTCGCCGCGCCACTGCGCTCCACTGCTGTTGAAAGTCGAGCGATAAAAGTCGAAGCCTCACACCATCGAACGCCCTTGTCTCTTGGCAATCTTGGCCTGGTAATAATGGTATGGTTGTATGTATGTGCATAGAAAGATTGAGCAGCGTGAGCGCCGACCGGCAAGTGAACAACAACACCATGTGAAACTTCAAGGCATATGAAGACGTGTAAGTAAGTAAGAGACCAAAAGCAACTGTCTTAAGCCTTGAATTTCGGTAAATTCTTTTCTCGAGTCGTGCGACTATTTCAATGGCACTGCGAAAAGTTGTGCTGGTCGGCAATGTTGGCGATGGGAAAGGAGGGTCAAGACGTTGCCCCCCCCTCCCCCTTTCCACCAAGACAAGCAATGAATACGTAAGCAATTTTTGTTTAAACACAACACGAGGTTGTGTAAAGAAATTAGTGGAGCCAAACGTATGTATGTATGTATGTATTCAACAATCTTTATATTTTTAAATTTTCTTAAATCCTTATTTAAGTTGTTTCAATACGATTGGTAAGAGTGTGGAGTTGGCTATTCTTTATATAAATGTCATTTACATATATAAATACATATGTATGTATGTAAATTCATATGATTGCAGTCGGCAAACTAAGCGAAATCGCTCGTACCAGACGATGGTGGATGTATTTGGCTGGAATGGTATGGAGTGACGACGACGATTCACGATTGCGCCGAGTACTACTACCTATAATGAGTAATTGGCAATATTTTGAATGTCGCGGAAATTTATGTGAGAGCTTGGCTGGCTGGTTGTGTGTGGAGCTCATAGCAATCATATGTACCACAAATAACCACCAAACCAGTAAACATACATACTCGCACATACATATATGTATATGCACATACATACAAACAAAAGCGCAAAATTGTTAGCGTATTGGAGACCGATGACTTCAATGTCTCGCTGCTTTATTTGACTTCAGTCCGAGTGGTACTTGAACAAAATGTTTGAAAGCAGTAGAGCAACAGACAAAGGAAAAATGTCTGAGACTTAAGTTTGCTCAAACATACGTTTGTATGTATCTACATGCATGATTAGGGTAGTCTAATTTGTTTATAAAACGATTTTTTTGACGCTTTATAAACGTTGAAGCGATTTTAGGCCGAGCTTCTCCTCTAATTTGTAGTGTGCGTCTAAAATAAAAAAATAAAAAAAATGGAGCCTCCTCCGTTTGATTGATTGATTTTTATGTAGAGCTTTTCATTACGTATCCGAAATGCTCTCGAAGGTGTTCCAATTCTCTGCCAAGGGACAACTGCAATTAGAAAAATTTATTTAAAATTAATTCTATACAATTTTGGAAGTTAATATGGTCAGAATTTGTTGACTCCCCACATGGTGGTACAACTGTGTGTACTTCACTTGGCTACTGCGGCCGCCAACTCCCCGTTTATGCAATTTCCAGTGCAAAATTTGCACTTTGGTTTTATTTATTTATACACACATCCTCGCGGAAGGGGAAAATAATCAAAATGTTTTTTTAAGATTATTACCTACAGTGGCGGACAAAAGTTTACATACACCGCCTGTATTCGTTATATAGAAACTACTATCATTTTGCTGAAAAATGTAAAAATGGATCCACCGAAAATAAATTCGGCCGCCCGAAGAAACTAACTCGAAGAGACATCAGCTTTATTATAATGATCCTGAAGTTACTGTTCGAAAATTAGCCGAAAACATCGCAAACTCATCAAGAAATTGTGTCCATCCAAGAACAATTCGAAGAGCTCTGAACGATAACGGCTTCCACAGCAGAATGACACGTAAAAAGATTCTTATTTCTAAAGAAAATCTTAAACTTCGCTTCGACTAAAGCACATTTAGACAATCGAAGTTCAATATATTCGGCAGCGATGGAAGAGCAAAAGTTTGGAGAAAAGAAAACACTGCACTTAACTCCAAAAATATAGTACCAACAGTGAAACATGATGGCGGCAACGTAATGGTTTAGGGAGCGGTTGCGGCATCTGGAGTTGGAAAGCTTGTTTTTATTGAGAGTAATATGGAGCAGTTGAAATATAAGTCATTGTTGGAAGCTAATCTGAAGCCTTCGGTGGGTAGGTGCAGGCTGGATCTTTCAACAAGATAACAATCCAAAGCACACGGCTCATATTCTTAAGGATTGGTTGCTTTATCATGCTCCAAGGCAACTACACACACCACCTCAAAGACCAGATTTGAATGTTAGTGAATATGTCTGAGAAAGCTTTTAGCGAAAAATTAGAAAAAAATCAGATTTCCAGCTCGGCATTACTCAAAGAACGACTTATTGAAGCTTAAAGCTGTTATTGATGCGAACGGTGGACCAACTAAATACTAAAAAATTCATGTTACCTGATATTAAGCAAACTTTTTGCGCTAATATAAGTACTGTTTGTAGACTTTTGTCAATGTTGGATATAAGCTTTTTTTGGCATAGCTTTACTATTTCATGTTAAAAAATTATTTTTGTTGGTTTTTTATGATAAGGGAAAACATTTGAAATAAACTGTATCGTTAAATTTCCCAATAAACTTTTTGGACTTTCAATTCGCCGCAAATAGGGGGTGTATATAGACTTTTGTCCGCAAGTGTATGTTTTCTTCAGCAAATTATAGTACTTAAATTATCCAATTACTTTTCTGTTTAAAGAGTTATAAAGTTGATGGCAGATCAGCGTTGAAACTCTAAAGAGGTGTCGGCATTACGAAGCACAAATGTAAATATCTATTGATATTAATTTGAAGAAAAAATAATTTTTCAAAATTGTTTAACGCCCTCGAAAAATTAAGTTTCTTGCACTACCCTAATGTGCATTATACATTGTACATTTATATATGTATGTAGGTACGTTAAACGGCAATTGCTAATATTTGCATATAGAAACATACAAATGTATGTATGTATAAACGCATTAATTTCAAGTCTGCAAACACAGAAAAAATTTAAGTCAGCACACATACATATATATATAAGTTTGTATTATGTCAAAAACACATAATTTTGCATTCATACTTATCCAGAAGATAAATATATTTCATTTACTTGGGTGGGGCACACGGGCAACAATCTTTTTGATGCGCAGTTTGTGCGATTATCGGCAGGGCGTAGCAATATATCAACATATATATATATATATGTATGTGCACGGCAGTCTGTATGTACCTTGCAAACAACGAGAGTACTCCATATGGACACATAGAGTGATCCAAAACCAATCACAATCCTTGCAAAAAAAAGTGCCAATCAACATTGTGAGATGCCCTAGGGCTGGACCATATATTTTTGAAACTACTTCACAAAGTTACGTTTTGCTTTGATGAAAAGTTAATAAAACATAATTTATTATACATAAAGGGTTTTCCAATAGGGATGATATGATTTCTAAGTGTTGTTTTGGCCATTTTTTATATGTCATGATCTGTCATTTTTTCCCTTTGTACTCAGTAATGTTTGCAATTTCATCATGGAAAGATATACGCAAGAACAACATTTACAAAATATTCAATATTATTAGCAAAATAATCCTTCTGCATTTTAGATTTTTTTAAGAGTCATCTTCTCCGATGAGGCTCACTTTCATCTGAGTGGTACGGTAAATAAGCAAAAATGTCGATTCTGGTGCGAAGAAAATCCACAAATCATTCATGAACAAGCATTACATTCACCTAAATTGACAGTTTGGTGTGGTTTTTGGTCTGGTGGAATAAACGGTCCGTACTTCTTACGAAATGAAGCTGGGTTGGCACCGTTACTGCCAATGGAGAGCGGTATACATCGATGATAACCAACTTTTTATGGCCACAATTGAAAGAAGTTGATCATAACAACATCTGGTTCTAACAATACGGGGCTGCGTGTCACACAGCATGTGCAACAACCGAGTTATTGCGAGAAAGGTTTGGAGATTCGATTATTTCAAGAAATTGTGACATTGAATGGCCTCCAAGAAGTTGTGATTTACCACCATTAGACTGAGTTCTTGTGGGATTATTTGAAGTCATTGGTCTTTAGCAATAAACCAAGCTTTAAAAGTCAATATTGAACGTGCTATTCATGACATACGACTCGATTTAGTGGAAGAAGTGCTCAAAAATTGGGTTCATCGAATTCGTTCCTGCAAAAGCAGTCGTGGAGGCCATTTGAATGATATTATATTCAGAACTTGATTGTATCGATTGTACTTCACATTTAATAAATAAAAAAAACATTTGAATTTCCTTAACGATTAGTGTGTGCGTTTTTTTTTTTTTTAAGAAATCATATCACTCTTATTGTAAACCCCTAGGGGTTTGTGCATTGAAATGTATTAACTTAAACTTTTCACTCCTCCTGTGTGCCAGCACAGCTTACCAATGAAACGAAACCGACGCATTTTTAATTTTGACAAATTTTCTCTATACGAGTATAGAACTTGTTTTGCAATTGCAACTACGTGAAGTGATTGCGATCGGTAAGACACGAAGAATGACCGTGTCACACTAAGCTGGTATGGAAATACTAGTTGGTCCAATAGTACAGCCAAAGGAGTATGTATGAAGGTGGTCCAATAGACCATATGGTCTATACAAATATTTGCAGGGTACATACTCGTACATATGTATGTATATATGTATTTATGCCTGACTGAAGCCTCTACCACATGTCGGCTTTTCTCCGGGTACATAACATACATATGTACATACAAATATATGCAATGGTGAAGCAGTTATTGCATACCGGCGACGATAATGAAATCGTTGATAATACAGATGATGTTGCTGATGATGATGATGATGCGAATGTTTGTGTTATATTGCTGCAGTCGATGATGCATCGGGATGCGCATGGTCTGCATGCATTCGCCCCCTCCGCACACATACATATGTACATATATATTACATATGGACGCATTTGTACAAAAATAAAGCACAGTCTCTTTCGCTCGCTCACTATCTCTTTCTCTAGCGTCTCCTTTCGCTCACTTGCTTAATACTCTCTTAATACGATACGTGTATAGCACACTCTTTGTCTCTCCATTGAGCTTTTTTTTTCAAACACTGACTCGCGCTGACTGCCGTTTGCCGTTTCCGCTGCACCAACTACATGCATATGCACACGTATGCCGTGCGAGTGCTAAATTTCTTAACAAGTGTGCGTGTTTGAAATTTATATGTGTGTGTGTATAAAAATATTTACAATAAATGAATGGAGACAGCGCAAAAAAAAACAAAACAAAAAACAAAAAAAAACACATATACATATATACAATATAACTCATATTGACTGGACTTACCGGCAAAAGTACGAATCAGCCGCGAATGCCACGAATATGCAGATAAGCAGGCATGCACACACATTTGTATGTACAGAGTCGCAGATACAATATATGGGCTGTGGTATACTCGTATACATATGTATGTATGTGCGCCACATACACTTTGGCACAGCTACAGCTGTTCGCTCTCAACTTCGTCCAAAACTTTTAGACCGGTCACTGTGCCGTTGCGCTGCTGACTGTCTGCCTGCCTCCCTCCTGCATTGCCTTACGTCTGGCTGCTATCTCTTTGTGCTTGCGAGTGAATGTATGTAAATACGTAAGTATGTATGTATGTATGTATACACAAAAAGGCTAGTACATAAATTTAGCAAGTATGAGTAGAACTTTACGCCGGATGGTGGTGAAGTCACTGTTGGAAGAAGTTGTATAAAGTGTAGTAAAGAAGCAAAAGAGTAGGGGTCTACTAACGTCATCTATCATACCACACAGCCATCAAATTGGCTATGGCTTGTAGGTAGGCACGCAGTGCTTAGCCAATGCAGCAAGCAGTTTCATAAATTAAACATTTTCAAATTCGTTTTGATTATGTAGTGTAGTCAGCTCACGAGCAAGGCAGCAGCATTCACTTTAATTTGCTATAAATAAAAATGTAAATTTTTTTAAAGCATTAAATTTTTTTTAATGTCTAATAAAAAAGGTTTTTGTTAAGCTTGTGTCACTTCCTAATAATTTTGAGTTTCCTCTTATGTGCGCTATACTGCTACGAGACAGTAGAGAAGCACCTTCATTGCTCTCCTCTAACCTTTTCTTCTTTATACACCATTAATAAATTACACCTACAACCATATGTAATTACAAAAATTTCGCTTAACGAATTGTCCACCCCCCAAGTTAATGAAAATTTATATCGACAAGCTGTGCGTGTAGAGCTTTATCCACTCTTCGACTCCACCACACATACGAATAGCTCCGCTTTTTTCTTAAATCGAAAAAAAAATTTTTGCAAATAAATTTACACTCTTCCCACATTTTACTGTGTGTACGTACATATAATCGTACGCTCCATTACTCAAGAATTTTTTTTTTTTTGCTTTATATTTTTTGTTGTCATTTATGCCATTCTATTTAGTTCGGTTTGTGCGCTGATGTTTCTTGGTTCTTTCTCGTGCTATTCTACTGTTCTACTGCTGTTCTTTTCCCCTCAATCGACCGCATTCCAATTGCTCATATACCACCACTTTTCGTATGAAATCACACGATCTGTTCACGTATTTTTCATTTCTTGAAAAAAAAAAATATACTTTTTACCGTCTCTGTATGTATATATGTAGTTAGCAAACTACAATCTAAAATTAATTTTTCAGATTCATGTCGTTCAGAAATGTAGATTTCACTGCTGGCCTCCTTCTCGTCCTCCTACTTCTGGCCATTTTCTACATACAGCAAACTACTATGTACATATCCCTCTGCGGTGGCATTCTTCAGAGATAAAATTCAAAAATATTGTATGAAGAATAAATAAAATATTGTCTGTTGCTGCACATATGTATGTACTGTTCTACATTCCTATGCATATCTTCACGCACGTACACACATACATATGTATGTATAATGTACATCATCTATTTTCATATGTAGTCATTTAAGTTTGTATGTGCATACATACATATGGATCTACTACTCGTATAATGAAATGATTTATTGCACGCAGTTTATAAATCTATTTATTTCGCATACCCAGGTCTACCCTCTACGGCGATATATTTGGTTTGTTTATCTACGGCGTTTTCCACTCACAGCATAAGTCAATCTCTAGTAATATATGCATATGCATATACCAGACCAGATTTCATTCAGTCTCGTCGGCATATCTACCAGTCCGTGGTGACTTAACAATTACCAACATAGCGTTCTAGTCTAATAGTCTAAATGGGAGTCCTTTGAAAACAGCAAATAAATAGTGCCACCTTTCATAACACGATCAGCCACAAAAATACTCGCAAACCTCTTGATAATTGAGTAACTCATTGAATAACTAATAATCGCTTGTTTCTGTTTTAAATGGGCGTGGCTGCTATACTTATAACCCAAACTCCGATATACATATGTAGACTTCCGTAAACGACAAGGTACTTTATAACAGCTCAAAAATCGAATTTCTACACTACATTCTTCAGTCGATTACAATACATATTTAAATTTTTTGAATGCAATTTTTTTCGAAAAAACGGACGGAAACGTATGTAGGTACACAATCACCCCCGTTTTTTTTTTTTTTTTTTTTTTTTGTAATATGAAACAGTCGTTGCGTATCTAATGCTCGATTCCAGCCGAACTTAGCTCATTCTTACTTGTTTATTTATCCCATTATGCTCACTATTTAACTGCTGATTCGAATGCGTGTTTATCAAATCGAAATTTTGCTATTCTACTCTTGAATATCCCGGTGGTGCTCTGGCGTTTTTTCTTCATTTTTTTCAGTTTTTTTTGTCGTTGTGGCACCAGTTTCTACTTATTCACTAGCATTTCTCAAACCAACTTTTAGCTGCTAACAGGCGTGGATGTAGAATTTTCTATGCACACTTGCGTCACCATTAATTTAGTCACCACTATGGCCAATGCCATAGTGTCATATATAGTTCTGTTTTGACTTATTTTTTATTTTTTTTTTGCTTGCAATCAGCTAAAAATAATCCATTCACACAGGAAGCACTTCCATTTCCACAAATAGCTAATCGAATGTTGAAGTGAATTGAGTAGAGCCGCGGCTTGGTTATTACCGATTGGGAAATTTCCATCGACACTAAGGAATCAGCAAAATTCAAATTTACTACCCACTAATGTGCTCAGTTGTTGTTTATCCCACTGCAATGTGCATTGCTAACTATTTCCTTTGACCGCACTGCATCGTCGCCGAAGCTGGAGACAATCATCATCGTCAACGTTGGGTTTCACAATTCCATGGCTTTTTCCGGTCGAAGTGCACTTCCGATTGAATTGTCTTTCTTTCTTTAATTTTTTCCCCATCTTGTTGGCCTTTACTTCATTTGTTCACGTACACGCGCACCAACACACTAGTGTGTTGATATATTTTGAGATTGCGATTTGTAGGAGCAGTCTCTCCACACACAGTCAGTCACACACAGAATTGCACACGGGAACACGGGCACATTCAGACTGATGTCGCCGCTTATACATACATATACACAATTGTACGTATATACATACGCATATAACTAGTATGTATTCGTAGTACATGATGATGTGCACAAGCACTGAAACCGCGTAGTGCACAATGGCTGTTTGCCGTTTGCCGCAATGCCGCCCGTCATATGACGATGACGATAATAACAATGCAAACAAGTACATATGTACGTACACACGGCAACAATAGAATATTTTTCAATATTTAAATAATGCCGAAAATTATCCGATAAGCGTGTAAGTTTCTACATACTCGTCATACATACTAATTGCCGACACTTGCAACAACGCCCATGAGGCAGTCAAAGTCCATGTAGCCACCATGAGGTTGAGGTTTTCTTTTGATTTATTGCTGCTAACGTAAGTTTTTCGTTGTTTAATATAGTTTGAAACACCACTGAATGCATGTGTATGTACGTATACCCAACAGCTTGTAAATCAGCTGTCCACCATCAATGTTTTGCAGTCGACGTAGAACTAATGCCATGCCCAGCTGACCACCAGCCATCTGACTCTGACTCTGCTCTGTTTCCAATCTCATTGCTTTGCTATGCGATTTTGTGTTTCACTACTTTTGTACTGGCTTCAGGAAACCAATATATCTCTCTCTCTCTGTGTATGCGGATACCACCAAGTGCTAATCGACATAGAGCGATTATTTTTAAGACGAACCGTTCAGACCGGCTGTGCCTGATCAAATGAGTGTTGCTCGGTGTCGCTGTTCAATCAAAAGCGACCAGCGTCAGCTATTTGCCATAAAATTTCTTTCGGTTCGCTTTTACAAGTAAGCTTCGTGGTGTCTCCACTTGCAAACTCTTTGTACATACATACATATGTACGCATATACAGTCTTCATATGCTTATATACATAGTATGTTTGCCTGTGTAGTGTTCGTGTTTTCTGTGACTGTGTGGCTTTCCATCCAGAGAGCTGCTTGCTACCCAGTGCTAATTCAAGTGTGTAGATAGATATTGTCAGTGTCAGAGTGCCGGCGACCGAGCGAGTGTTTCTCCCACCGTCGTTTTTGCCAATGCCGGTAATCGTGTAGTGTATACTTTGGTTTTTTTTACTAACATACATACATATGTACATATTTATCTATGTAGTATATTTTTTGAGCTTATGCTGTTGTTGTCTACTTACGACTACGACCATTGACGACGTTGATGATGGCAACGACCCGTCGCACGTCTCCTGTCTGGCATTTCCAACTCCTTGCTGGGGACGACAACAAATGCTATCGGCATTGCCACTGCCACTGTCGACGCCGATGTTACCGTCTCTACCGTATGACTCCGACCATCGGACTCTGTCTCAGCCATTCACCAGCCACTCAGTCATCGTCACTATAACCATAACCATCACGAATGTTGTTGTGGTCGTATTCTTGGGGCATTTAAATTTTTTTTCTTTTTGGTTCTTTTATCGTGGTTGTGTGTTTTTTGCTGCTGCTTTGCTCGTACTCCTATGTCAGTGAGCAAGCGCCGAAAAACTGATTATACACGAAGGTTTATATGCAGTTGCATATATGCATCTATGTATGTATTGTATTTGTGTCTCGAATGCATACTTTGTGGGGAGCTATAGAGTTTCGCTTGGTTCTTGTGTGGCGCTACTTCTTCTTCAATGGCGAAGACTACGCTTCGACTATGTAAATGCTTAGAACTCCACACAAAATGTGTAAAAGTTCCCGAAAGTGGAGAAAGTTTTTGGCTGCCATTCACCAGGAAGTGAACAGTAACGAGTCTTTTACATATGGTTGAAATGGCTCAGAACTTCCGGTCTTATACCAAGTATCCTATACGTAGCTAACAAACACCCGTTTGGGGGGAGCTAAAGTGATCAGACGAATTTAGTAGTTAGCGCAACTGATTGCGTGGAATGGATGGTTTCAACCCAATCTCAAGATCGTCCTTAAAAGTAAGCGACTCAAGCCATATCTCTCTTGGCTTTCCAAAAAGGAATTACTTCTATAAAACTTAATTACCTCAATCAAAGAGCTGGCACTATAAAACAAAGCCTGCCACGAGTGCAACCAGAAGTTCAAGCCCATGAGCGAGTATCTAATGTAATGTCGAAACTTCACCAGACCCCACTCTTGGATTTATTCGTGAGAAATGATTCATTCCTTTTTCCGTTTTTGATACTGGGAGAAAAAATGATTTCCAGACAGACTGAGTGTATTACTCGAGTAGATTCTCCTTAGATAAGTGTCCGATAGAGAGCCGTGGGTTGAAAATTTGCGCTTGAAAGTGTTTTGAATAGTATTTATAACTGTTCTTTTTCCTATTTCTTTGCACATATTGTAAGTGATAAAAGCAGACACTGCTGAATATGACTTTTTCCCCCATTCCACATCATCACAACTGACCACACAGACAATAATTGCCTGATAGCCTTTGTTCATTTATTTTTCCACGGGCAGGCATCATCAAATGAGCCAAAGGGTTAACGCAACTTGCAATAATCACTTGGTTGTAGATGTCGCCCAAATCAAATTTCGCCCGGCCACCTTTAGAGTTGTTCTTGTCACCACTATCATTGTCATTAACAAGGTTGCAATGTAAAGTTGTGCGAAGAGTTGGAAATACATATGAGTAATGGTGTTACTCAGCCCTGGCTGAGAGTTTGTCATATTTGGCGGCTTTTGGAGCTCATTTATACCTCGAACGGGTTTGTTAACTTAATGGTTGAATGTACTGTTATAAAATAATTCAGATAAATTTGATTGAACGGAATGAGGAAACAGATTTGTTGTTATATTTATGCAAACCTCGAGATGAATCCATAAGAATAAAAAAAAATTGTGTGCGTAAATGGCTTTGCAGTCAATCATGATATTCTCTTTATCCAGGTCAAGTTTATATTCTTTGGAATTTTCATAATATTGTCTCTTAACACGAAACAGCAGGCTGCGATGCCATATATTACCGCTGTACACTCTACACACTACGTGGACATCATCTTCCTCCCGGCCGGATGCAAAGCTGAAACCCGTCAAATTTTCACAACACTACTCTACACTAGAACGATCCTGTAGATCCGCAAAGGAGCACACCTCCTCCTCTTTTAATGCCACTATCAGATAATTGTATATCTCAATGAGATGGTTATCGCTTGGAAATATCGTACGCTAATCGCGACTTATTTTCCCCAAAGAATTGCGGCTAATTCTTCCGACTTTTTGTGCTGCGCATTTCAGTGGGGTTCAAGAGGTTCAAGAATTTATCCACGGTAAGGCATGGCTGCCGCAAGAGGCGACTAAAATCGAATAGTTTCCTGCGACAGTCGGGTCTTTATACCGGATTTTCATTCTATCAAGAACTGTCACTTCCGTGATATTCCCCGAAAACCGATTTGGGGAATATGTTTGCAGTCGCTACAACAACAACAACATGGATAGAACCAAACGAGAAGTGGCCCGCTGACTACGCAAATTTTTAAGCATAAGCGTGACGCTAGATTTTACCAGGGTAGAGGTTCCGATATTTATTCGGAACTGTAATTGAACTATTTCTGAATTCTCGAACGACGTGGAAACATGTACCGCTATTTAAACTTGGGATATCCGCCATCAAAGAGCATACGTATCGCCAGATATATATCATCTTCCCAATAATAAAGACACTTGAGACCTTGCTGCACCCGCCATTTTTCCAATCATTTGAATTTAGCTGTACATCGGCATGTCTTCCGTAACGACTAACACCGCTTGAGCACGTAAATAATCAGATTACTCACGACCTCAACTAAAACCGACCCTCCAGCGCTCCATCTACATGAGGAACATAGGCCCCAGAAATCACCTGCTTGAAACACTGTCACTAAATATGCCCATCATTAACCGCTCTAGTAATGTGGAACCAGAACACTACTTTTATTAGAATCATTGGAATCTGTACTCAAGTGGTAACACTTGACAACTATAGTTAGTAGGGTATTCAAGTTGTTGCTGTTTCCAACTAATAATGTCTCTGTTGAGACGTAGACAAAGATTGTGAAATAATGATTTTTTGAAAACAAAACGTTCCAACACGAGAAGTAGCAGGCATGTTTGGGTTAAGTCACTCTGCAGTAACAAAATTGTAGCAAAATGAGAAAAAAGACTCCGGGAGGGAAGAAATTCGTCACACCAAGGGATGCAAATCCTTTCAAGCCCTTATGCATGGCACATCAAATCGAATCGGCAATAAACGCTTTTCAGAGAATTAGATAAGTTGCAATAGGTCACTTGCATTGTTCGCACAGTCCAACACACGCTGATTACAATGAAAGATCGCAATGAAAAATTGGTCATAAACTCTCTTTCTTGGCCCTAAAACCGCCCAGATCTCAACATAATCGCTCTTTAGGTGTATTTTCGAAAGTTCTCATAAATGTTATCAAAACAATTAATTTGAATAAAATATTGAATATGTGGTGTTACATTTTATACCCTTCATGAACATGTAATGGTATAGTAACTTTGGCCCGAGGCATGTAAGTACCAGAAGGAGAAGAGATAGCCCCATGAAAATTTATACCGATCGTACCAATGTTCATCTGTCTGTCTGTATGTTTGAACGCAAACCAGTCTCTCAGTCTTTGAGGTATTTCAATGAATCTTGCCAGTTTATTTCTGTCATGTATTGATCATTTGTCGGAATCGGTCGACTATACCATACAACGGGTGATCCATTTCGTGGTTCCCAATTTTCAGATGATCCATCCATTGAGTCCAATTTTCGATGACTAGTTCGAGCATTTCGACTGGTAACTGGTACGATGTTTTGCTCCAAGGACTGAATCGAAGCGAAATTGTCCGCATAGACTTTAGACTTTACATATCCCCAAGTCTAACGGTGTGATATCATATGATCTTGGTGGCCAATCGACCAGCCTTAAACGTGAAATTATCTGCTCAACGAAGTGTTCTCTCAATAAATCCATTCATTGATGCGATGTGTGGGAAGTGACGCCGTCTTCTTGAAACCAAATCTCGCGGATATCACGAGCTTCAATTTCAGGCCTCAAATAGTCGGTTATCATGGCGCGATAACGGTCGCCATTGACGGTTACGTTCGCACCGGCATCATTTTTGAACAGATGATTCCACCAACCTACAAACCACACCAAACCGTTGTTTTTTCTGGATGAAATGGCAGCTCTTGAATCTCTTCAGGTTGCTCTTCGCGGAAATTTTGCTTGTTTACATACCAGCCAGAAATGGGTCTCATCGCTGAACAAAATTTGGCTTGAAAACGTCGGATCTTCTTGGAACTTTTCAAGAGCGAAGCGATGTCGCTTGGGAAGGTCGAGCGACTTCAGTTTTTGCACAAGCTGTATTTTGTACGCTTTCAATTTAAGATCTCGACGTAAAATGCAACCAAGTCGTTCCAATACGTCAGTCCGAGATGCTGCGAATGGCGCCGAATCGACTCTGCACGGTTTTCGTGTACATTCTCAGCTACGGCCGTTATATTTTCTTAACTGCGTGCTGGACGTGATCTATTCGGTTGGATATTATCCAATAATGAATATTGGATCTCAAGATGGGTGATGGTGTAGCGAATAGTACGCTCAGTAGTTCGATTATGTTGACCATAAGTTGAGCAAAGCACGCGAAACACATTCGTTACAGAACGTGAATTTTCGTAATGAAATTGAATGACTTGTAAACGTTGTTCAGGCGTAAGTCTTTCCATGATGAAATGCCGAACAATACTGAACAAACATAACATGACAGCTTGACACGACTCAAATGTGATCTGTCAAAAAAAGGGTATTGGAAAAAGTACCTCTACCTGGATCACCGTTTACTTTTGTTTCAGATATTGATCTATTTATCAATTATTATCAAATTTTAATCACTTGTTAAGAAGATTGTTATTTTTTTTCGAAATTTTTATATTCTTAATATATTTTAACTATATAAAAGAAAAACAAAAAAATAAAAGTCGTTTTGAATAGGTTCTATAAAAAGATAAGATTTATTTCTCAATTAAAATTTTCACTTATAACTACGTAAATACATACGTATATATTTTGATACTTCTTACTTACTAAATATCATCTATATCATTTTGCCGTATTCTGTTTTTACATGCATACGTTTTTTACAAACATTTTTTTTTTAATTTTATTTACAAAATTTCTGTAATTTTTTTTTTATAAAATACTATTTGAATATTAAAATTTGAATTAACAATTTTAACAATTAACTAAAAGTATTTATGTCTATACATATAAGGAGTGTTCAAATTGTTTTGTCAAGAGCTAAAAAGTGCACAATTACATTGCGAACTGACAAGAAATAACAGTAATAAGAAACATACAATTTGCTGTGTGTGTTGATAAAAAGTTCATTATGTCGACACATACAAACATACAAAGTTTAAATTGCATAAAATCTACTAGTTGAACAGCTTATGTTAAAAAAATAATGATTTTGAAAAACCAAATTTTTGTGTTTTTTTCCAAAAATATTGATCACTCACCGCGCTGTTGCTACATAAACATACATTAATATTAACTATGTACACATTGTGTCTCTAACTACTTTCATTTCTTAGTTAAACTATATGTAATTTATATGATTTAATATCAGTGTACGTAGATGATGACGATCGTCTCCGAACGTGAATTTAAAACCTACTATTATGGGGAGTTATTAGTTTGAGTTGGCACAAACGGACTCCAACGCAAGCAACTATCATCGATTTTCGGAAAATTACCGCGTTGTTTAACACGTTTCTCATATTCATCGAGCACGTCCTGTAATGGAAATAAAGTGCATAATTGGTAATAATAAAGTTTTCAAAAATTTGCCATAAAATTTCTAGTTTTAAGCGTTTTAATTGTTGGTTTTTGGTGTGTAAACGTGATAGCTGGACTAATAATAATTTTGAAGAATTTAAATAAAATGATATTTAATAATAATTTAATAATTATTTCACACTTTTTGCAAAATTGCATAAATTTTAAACATAAGAATTCAATTACTCGCAGACAGACAGACAGAATTACAAGTTTTTACCGAAAGGCACACTTCCGCACTGAGCAAAATATCATTTTTCGACAGTTTTCTGCCGGAAGTTCAGAAACAAATCAATGATTATTTGAACCTAACCCCACCAGCATTCAATAGGTTCATTGTTCCTCCCCGCGTAGACCAGCTATGCATTTGTGAATAGTTCGTTCGACATGCTCACCTCCGTAAGAGGTGCAGCTGGGCGCATTTTGTGAGAGATGTCACGACTCACTAGCAAGCTTCGATATCTACTATGCAGGCCCTATACTCAGCTGACTCCACTTCACATAGCTGGTGATATCTAAGGGGCCATCAATACAACCCCATGTTTACTACATTCTCTTCAACGGTTTGATCTGTCTACAATTCCCGCTGACAAACAATAATTTAGTGATATGTTCTATGTTGGAATTGCTGCAAGACCTTAAGTATTTCTCCAAGAACTACACCTTTAGTCAACATTTAAGGGCGCTGAAGGGTCTGAGGCTGTCGACGGTGACAGCCCTACCCTCTACATCCTCACTTTACTTGAGTTAATTTCCTCACTTATTTACCGCTTGACTTTCTAACAGAAACCTGATCTTCCCATTAAAGCGATTACCCGTTTGATACTTTCAGTAATGCACACAAGTTTTGATTGGAAGACGGAGTTGTAGTCATTGGTTGTTGAGGCGATCACAGAAGTACACTGCTGCTGTTATTGTCTCGCATTTAGACTCTTCGCTGGCTCTGACCTGTTTTACCTGCTGAGGCAGTGCGTGCTAGGAGGTGTAGGATCAAGGATTTGAGTTCAAGCTAGACTAACTAGTAAACATATTTTGTATACCTTTCATAAACCTGAAATACTAACTTTTGTCCGAAATGATTTAAGTACCAGCAGGAGAGATAGATCCACCAAATTTTATATCGCGCATATCAGAATGAAGAAGTGAGTTTATTCAAATGACCACCTCGTGAATTTTTGCAAACTTCGATCCCTTTGAGGTAATTTTCGAACACTTTTTGACACATATTGTGCGGTATCTCAGCCATAACTTGGCAAATTTTGCTTTTCAAGTGCTCACGAGTTAAAGGTTTATTCTCATAAACACGGTATTTCGTGTAGCCCCACAAAAAAAGTTTAACGCTGTCAAATCGCACGATCTCGATGGTTAATTCACATTGCCAAAACGAGAGATTACGCGGCCGGGTAATATCTCTCGCAATAAATTCAGTAACAGACTCGCCATTTTCGCTTTCAATCCCACTTCCGGACTAAAGAGCGCCTCAGAAAGTAAGCTTTTTTTAAGGTTATGACCTCTCTTCAATTATCTGAGGGTTCTTGGAGCCCCAAATGCGACAATGTTGCATTTCGTATCCACCGAGTGAGAAATTTGACTCGGCGCGGAAGAAAATTTAGTTGGGAAAATCGCGGTCCACTGCTTGTTGTTCAAGCACCCAATCGAGGTAACTACGGCGTTGTGAATGGTCAGCTGGTTTCAGTTATTGCGTGAGCTGGACTTTGTATGGATGTAGGTGTAAATCCAAGTGCTAAATACGTCATAATGTGTCATAAGAAAGACCCAGCTCTTGAAAACGTCGAGAAATAAACACAGCCGAGACTTCAGCTACCCTTTCACTTACAACAGCGATATTTGAGGTCAAACGAGCAAAGCGACGAGGCACAGGCCTCACAATATATGTAACCGATCCTGTCCCTTCAAGTTTCTTTAAAATTGTACTAATTGCTTGAGCAGTTGGATGATTATAGGCACCATAATCTCCTCTTAAAGCACGAAACGTGGCCACGTTTGAGACATTATTGTTGTAGGAGATTTCAACAATTTTAACGAGTTATATGATTCTTAAGTGATCCATTTTCATAAACGCCTGAATTTTAACTAAAATAAAATATGTTTGGTTCGACAGTTAAGTTTGGCAGATGTCAAAATATAGCCCTGCACTTTCGAAGCCACGTTGGTACTGAAAATCATCGAAAACGGAAGACTAAATTATATAGCCCCCATACAAACGATTGGTTCAGGTATGAGGTTTTAGGTCAAAAATCCGTCAAAACAAGCATCTAAGAGCAAATGAATGTTGGTACTGAAAATCAAAGAAATCGAATTTTGCATTTTTCAATAAATTTTATAGGTTCTGCGGCATGACCGAAGACAACACTTTCTACTTGTTTTTTTTTATGTAAAGTCGGTCCTTGTGAGGTAATTCTTATACCTCCGAATCTATCCTTGAGATAAAACTAATGGCTTCTTAATTCAACTAGTTTTTTGCTCTCGTTTTTTTTTTTTTTTTTTTTGAGAAATTTCATAACAAATAAATCAATTGATTTATCAAAACTTATACTCACTTGTTTCTTAAGTACAATATGTTTGCCTTTCCAATACTTCATCATGCCCAAAGCCTGCAAAGTGCTCACGATATCGTATGAATAAATAGCGGTTTCCTGTAAAAGATTGAATCAAAATGATGCTAGTTAAGAAATAACTTATAAAATGTGGAAAAATCGCCGAAAATCGCTTCAGCGGTTATAACAGCTGTCACACATAAGTACATATATTGTTTACCTGCGACACATCCTTGATACTCAGCGTACTTCCGGTTCGATTACAGAGATAATCTAAAAGCACATCTTTCCAATACGATCGATACGATATTAAGCCCAAATCCGACAGCGGTTTTTCCGGCGAACCAATTTTGCCCTCAACGCGAGTCAAAAGGTAACCTAAGCGAATAAAATTTATGAAAAATATAAGAAAAAAACTAAAAAATGAAAAATTTTACACCAAAACTACACATAAATATATGTATGTATGTATCTCCTTTGATTTGTATACACTCGTAATATAACTAGTGAGAGTGCAGGGTCATCGTGTGAACGCCTTCAAGTTCTTTGGCATCACGTGTCTACCCTCAAACCCAATGTATGAATGAATGAAACGCTGTTTGCCTGACTGTCTGTTGAAATCCTCAACAACCCTGCCAACCGACGCATATGTATGACCAACTTTGTCACTTCCCCATAATAAAACGCCATCTACATGCGTCTAGACAGACCATAACTTGAGGATGAGTACATACTATGTAATGTCGTTATGGGTGCGTACATGTGTGCAGCATAAATACTTGTATTTACATATACTCCTTTACATACATATGTATGTATGTGTATACTACGACGCTTTAGCGGGTAGAAACCCTGGACGAGCGGACAAAACATTTGCAGGAACAGTTCAATTCTGTTCCGTCATTCAAGTTTTGCAAAAAGCTTTACAGTCAACGCCGACAAGCGTCCATTCAACCCACGCATCGTATACATATACGATACCAAAGCAAGCACACATACATATACTGACACACACATAAATATGCAGAGCTCTAGTACATTACTTTGTCAGCGAATTACAATAGCAAGCGTAGTGTATGCAAGTATGTATGTATGCATGTATGTGAGGGAGTCGAGTTTATGTTGTAGCAAATTTATGCTTTTGGCTGTTGGCGTCTGAAGTTCTCCGAAACCCCAACTCAACTCACCTTAACAGTAAACTTACTGTGGCAGTCTCGTGTAAACTCGACAAACTCAACAAGCTCAACAACAAACTCGACGCTGGGGGTTGAATACTTTTTGTGCGTTGCAACGCCGCGCAAAAACGCAAAAACCGTGTCTACTGCAGCATTGCCTCTGCAGCTACGATGATTGCGCTGCGCTGCCACACCCTGTCCTGCATTTAGCAGCCAGACACAAGCAGACTAATATTCGCCCACATACCCCAAAAGACCGGTGCAGCATAGCCGCTTGAAACACCCCGAGTGCGCGGCGAGTGCGAGTAGACGACGTAAGGCAACGAAACCAAGGCTGCTTTGATTTTTCTTTTCAGCACAAACTAAAAAGTCTACATTTATTATGTACATACATACACACATACAGAACAGAGCAGAAGAACACTTGCACACGTACAAAGGCGGCGACACACATACATAAGCATGGGGAAATGACGAGACGACTTTATCGATCTGTTTTCAGGCGTAGTCAAAAGTGTTAGATTCGCCGCTAAAGTCAGAACCGAGTACTCATCAAATGCGTTTAGGTATCGAGATAAATTTTTGTACTAATGTATGAGCGCATGTGAAGCGCCTCAAGTGTTTACGATATTAAACTATTAAAATTAAGAATAATTGTGAAAAAGCGGTCTCCGGAGGTGAATGGTTAGTATTGCATACTAATCTGCGGCGAATGCTGACCAAATCTACCTTCAAAGTAGTAAAAAAAATTTGAATACAGTGCCCCAGAGGCGCTTAAAAAACTACAAGTTGGAAAAACGTCAACACACACACCACCAATCGGAGGAGAAACTCGGCCGAAAACCCCTTGAGTAGATCTAAATCGTAAATTATAAAAAAAAATTCTGGAAGGTGGCAGCTTTACCAAAAGAATGTACACTAAAAGATTTCAAAAAGTACATTCATTTAGTGGTACCGAAAGTGCACAGCTGCATTTTGACATCTGTCAAACTTAACTAGCAAACCAAACATCTTTTGTTTTAGTTAAAAGTCAGGCATTTATGAAAATGGATAGCTGAACAACCGCACAACGTGTTGAAATTGTCGAAACCTACAACAAAAATTTTAATTCAAACAGGTCCACGTTTCGTTCTTTTAAGGGCATTATGGTGCACATAAACGTCCGACTACTCCAGCAATTGGTAAAATTTTAAAGAAATTCGAAGAGACTGGATCGATTACAGATATTGTAAGACCTGTGCATCATCGTTTTGCTCGTTCCACCTCAATTATCGCTGCTGTAAGTGAAAGGGTAGCCGAAGTCCCGAATGTGTCTATTTCTCGAAGTTCTCAAGAGCTGGGTCTTTCTATTGGCACATTATGACGTATTTTGCACTTGGACTTACACCTAAATCCGTATAAAGTCCAGCTCACACAACAACTGAAGCCAGCTGACCATTCACAACGTGGTAGCTACGTCGATTGGGTGCTTGAACAACAAGCAGTGGACAGCCAAGAAGCACATTTCTCACATAGGTATTACCTAAATAAGCAAAGTTGTCGCATTTGGGGTACCAAGAACCTCAAATAATTGAAAAGAGGCCATTATACCCAAAAAAAAAAAAAAACTTACTGTCTAGTGCACTGTTTGGTCCGAAGGTGTGATTGGACTTCACTTCTTTGAAAACGATATCGTCGAGATTGTCACTGTCAATTCGTAGCGTTGTGGTCGTATGATAGCCGACTTTGTTTGGCCTGCAATTGAAGAACACGACTTGGACAATATGTGGTTCCAAAACGATGGTGCCACATGCCACAAAATACGAGCGAATATGAATACTCCCTGCGGGTCAGGGGTTCAAGAATTTACCAGCGGTAAGGCATGCCTGTCATAAGAGGCTACTAAAATCCAATAGTTCTCGCGACAGTCAGGTCTTATATACGGCCAAGAACAGTCACTCCCGCAATATTCCCCGAAGCCCGATTTGGGGAATTTTTCTGTGGTTACAACAACAACAAAACAACAGGCGAATATGGATTTATTGCGAGAAAAATATTCTGGCAGCGTAATCTCTCGTCTTGGCGATGTCAATTGGCCTCCGAGGTCGTGCGATTTGACACCGTTGGACTTTTTACGCGAAAGACTGTGTTTCTGCGAATAAACCTTTAACTCTTGAGCACTTGAAAACCAACATTCGTCAAGATATGACTGAGATACCGCCCAATATGTACCAAAAAGTAATCGAAAATTACCTCAAATGGGTCGAAGTGTGCGGAAATTCAAGAGGCGATCTTTTGAATGATGTTGTGTTTCACATATAATACCAAGGTTGAAGCTTTATAATAAAACTAAGGAATTTCATGAAAAAAATTATTTTAAATGCTATTTTGGATACCAGAAGATGGATAACCCTATAAGTGGAAATGAATAAAGAAAAAAATTTAACTCATCGTGAATGTCCGGTTTGAACTGAGATGAAATTTGCTGAATCAGAGCACGTACGTGAACTGCGAATAGTCTAAAGGACGTCAAAACCTACACGGAAGAAAATTTATTTATTTCGATTAGCAGCCACCTTTTATCCTACTAATTCGGAATTTAATTGAAAATGCGTTTAAATTGGTACTCGAGAAAACAGCCCTCCTACGAGTATACACATTTGATTTTAATAAATACGAATGTATTGCATGCCAGTGCGCAGTAATCGGTTACTCATTGTACTCGTTCACTGTTTGTTTGCACCACAACAAGGACGACGCCCTTTCATTGTGACCTGTCCTGACCTTTGTTGTCTGCTCAGCATTTGTATGTGTGCATGTGCTATGCTTGTAATTCGTCGTCATCGTCATTGTCGCCGATGTGCAGTCGCTGCCGCTGTCGCTGTCGCGCTGTCAACACAAACAAACACAAATGACAATTACGCAAATCAATATTAATAATAACGCAATAACGCATTGGAGATTTATTAATAAACGTGAGTTATTTCTAAACCCGAAATGATTAAATGTTCACATACTTATATTTATGTATTTATGTATGTATGTAGCATATTTGGTTTGGTGTGGTTAAGAAAGGTGACGTATTAGATGAAAATCAACTAGTATATTTGTAAATATTGCACTTTTTTATGAAAATTTTTGAGCATTTGCGTTTTTTTCTAAAAATAAATATTAAAAATCTTTTTTTATTAATAAATGGTTGTAGAGATTAAAAGGCACAAGGCATCCTGGAAGTTTATATTTCAGTATTGCTCTTTAAAGTTATTTCTAAAGCGAAAAAATTAATCTTAGGCATAAATTAAGACTGCAGAGCAGTGATGGCTGCTACTAAAGGGTGTTTTTTTTTATAGAGGTATAGAACTTTAAGTTGCAATAAAACAACGATGGATTATTCGATTGACATGAATTTTATTTATCCGAAAGATAATCTTGTGGCATTACATTTTAAATATGATTTCTGGCATATGACCGCCACGGCTGGCGCGGATGTAGTCCAATCTGGACGTCCAATTTTCGATGACTTTTTCCAACATTTGTGGCCGTATATCGGCAATAACACGGCGAATGTTGTCTTCCAACTGGTCAAGCGTTTGTGGCTTATCCGCATAGACCAATGACTTTACATAGCCCCACAGAAAGTAGTCTAGCGGTGTTAAATCACAAGATCTTGGAGGCCAATTCACAGGTCCAAAACGTGAAATTAGGCGGTCACCAAACGTGTCTTTCAATAAATTTTTTGTGGCACGAGCTGTGTGACATGTTGCGCCGTCTTCTTGAAACCACATCTCCTGGACATCATGGTTATTCAATTCAGGAATGAAAAAGTTAGTAATCATGGCACTATACCGATCACTATTGACTGTAACGTTCTGGCCACCATCGTTTTTGAAAAAGTACGGACCAATGATTCCACCAGCCCATAAAGCGCACCAAACAGTCAGTTTTTCTGGATGTAACGGTGTTTCAACATACACTTGAGGATTACCTTCACTCCAAATGCGGCAGTTTTGTTTGTTGACGTAGCCATTCAACCAGAAGCGCGCTTCATCGCTAAACATCGCTAAAATGGACGTAGTTCGCGATACGTTTTCCGCACAGAACCATTATTTTCGAAATAAAATTGCACTATTTACAAGCGTTGTTCAGGCGTGAGTCTATTCATGATGAATTGCCAAACCAAACTGAGAATAAATCACTTAACAACTGTTAAATCGGTCGTCATCTTGAAAAGTAATGCCAACTTAAAGTTCTATACCTCTATAAAAAAAAACACCCTATACGAATAATTGACATATCGAACAAGTTCTTTGCGATTGAGGTAGCTGTTTTAGAGAAGCTTCAAGTATTATGTTTATACTCGTATTTTTTTAAGAAAGTGTTTAATCTTCAAGCTAAAAACTCTTCTAAGATACCAATAGCGGAATGATATTAGGAAAATACAAAAAAGTTGTAACTGTTTTGGCTTTATGTAAAGCTTGACCGCTTGGTCGGCGACGCTGCGACAAGCGACTATTATGAAAAAAGTTATTTAAGCTTAAATTAGGGAAGTCATAATCGTACTATACCGTAAAAAGTGATCAAACCAACAACACTGCTTCCAATTGGTGCCATATTAAATGCCGTGGTCAAACTCAAAGCCACAGATACGGCGGTGGTTTGATAAGTCAGACTTTTTGAATAAAACATATTTTTTCGACAAATAAGCGTTTTATATCTCAACATATCCTTATTTCAGCTCTGTACATTTGGTTCAGCGTTTTTCAATTTTTCTTTTCCTTCCAAATAAAAGATTTTTTTCAAGGCCCTCAAAAAAGGCTTTTGTTTCTCTTCATTCGACCCGAATCTCCTACCGCCGCCGTCATTTCTTCATGTTTGGAAACAACAACTATGTTGCAGGGGGCTACATCTGGAGAATATGCGTGATGAGGTAAGAATTTATGAATTTTTGGTGAGTTTATGGTGACTACACACGTGTGCACCCGTGCATTGTTCTGATGGAACAGCACTTTTTTTCGTCAAATACGGTCATTTCTGCTTTAAATCTACATATATCGAATCTGTCTAAAAGCTTTGAAGAACGCTTTGAATTTACCCTTTTCAAGGTAATTGATGTGAGTGACACCACGTATATAGCAAAAACTGTGCTCATGACCTTGCTGGCCGACAAATCCACCTTGGATTTTATCGCCGATTTCTAGAGCAATTTCCTCTTTCGCAGAGTCCCCATATTATTTATCAAGTCTTTCCTTGGTTTGAGTGATGGTTTATTTATGTATGTAAAAAAATAATGCTTAATAAGTAGGCGAAATTCACTTTTTTCACTTTCGTTAAAATTCACGAGGCCTCCTGCTTTCAATGGCTGTCAAACAAAAACTAAATGCCGTAGCTGATCAAAGTTTTAAAGCAGTATATTAATCGATAACACTTGACGGGAGCAGTGTTGTATTTACAGTAACTACGCGGCAAATTCAAAATTTCACTGACTTATCACACAACCCTCGTACAGTGTTATACAAGAGTGTACAACTGCTGGCATATGCCAAAGAAATTGCTATCATAGGCCTCAAGAACCAGACCTTTACTTCTGGTTTTTCAAGGCTGGTCGTAGAAACGAAGGGAATGGGTAGTACAAGAGCATTTCGTCTTGCTTCTATCGTCAAACAAACAGTCAACGCAGTCGTGTATTGGCTTCCACATCACTGTTGACAGTCGTAACTTTGAAGTTAAAGACAATTTTGTCTATCTTGGAACCAGTTATAACAACAGGGTCAGCCTAGAAATCCAACGCAGAATCACTCTTGCCAACAGCTGCTATTTTGGACTGAGTAGGCAATTTAAGGAGTAAAGTCCTCTCTCGACAAACCAAAACCAAACTCTACAAGTAACTCATCATTCCCGTCCTGATATTTAGTGCAGAAGCTTAGACGATGTTGACATCCGATGAGTTAGCTTTAAGAGTTTTCGAGAGAAAGCTTTTGCGGAAGTTTTATAGTCCTTTGCGAATTGGCAACGGCGTAGAATGAGAATAGATATAAAGAAGTAAAATGCCCGTATGATAGATTAATAGATTTATTTTAATTCGATTGGATTTGGTTGCCAACTGCTATTTAAAAATTCTAAACAATGCAAAGTGAAATATTGAGTTCCCGGGTGAACATAATAGAATTATAACAGATCAATTGAAAAGTCCCCGGTCTACCATAGTAAAACACTTTTTTTTGGAAAAACTAATTTTTTTTTACTCAACATAGTTTCCTTCAAGGGTGATTATAGCGACCCTCCAACTTTTCGATACCATTTTTGTAGTCAGATTTGTCTTCTGTTTCAAAATGGGCCTCAGTTTCGGCGATCACCTCATCATTCGTCGAAAATTTCTTTCCAGCGAGCATTATTTTGAAATCTGAGAACAGAAAACAGTCGCTGAGGGCAAGATCTGGTGAACACAGTGGATGAGGAAGCGATTCGGAGCCTTATTTATAAATTCTCGCCATCGATTTCACTGACTTGTGACACCTTGCACTGTCTAGGTGAAGCAGTACTTTCTTTTTTTTCAAATACGGCCGGTTTTCGGCGAACGATCCAATAACACTATATAATAGTCACTGTCGATGGTCCTTCCTTTTTCAACGTAGTCAATGAAAGTTATTCCATGCACATCCCAAAATACAGACGCCATAACCTCGCCAGCCGACTGTTGCCTTTTTCCGCGCTTTGGAGCGGGTTCATCGTGTGCAGTCCACCCGAATGACTGCCGATTTGACTTAGGAGTGAAATGATGAAGCCATGTTTCATCCGTTGTCACATATCGATGCAAACACTTGGGTCTATTATGCTTGAATTTCTAAAGGCACTGCTCCGAATCATCAACTCGTCGTAGTTTTTGGTCAAAAGTGAGCTCACGCGGCACCCACACAGCACAGAGCTTTCTCATAACCAAATGTTCGTGAATAATGAGATGTACACGCTCAGTTGATATCTTTTGAGCGCCTGTTATTTCATTCAATTTCAATTTACGGTCGTGCAAAATCATTTTGTGGATTTTTTGATACTTTCGTCGGTAACCACCCGTTTTGGGTGTTCACTGAGTTCACCGTCTTCGGTGCTCATTTGACCACGTCTAAACTTAGTATACCAATCCTTGATTGTTAATCAAAAATGACTAACTAAAATCGCATGGACTTAGTTCTACTAGCGCCAGCTATATGTCAGGCCGGGGACTTTCCAATTGTTGCCATCTAATTCAAAATTAGTTAATATTTGAGGAGAGCTGTAAATGAACGGGCATGCATTCGGTGTGTGAAAAGCTAATATTTACTGTTTCGTGATTGCTTTATAATATATCGAAATTTCGAAGCAGGTGTAAAGCACGAACATACATATGTACATACATATACGAGTTTATATAAAATGAAGTAACGGTATTTGAATAGCATTGACTGACTACAACAGTTAAGTATTGAATATTGTATTGAGTTTACTGTGCAGTTTGAATCATGCTGCAGATTGCCTAATCTCTATGAATCATAAGCACTGACGAATTAAATACTGGCTGGATGAAAATACTATGACTAAATAAATATAAAAAAAAACTTCACAATCAAAAACTTGCTTCAAAATTATAAGGAAAATAACCGGTGATGGCTTATTGCACATACACGCATACATACATAAAGGAATACGAGCTAAAAAGCAGCTGGAAAATTACAATGCACATACTCGCGCATATTCATATTTATAAATATACATATATAAATTCCCAGAAACGGAGATTATTTCGTAAAAATTTTCAAAAGCTCTTTTTGTGTACCATTTTTTTCCAAGGATTCTCCTTCCGCAATTTGGAAAGTTGGAATGGACGCTCCCTTCCTTGGCCCGGGAAAGTATTGAGTATGTATCAACTGTCTGCGCTGGAGCACAGCAGCAGCAGCAACAACAACAACAACAACAACAACGAAAACAATAACAACAATTACAATAATAACAGCAATGACAACAAATATAACAATAAAAGTGCAGACGGACGCGCCACAGTGAATACTGCAAAAGGCTGGGCTGGCTATGGCGTTAACGCTGATATATGATAAGCATATATGTATATACAAACTAGTAGCTACATACACTATATACATACATATGTATATAAATAAATATATTTATATAAATATGTAATCACATTGCATGCATTACATGACAAGTAGAAGTCGAAACCAGAGTTTGGGTAAGAGCTCTACAAGAATACTATATAGACATACATACATACATACATACATATATACATACACAGAAACATACATACATATGTACAAATGCACAAGGTATGTGAAGTGGTGTAAGGTCAATGTCGCTTGAAACGGAACGGAACTCTGCACATCTCTGCCGCAGACGTATGCCCAGTCTGTGTGTGGCGACAGCAACAACAACAACAACAACAATAAATGCCAGTAGCCAGCCAATGTATATATGTACATATGTAGTTGTGTATGCATGTATGTACATATGTTATGTGCAGCTATTAAGAACATTACACCCAGTCGGCGGCGCACAGTAACAAGGAAAAGCGACGAGGCGACAAGTCGGCAAATTGGCAAACCAACAAGGTATGCGCCCGGCGCTTTTGGTTATTTTTTTTCGTTTTGTTATTGTTGCTATTACTGTTGTTTGTCAGGCGTTGCAACGTCGTTGCACAGTGATTCACATGCAATCAGCGCGAAGGAATGGGTATCGCGTAAGGTACGAAAATGTATACACACACACACACAGACACAATGATACACGACCCTGTAAGAAAAAGAGAAGCTTTCAAGCGTGCCATTAGATTAGGTTGGAACTAAATATTGCGTAGAATCAAGTTGGCTATATACAGGGTTATCCATTTTGCGGGTTCCAAAATAAACGTAAATTCAAAGCATTTTGATTTTTTGATTTTGATTATAAAGTTTGAACCTTTGCATTATATGCGAAACACTACATCACTAAAATGACCGCCTCGTGAATTTTTGTAAACTTCCATCCGTTTGAAGTAATTTTCGATAATTTTTTTACCCATATATTAACAGCCAAGTGTTCAAGAGTTAAAAGTTTATTCGCATAAACACGGTCTTTCGCGTAGCCCCACAAAAAGAGTCCCACGGTGCCAAAAGGAAAGATTTCGGTGGCCAATTGACATCGCAATAAAGCCATCTTCGCTAGTGTTGTGTGGCAAGGAGCATCACCTTCTTGGAACCATGGCGTGTTCTTCAATTGCAGACCAAAAAGTTGGTTATCATACGACCATAACGATTCAAATTCCAATTGACAGTGACAGTCTCGCCGTTAACGTTTTCAAAGAAGTAAGATCCAATCACACCTGCACACCAGACAGTAAGTTTTTTTATTTTTGGTGTAAGAGCCTCTCTTCGATTACTTGAGGGTTCTCGAAGCCCTAAATGCGAAAATTTTGCCTATTTTGGTATCCACCGCGTGAGAAATGTGTTTCCTAGCTGAAAAAAAATTTGTTGATAAATTCGCGGTCCACTGCTTGTTGTTGAAGTACCCAATCGACGTAACTAGGCGTTGTGAATGGAATTTATATGGATGTAGGTGTAAGTCCAAGTGCCAAATACGCCATAATGCGCCGTAAAAAAGTCCTATCTCTTAAGAACGTCGAGAAATAGACACATTCCGGTCTTCGGCTACACTTTCACTTACAGCAGCGATATTTGAGGTGAAGCGAACAAAACGATGATGTGAAGGCCTTGCAAAATCTGTAACCGATCCAGTCTCTTCAAATTTCTTCAAAAATTTTTACCAATTGCTTGAGTAGTTGGACGAATATATGTACCATAATCTTCTCCTAAAACACGAACATGGTCATGTTTCAATCACCATTTTTGTAGGTAGGTTTCAACAATTTCAGCGCGTTGTGCGATCTATTATCATAAATGCCCGACCGACTTTTAACTAAAACAAGACATGTTTGGTTTGATAGGTGTCAAAATACAGCCCTGCACTTTCGAAACCACTTTATTTCATATTATTCATAATAAATATGTTTGATTCTCTTTGATACTGATATTTTATTTCGACATAAAAATTTGGGTTGATGTGTCACCTCTATTACCATTTGTGTAAATTAAAAAGTGTTGCCTGCCGTATTGCCTTCCAATGACTCATAGCTTCACATCAAATGCACTGAATGGCCTTGCAATTCCAACAAGGTATTTACAATGACGTTTGGGAGAGTTTATGAGGTGTAAGTATGTATGTATATATGTACAGTTTTGCTCATGCCATCTACATATGTATATAACTTACATGGGAGTATGTATACAAAGCATTTTATGTATTATAATGCAATTCCACCTTTGATGGTGTTCTGGCAGACACTTTATATGAATAGTCAAAATACCGATTCCATTGAAAAAGTCAAAAGCAAAGTGGTAGGTGTGGCAGAACAATGAATTTTCCAAGTATTAAACTATAATTTTATTAATATAAATATAAAGAAAATATCTCTTTAGTTATATGCATACATATGTATGCACATACATACATACATACATATAACTATAATAATCATGTGTTGTAGAAATTATAGAAAATGCTTGTGGTTGGTGAGTAAAAATGGCAAACCATTTCATCAGTGGTTAATAAGTACATACATACATACATATATAGTTGCACTTATATATCGGTATGTATGTACATATGTGTGTAAATTTATACAAAATTACGCATTTTTTGCAGATGAATAACTGGACATATTTTTTATTTAATTTTTTTTTTTGGTCAGCGAACACATTGCTTAATGAATGAAATGAGTAACCAAAGTGAGCAAGCATTAAATATGAGATGATATCAGTAACTCTTATGATTGCATTTTTTCTCACTCACATACATACATACAAATGTAAGTTTATATAAGCAAATGAATAATCCGGAAGGGTTTTTTGGGTATATCGATGATCATCAAAAATCAGCTTTTATGCAAATGAGTTTCTAGTACTCGAAGCTTGTCACTCCTCTCTTAGTTATTCTTAAGATCATGCTAAACATATGTATGCAAGTAGACATAAAAAAAATAGAATTAATTTTTTAACGGGGATTTTGGCTTACAGAAAGGTTGAAAAATTCATGGCATGTACGAGGTATGTTCCAACGAAAAGGTGAAGGTTTTGTTCACTGTTTTCTTTGACTATGGTGCATCATGAGTTCTTGCCAAAAGGTCGTACAGTTAATGAGGAATACTACAAGTAAGTTATGCTTCATTTGCGTGAATACCGCTCAAACAATCGGCTTAAACGATCGGAATTGTGGAAAAATAAATCGTGGATTCTGCATCACGATAATGCACCAACTCACGCATCAATGCTTATTCTGATTTTTTTGGCTAATCACAAAACCGTAATCATACCACCGTATTCACCAGATTTAGCTCCATGCGACTTTTTCTTATTCTTAAAACTAAAGAAAGTAATGAAAGAAAAGCGTTTTGCCGCAATTGATGAGATTAAGTCAGAATCGAAGAAAGAGCTGATGGCCATACCAAAAAGGGCATTTCGGAAGTACTTCGAGGATTGGAAAAAGCGTTGGCACAAGTGTATTATATCCGAGGGGGATTACTTTGAAGGGTACAAAATAGATATTGATGAATAAATAAGTACTTTAAAAAAAAAATTCAAATTCCTCTCATCCTTTTGAACACACCTCGTAAGTGCATAATATATTCATAAAATTTGAAATGAATCTAAAATTTCACCATCTGAAAGCAACTTCTGAATCTTATCTCAAAACGGAATGTTCAAAGTTGAGTAAAAGAACCCGTCATGTAAAGAGCTGAATTTGAGATCACCAAGCTAAGCGCATTTTTGTTATGGAGGTCACATCAATATTTTTAAAATATACGAAAATTATAATTGAGCCTCAAAACTAGTCAACTCCCCTTGAACCATTCAGCAAATCCAGCACATGAAAATTATATAATTCCTTAAGGAACCAGAAAATTTTTATGTGATAATTAATTCCCCCGCGGGTTAAGGATTCAGGAATTTACCCGCGGTAAGGCATGCCTGTCGTAAGAGGCGACTAAAATCTAATAGTTCACTGCGACAATCGGGTCTTTATACCGGTACGACCCGGTTTTATATCCGGCTAAGGACTGTCACTCCCGCAATATGCCCCGAAGCCCAATTTGGCGAATTTTTCTGCGGTTACAACCACAATAACATCAAAAATTATTTAATGATATTGTAGAGAAAAGAAAAATAAATTAAAAAACATTTTTCCTTATTTGCCGTATGAAGTAAGAAGTCTATTGATGGATATGAAGAAAGCTCACACCGCCTCAGAAAAAGAAACAACTTGTGAAACAATATAACACGAGTTGCCTTATATATTTCGGGTTAGAGAAAAACAAAAAATATTTATTATAGTTTTTCAAAATATTCTCCATTAAGTTCTAGACACTTTCGCATACGTTAGAACCAAGTATGGAAGCACTTTTGTCACTCTGATTTGGGCACCTCAAATATATGCGTTCTGAACGCATCAACCGCCTATTCAGGTGTCGAAAAACGTTGACCTCTCAGTTTATTTTTACGAACGGGAATACAAAGTAGGCATTCAGTGCCAAGTGAGGACTATAGAGTGGTTGCCTCGACAAATCGATATTTTGAGTGCTCAAAATTGAAGTTGTTTCAGTCGATGTGTGCAATTGGTTTTCTTGCTTTCCTAAAAGACAACTGGCAAGCAAATGGTCGTGTAACACTTAGAATTTAATGTGCTGCGTTGTTCTAGTGGTACGGTTGTGACATGTGCAGTTTACAAAAAAAAAAAAAAAAAGGGAAAACCATTTGCTTCGAAGTGTTTCGTGCCACGAACAACTTTTGTTGGATTTGGCACATTTGGAAACACCGCAACAGTCCACTGGGATTTACTTTCGGGCCCATACGCGTAAATCCACGGTTCATCATCTATAATGATGTCACAGACGTATTTCGAAACACCGCTTTCGTATTTTTCAACATTTCTCTCGACTAAGCGCCCCGAGCCTTTTTTTTTTTTGAGCGATTGACAAATTGTGTGGGATCCAGCGTGAACAAATTTTTTTAAAATCTGTTCATGCGATATTGAATGTACATATGCTGGTCCCACTAATGCATATAGTTGTCTAAATCTCACGATAGCTTACATGACGACCTTTCAATATCAGCATTTGCGCACAGCATCAATAGTTTCGGGAGCAACAGCTGTTTTTAGACGAACTTCACGCAAATCGTCTTGGAGTGATCTACGACCTCGATTGAATTCACCATACCATCGATAACCACTGCTCCTTGATGGAGTTTCATGACCAAAAGTTGAATTAAGTTCGTCGATTCATTCACTGTTGCTGAGTTAATCCACGTCGAAAGTTGAAAAGATTAATCGTGCGAAAATATCCGCGATTTAATTAAATCTTTTGGCCGAGATTAATATTTTAAGTTACTCCAAACAATACAAATAGCGCTCTGAGTATTATAACATCAAAAATGTCAAACTTTACGATAAATTTCCAGTTGTCAGATTGCAAAACTAGGGTTGCCAAATCCTGATATGCCTAAATAAGGCAACCCCCGTATACGCGAACGTGAAAGTAACGTAAAGTTAACCCAAATTTGAGGTTAGATAGATTGAAATTTATTTTTTATTCATCTGAATATTTTTGAAGCCCTCAAATCAATTGAAAATAACTACATATTGCCTTTGGAATAAAATATTTTTCGAGTCGACATCATTTTATTCAAATTGATCAGTCCTTAAAACTACTAATAGATTTATATGCGAATATTTTTTGTGCTCTTTAAGGGGTTGGGTGGGATTGAAAAAAATTTAAAAAAAATCAAAAAAAAAAATTTTTCGTATTAAACTGTAAAATATGTTTAAAATATTCTCCTAAAATTTCAAATCGATCGGAGTAAAATTCTAAGAGATAGACCTTTTGGAAGTTCCGCCCATCAGGCCATGTCTGTGTCAATTTGAAACTTTAAACGCGTTTATCTCAAAACTTAAGTGGACACGATTTGTCGAAAAATTATAAAGCGATTTTGTTCAAATTTGACACATATTTTTGTAATAATATTATCTAGTCATTGAAGGAAGGATTTTTTTATTACAACTAATTTTTTCGAGCTAATGCATGGCGAAAATTTTATCAAAAATGTGTTTTTTTTTTCAAAGTCTGTCAAAAATTCAAATATTAATTTTTTTGTTTTTTCCTTCGTCCAATAACGAGATTCGTCCATGTACGAACGAAATATTTTTAGTTTTTTGATTTTAGATGAACCAATAATGAGTTATACTGTCCACTGCTGGAGCATTTTCATTTGAGACGTCGAGGGAGATGAGGTACCAACGGCTGAGTTTACGGAATTTTCGAATAAAAATTTCACAAAATACTGTTTAAATATGTATCTCTGATATGGTAGATTGTTTGAATAAAATATATGATTGTATACATAAAAAAAAATTTTGCAAAAAACCTTTTCTTTTAACCACTGAAACCCACCTAACCCCTTAATATGAATCCCTAAGTGTTAATAAAAATCGTAAATAAAGGTAACAATTTATACTCACTGAAATCTATAAGTAAGCGACCATAGCCCTTCCGTTGATATGGTGGTAGTGTTAATATGCATGAAACGTTATAAAATGAATTTTTTTCCTGTAAGAAAAGGTAAAATTCATCAAGTTAAAAATTAAACATAAAACACAATTGTGACAAAATAAGCTAGAAGTATTTATAAAAAAAAAACGGTAATTAATCAATTTGATAAGGAAAAAAATTTTGCTTACAATACATACACATATATGTACATATATGTATATTACTTATTGCAGTTGCTTACAGTATTAAATAATTTTTTTTTAACTTATTAAATATAGAACACTAAAGTGAGTACTAGTCTTATTAGTATTAGTCTTATAAGCAAGGAAAATATCATTTTTGATAAAAAAAAATTAATTTTGTATAAGAGGGCATTGCTCATACGCTCCCGATAATCCTTTGGTTGCCGATTTGAGATTTTTAAGCAAAAATTTATTTTAGCAACTAAGAAAATTAATAAAATATAAATTAAAATTATATACAAAACTCAATTAATAAGTAATTTTATTTATTTTTTCAAAATTCAACAACTCACTCCTTAAGCGCTACAATAAATAAAAAGAAAAGAAGAAGAAAAAAACTTTTTACTACGCTGAACCAAACTCCCAAAGCTTATTTTCACTTACTGCTGTAAGAATAACAAATTTCTAACAAATCATTTAAACAAAGGATTTGAAGAGTCATACAAAATTTGTGTATTTTCGGGGTTCATTGACCACAACATTTCGAAACGTAGTCATTGGAAGTAGTGAGTAAAATGACGGGCGCCGTCGTTGCGGCAAAAGCCGCCTGCCAACAAACATACCGACAAACATGCACAACACACACATATGTATGTACATATTTACGGTTCTGTCTGGGCGTATGCGTACTCAGGCCCATGCCAGCTTGTCAACGTGGCGGCTGGAAGCATCAGAAAGAAAAAAAACGCGCAACCAACACACCTTGTTGTTGTTGTTGTTGTTGTTGTTGTAGTTGTGCAGACTACCGGCGCAGACAATGTCAGCATCCTTTAAGTGGGGCGAATGAAAACTCGTACCCGTGTCAATGCGGTCGATAACCATGCCATTGCACTCGAAAATTCGGAAGCCAGACAAAAATAGCCAATGCGACAACAAAAATAGCAATGAAAAAAAAATAAATGCCGGGTATGAACGTTCCAAAAACAACTGAAAATTTTGACACGTTTGTAAAAAACAACAGCAACAACAACAACTGCAACAGCAGGAGGAAAATAGAGTTTTTAGCAAGTTGCAGCAGCCAAATGTATTTTGCAGCCAGCATCCTTTGTGATGCTGCCCAAGCATCCGTCCAGGCCAACGTAACGCTTTTCCGCCTGCCACTAAGCTTCAGCTTTGCAATTGCGACGAGATATTGCGATTTTTCATTGTTAGACGCGCACACACACACACACACACGAACACAAACACATACACGTGCACGTGCATATATATAGTACATACATGCTGCCTCAGAAGCACGAAAAGGTTCACGACCTCATTACGTTGCACCCAGCTGCAGAGAGCAACTTTGCATAGCGCATAGCCACCGCTCCCCACTCAGTTTGTATGCCGCTCATCGTTCATTGGCTGCAATTCGAAGCTTCCCAAAACTTTGCGTCTGCGCTAGCAATGACAACGTAATTTTATTTACTCACATACACACACAAGTGCATGCCGACTGACTCGAGTCGTTTAGGGAGAGTCAGTCAGTGCAGTGGCCGAGACCGAATCCGAGACTATATTACATACGCGTATACACTTGTCTGCTCTCTTCCCATTCGTCTGCGATTTGTCTGCCGTTTGTTGTTATTTTCATTGTTATTATTGTTGTCGATACTGTTGGCATAGCAAACGAGTGCCGTCTGCCTTTTAACGTCTGCCAATGTATAGCTCAAGGGCGTGGAACGGGTGGCGGTTTGGCGGTTCTTTGGTTTGAGTGGGTTGACTGGCTGGCTGGCTGGCTGGCTGGCTTGTTGCCCGGCTGAGTGGGACTTTGTTGTAACAATGTAGTCTCATTCCTAAGGGAATACCCAGAGAAATAAATACATACATACATATGTAGGTAGTGTGATTTTATCCATTATGTATGTACGTATGCATGGTGTGTGCTTGGTCGGTGTACATACTCGTATTATTGAATCAACTGATAATAGAAATATGTGAGTATGTTTGTTTGTATGTTTGTATTTATATATCTACTCGCATGCACTTTCATATCGGCATACATATGTACATATTTAAGATTGAGCTTTGCCCGCAATAGGTATGCATGTATGTATGCACGTGTGTGTGTGTGTGTGAATGCTTGCCTCGCTCTACACAACTTTTAGACACAAACGAATTTCGTCAACCATTCGGCAGCCAATAGAATGCAACGCTTTTGAACCTACCACAAAAGCATAGCCACAGTAACAGTAGCATTGCAAAACCCACTCTAATGTCTAATGTATGTATATGCATGGAAGTGTGTACATACCCCTACAATGTGGCATCTCAGCCATGCCAACATTCAGCGTCTGCTTACATCCCGACCTACTCTACTCTACTCTACTCTACTCGGGCATCTAAAGCAGCATAGATCTGAGCATCTATAATCGGATGATGATATTCCAACAGCTAAGTCGTCTACCCAATTCTGATACGCATAAGCTCCTATGTGCTACATGTGTATATATGTATATACAAATAACGCTCATAATCATCTGGGATTTACATATAACATACTATATCACTGGAGAGAGTACTCGTATGGGATACGCAAGTAACAAAACAATAGTACTGACTATCCCAAATTTTTAATACGTCTCCGACTATGATGAATATGTAAGTCGTTTCGTTGGTGGGAGAGGGCGTTTAATGTCAATAACGTTGTACCAGCGTTTGTCCCTAGAACCACGACATGCGCAATTTGTAACACAAACCCAGTCTGCTGTGTCCCTTTTGAGCTGTACTATGCACAAACGCCGACTACTACTGCACCACTGCAGAAGAAAAATCAATGATAGATATTATGTCGCGCCGGTAAGCACCCATCATCCGCACTCTTAGCAGTTTGTACTTTACTATTGTTGCCGTTTTAACATTTTCTGAACCGAACGCTGGCTCAACTCAGACATGCGCGTACTAGAGGAGCAGCAAACAGCATCGGAATTGGGAGTCCGGGGGGGATTCCGGTTGAGGAATTGAGGAGCAAAATGTGTACACAATTTACGCTTACAGTTACAATATTTTTTTTGGGTATGGTCAAGAACAATGTGCATACTACCACTAGGCATAGATATGTAGTATACATGCATATGACGGTAGATGCATATGTATGTATCCACATACTGTATATATGAATGGCAGGTATACAGTGACTAGTTTTGTTATAAGAATTAAATTTTTTAGATAGCCTCTTGGAAATAAGTATATATTTGAGTGTGAAAAAATTGTTGTTAAAAAATTTTCAGGGAAAGCGTATATAACAGATTTCCATCTATATATATATAACATCTTTAATCCCGGCACTTGCTTTTGTTTAGCAATTTTCCGCCTTAGCATAAATACTACGCCTAAAAATATGCCTCAAAACATAATTTGATATGCTTTAATCCAAAAATTTGAGTTTCTCATGATAGTGAGACGACTGATTAGTTTTTTGAAGATCGGCAGATTGAAGCCATAAATTAGAAATGTATTAAACGTTTATTTATGTTGTTGTTGTTGTTGTTTTAACCGCAGAAAATTCCCCAAATTGGACTTCAGGGAATATTGCGGGAGGGACAGTCCTTGGCCGGATTAAAATTCGGTTCGTTCCGGACCCGACTGTCGCGGGAACTATTGAATTTTAGTCGCCTCGTACGACAGGCATGCCTTACCGCGGGTAAATTCTTGAACCTCTAACCAGCAGGAGGTAAACGTTTATTTATCATGTACTTTCCTTACTTAATTTCAAAATTATTTTTGATTGACTCACCTTACTGAAATATCCAACAGTATGACAGCCATCTACATCGGCTAAGGTCATTATATAAAATAGAAACGGCTCTACGTCATAGTAAAGAGTTTTATGATCCAAAAAGAATTTTGCCAAGAGGCACAAATGCTGACAGTATTGCTTGTGCCGTTTACCATCCACTTGCCAAACTTGTAATTTCCCTTTTCGATATATTTCATCACCTGGCGGGTGTCGCCAGATACATTTTTCCGCATGCCTTTTGATGCCCGTTTCAGATTTTTGATATCTTAGGCAGAATTCACAAATATACATTTGAGGTAGACGCGCAGCATCATCGGGATATGGCGATTGATACCAAACTTTCATTTTGTATTTGCCCATAGTAATATATCTGAAATAAAAAAGCGCATAATTACATATAGGTATGGGATCTATAGCAGAGAACTACTTATAGCACATACTTTATGCCCTTTCCAACTGGTAAATCTTTCAGCTCATCCTCAACTTTTTCAGATGCAATCGCTTGCGCATCGCGAAACAATTGCAAATCATAATCGGGTACTAAACCTATTAGATTCGGTTCACGATCCTCATCGGTGCAATCTTTTTCGAGTTTTACCTTATCGGTATTTATAGCGGCTGCTATTGGACGAAATCTTGCGCGTGATTCGCGAATTTTATTCAAAAATTCATTTTGTTCACTTGTGCGCCCCTTTTGTGCTGCAGCATCAGCAGCATTTGTCGAATTAGCACTATTAGTGCGCAAGCGTCGCTCATTTCGTAATTTTCGCTCATTTACACGTTCTTTACATTCGGAAGCAGACATATTGTGATAAATTGGACAGGCCTCTGGTAAAAAATGTCTATCTAAATTACCACTTAGATGACCTGAGGAATCACAGCCCTCAATTGGACACTTTTTTTCCAACTGTTGTTGTGGTGATAGTGAACGTGGTTTAGCGGAAGTCGAACCGAATACGCCGGGCTCTTTCTTTACTTTGCTTTTACTACCGCCAGTTGAGGAAATGCAACGTTTTGCTGGACTTTTGGTTAGCGAATGCTTTTCCATGTCTAAATCTAACTCTGATTCGGTTTCTGAAGCTTCACCCAAGCCGGTACTAAATTTTTGTTGTTGTCTGGAGCGCCTGGTACTTAGTGAGCGAGTAAGTTTACGCGGTGCCCCTTCATCTGAATCGGAATTAGCAATTTTTGTTGTGGTGGGCGCACGCTTGCCTCTTACAGATTTCACGGGCTGAGTGTCATAGGAATTACTACTCTCAGTTGCTTCTGATTCACTAGAAGTAGTGGATTTACCACTTTCAGATTCTGAATCTTCATCTTCCTCATCCTCCTCTGAACTCTTATTCTTTGATTTGCTAACCGCATTACGTTTCGGCAGTGCTTTCGATTTTGTTTGCTTTTGCCTATTATTTTCTACATTATTACCTACTGGCGCCGATCCAGCTTGTGCTGATAGCTTTACTTGTCCTTTACGTTCAGTTTTATTACGACTTAGTGGAAATACTTCTACTTCCGAATTATCTGACCCGTGTAAGGCATCTGTATTTTTCTTTTCATCAAGTTCATTGTTGGCGGTATTGTTTTCTGACTTCGCGTTCGCAGTCGATGTTTTATTAGGCTGAGTAGTTTGTTTGGTAATAGAATTTTGAGGTGCTTTGCCACCAGTCATACGTTGACTGGTTTGGTTTGGATTTGTAGTTGTACTTGAGGCGGAAAGTTTTCGTTTCTGTGTTGTATTGCTTATTGCATTTGGTTTCGCTGCTTTTTTGCTGAGTGGAAGCTCTTCATCACTAGAGTGATTGCTAACACGAGCTTGTCGCTGTGATGTGGCATTACTGTTACTTGGCCTAGTTTTAGTCGATGTTGGCTGATTTGCTGTAACTTTTTCGGCATCCGCTTTGGCAGTGGAACTTTTGAATTCAGAACTCTTGCGTCGGGTTGTTACTTGACTTTTGGTAACAGCTGGTGCTTCATCGGCACCACTTTTCTCATCACCAGAACTACTTGATTCAGTATCAGAAGAACTACTGCCAGTATTGGAGCAACTAGTGCTGCCACTGGATGAACTGCCTGAGGTGGAACTCGAACTTGTCTCTGTTGTGCTTGTGCTCTGAATGATATTAGTTAAACAATAAATTATACTTCTGATGTGTTTCTTATACTACCTTCTTTCGAAAAGATGACATTTTATTGAGCTCTCACTAAAATATTCACAGCAATTTTGGAAAATACAATTTTTGCAGAAAATAGTTTGTTTATATACACTGCATAATTGAAAAACGATTGTAAACGCATTCTACTTCTTGTGTGAATATCCATTCACAATTTGATGTGTCAATAATTTTTAAGCCGTTGGCGGATAGGCCTCTATTGCGTTACATGACATTTCCTACTTTGGTAGAAAAACGAAAAATGACAATGGCATGACACAAATTTCTATTCAATTACTTTTCTTTAAAAAAGCTCAATACTTGTTATATTAAGTATCTATTGAACTTGTTTTGAAATTTTTCTTGGGAATTCACATTTAATTTAAAAAAGTATCGAAGGAAGAAAATAAATTATAATCAAGATATTGTTACGATATCGCTGAATTATCTCGATGATTTCCCAAATCCTTCGTTTCCGATCACTGGATTGTTAAATTCAACTATATTTCCATTTTTTTTTATAAAGAATTTATTAAATGTCCTTTTTTACTCAGTAATGCACAATTCTCTTGTATCAATCACTTGTATTACAACTTTCACAATGTACTATATATTAATTCACTGTAGTGTAATCCCCAACACGTTTACTTTACGGCCGAATCGCTCTGGAGTTGTGTGTCGCCCTTATACACTATTCAATTGTTCGCAACTAGTCGCCTGAAATGATCGAAGGGATGATCGAATGGATACAAGGCAATTGGCCGACCGATCGTAAACTATGCTACGCCGATTTGGATTTTCGACCAGACTTGTCTGAACACTCCTCCCGTTAGATGGCCACGATGACTAAAACTAGACTTGCCTGACCCTAACCGGGGTTGGCGCAGCCGCTACAATAACAACAACAACAACAATAATCGAATAGTTCTCCATTTACGCTCTAGAACATGCCAATTATCGGCTTCTCTCTTTCATCTGGCATTCGCTTCACATTTTCGCTACAATATTAAGTATTTATTGAACTTGTTTTGGAGTTGATTCTGAGGAATTAACATTTTTTATTAAAAAAAAGGATTGAAAGAAGTAAAGAAATTAAAATCAGAATATTGTCAACGCGCGAAACGTTGAGATTTGACATCTTCTGGCATCACGTTGGCTTCAGCTTGGCTTATTAGAGTAATTTTGTAGAGTTATGTGTATTCATTTTAGACTTCAAATTCAATCTGTCACGCAAAATCCTCTTTGCCATTGAAGTATTTCACATTTCATTTTCGCCCCTCGAAGTTTCTTTCGACCTTCTTATATTTTATGTTCTTAGCTCTTTAAAAAATTTGTCATCAAGTAATATATCAAAATAAAGCTACTAATTAATTTGACTTGTTAATATATCTTAAATTATAGTTTTCGCTCAAAATTTTCACAGATTACAACATTAATAATTTGATATTAACAAAAAAGAATGACATTATCAAACAATTTTATCAAAACCAAGTGTTTTCAATAATGTATAATTACACCAAAGAACGTATGAGTCTTGTCGCTTCTTATTCATATACGTTCTTTGATTACACTCAAATCAATAATTAAGAAACATAATAATTTCAGAAACATCAACATTTAATCCTACCCTAATAATGGTTTTTTGTGAATTGCGGGAATTCACAAGAAGAAGAAATTAATTGTCCGTGTTTTATCAAATTCAGCATTTTAGATTGCTAAACGTTTTCATTGATAAATTAGTTTTTGTGCATATTTCAATCAATTTTAAACTAGATATATCATTAAAATGGGCAGTGATAAAAGGCGTCGCTCGCATTCAAGAGAGCGGGAACGTGAACGAGATCGTGACAGGGAGAGGGATCATGAGCGCGACCGCGACCGTGATCGTGATCGTGGTCGTGACCGGGAACGCGATAAGGAGCGTAAAAGACCCCGTTCTCGATCGCGTGGACGAAATCGTGATAAGCCCACCGACAAGCGACGTACCGACGAAAAGGAGGATAAAAAATCAAACTTAAAAGAGGAATTGGAAATGGAAGACATCAAAGTAAAGAATAATAAAACTAAGTTGGCGAAAAAGGAACCGCTTTCACTTGAAGAACTACTTGAAAAGAAGAAAAAAGAAGAGGAAACCAGAAGCAAGCCCGTGTTTCTTACGAAAGAGCAGCGAGCTGCTGAAGCATTGAAACGTCGTCAAGAAGAAGTTGCTGCTATGCGTAGCGCCCAAAGCGCTGCTACTGCTGCAGCTATTGCCGGAAATGATAATGCTAATAATTCTATGGGGATACCATTAACTCATCTCAAAAATGAAAGAATGGATCGGAAAGATCGTGAACGAGAATACGATCGCCGTGATAGGGAGAAAGGACGCGACCGCGATCGAGATCGTGATAGAGACCGTGAGAGAGATCGAGATAAGGAAAGAGATAGAGACAGTAAACGTGCGGAAGACCTGTCACATAAGGACAAAGAAAAGGAGCTGGAAGCGATTCGTGAACGTTATTTGGGTATTGTAAAGAAAAAACGTCGTGTCCGTCGACTTAATGATCGCAAATTTGTTTTCGATTGGGATGCTGGAGAAGATACGTCCATTGATTACAATAACTTATACAAAGAACGACATCACGTACAGTTTTTCGGGCGTGGTAATGTGGCAGGTATTGACATCAAAGAGCAGAAACGTACACAAAGTAAATTCTACGGAGACTTGCTGGAGAAACGTCGTACAGAAGCCGAAAAAGAGCAGGAGAAGGTACGACTTAAGAAAGTGAAACGCAAAGAAGATAAACAAAAATGGGATGATCGCCATTGGTCCGAAAAAGCTATTGACGAAATGACCGAACGTGATTGGCGTATTTTCCGTGAAGATTACAATATCACTATTAAAGGTGGTAAGATACCGAATCCCATACGAAGTTGGGCCGAGTCTGGCTTCCCTAAGGAAATCATAGACATCATTGATAAAGTTGGATACAAAGAACCAACCCCTATTCAAAGGCAGGCTATACCAATTGGTTTACAAAATCGGGATATTATCGGTGTTGCTGAAACCGGTTCCGGAAAAACGTTAGCATTCCTTATACCACTGTTATCGTGGATTCAATCACTTCCAAAAATTGAGCGGCTCGAAGATGCCGACCAAGGACCATATGCTATTATAATGGCACCAACACGTGAGTTGGCTCAACAAATAGAAGAAGAAACTATTAAATTTGGTCAGCCATTGGGTATACGAACGGTAGTTGTAGTAGGTGGTTTGTCACGTGAAGAACAAGGTTTTCGCCTACGACTTGGTTGCGAAATTGTTATTGCAACACCTGGTCGTTTGATCGATGTGTTGGAAAACCGATATCTAGTTTTGAACCAATGTACATATATTGTATTGGATGAAGCAGATCGTATGATTGATATGGGTTTTGAACCCGATGTACAAAAGATTCTGGAATATATGCCGGTAACAAATTTAAAACCCGATACCGAGGAAGCTGAAGATGCAAGTAAGCTAATGGAAAACTTCTACTCTAAAAAGAAGTATAGGTTAGTATTTTGAGCACATAGCGGGTTTGTTTTACAAAATTTTATTTAACTTATTCCTTTTAACTATTTTAGGCAAACTGTGATGTTTACCGCTACCATGCCTCCAGCTGTGGAACGTTTGGCCAGATCATATTTACGAAGACCAGCCACCGTCTACATCGGCTCAGTAGGCAAGCCGACTGAGCGTACAGAGCAAATCGTGTATATGATGGGTGAACACGACAAGCGCAAGAAACTGATGGAAATACTTTCCAAAGGCATTGAACCACCAGTTATCATATTCGTCAATCAAAAGAAGGGTGCTGATGTGCTCGCCAAGGGTTTGGAGAAATTGGGTTACAATTCATGTACGCTACACGGTGGTAAAGGCCAAGAACAGCGTGAATATGCACTTGCTTCACTTAAGTCTGGCGCCAAAGACATGTTGGTGGCAACAGATGTAGCTGGTCGTGGTATTGACATCAAGGATGTGTCTCTGGTCATTAACTATGATATGGCGAAAACAATCGAAGATTACACACATCGTATTGGTCGTACTGGTCGTGCAGGCAAAAATGGTGTGGCAATTTCATTCGTCACCAAAGATGATAGTGCACTGTTCTATGATCTTAAACAATGCGTCACGGCTAGTCCTGTATCCGTCTGCCCACCAGAACTCACAAACCATCCAGATGCGCAACATAAACCCGGCACTGTGGTGACAAAGAAGAGACGGGAAGAGAAAATATTTGCTTAAATTAAGGTAACAGCAAAAACTAGGACATTTTTTATATATGTAAGTTTTGTCAAATGGTTATAAGAAAAACTGTAAATCTCGAAACAAAATTTTTAATAAAATGCATTTGATTTAAAAACAAAACAATAAAATGACACTTTCAAATTATTTATTATAGTTAAGCTTAAAAAATTACAATCTCAAATAGTTATGACCTCAAAAGCCTTAAAAAGAACGCAGTTCGACTTTGTTTTGAATTAATGGGTAAATATTTTTCATAAAAATCCAAGATTACTTCCTCGATTTTAAAGCCGAACTTCTGGTACAACACAATGGCGGGATTGGAGGCAGACACATGCAGTGTTATATCCTTGAACATACATGTCTAAAGAAATTAGGAATTTTGAGTACCGATTTTTCAACAAAAAATTTCCAAAAACATTTTACCTGTATAAGATGGTATAACATAAACGTTCCTATACCGGAACGTTGCCAACCTGGTCTAACGGCCATAAATGATATGTACGCCTCATTGAAGCCCACATCAGGTACTAGAAAGCCACAACCGACTACCAGTTTTTTGTAAAGCGCCACAACGCTGTAATCTGGATAGCTGAGACATTCAGACACTATAAAATTACAACAAAAGTTAGTTCCTTGAATGGTGCATCAAATTAAAATAGGCTTACTATCAATTCCTGGCCAAAAGGATGTTTGTAATAAGGCGTTCACTGCAGCAATGTGATTGGGACGTACATAACAAAAGTCAATTGGTGCCCGAGCGGGGTGTTCTTTATTAACCTTGAATTGTAGCTCGCACATTAACTGCAAAAAAAAAAAGAAATTAAGAACAAATTTCAGCGAAACCAAATCGTATGGCGCTTCTCACCTGCAACCAAGGCGGTATTATTTCTTCATCTCTAAATATGAAGGGATGTAATATTCGGTGTGAATATGGTGATTCGAACTTTTCATACTCGATCGAACCGCAAATTCGGGCATAAAATGATTTATTTGGATTATCTGAGGTAAGTGATATTAACTGAAAGCAACACATTAGAGATTGGGATGCACAATATATTATAGGAAACATTACTTTTGCACTGTTCAGCCTACCTGATATCTATCAATAATTTCTTCTTGCTCCTCATCAGTTAGTTCATTACTTTTGCCATTTATTTGATCGTCCAGGTTAAAAAGTGGCTTCCCATGTTCCCGTTTCCATTCGCGCACACATAATTTTCTATAGAAGCGACGCACGTAAGCTGGAATTTCAATATCTAATTTGTCCTCCATTTTAAAAACTTTACGCATTTTCTGTAATAATTCAATTTCTTCGTATTCGCTCATCATGGTGACACTGTAAAAGATACATATTTTATTCCTATTACATAACATTTTTATAATGTGCATACCTTTCTTGCTGATCAAATGGCTTCGTTTCAGTGGATTGACTTCCGATTTGTTGTTGGCTGGCCTCATCTTCTTCATCTTCCACCAACCAAGGCCAATTTCGACGAGGCACCTTTGTAAAAAGACTTGGTTTACAGGCATTCAAAATTTTTGCATTTCCTTCAGTCTCGTTCTCTGATTTCGGCACTTTAAGTCCAACACTATCGTTACATTTTTCATTATTTTTTGTAATAAATGCCTCTTCATTTTCTGACTGCTCCACATCTGATGTTAGCTCTTTCTTGATTTCTTGTCCTAATTGACTTATTATCGTCTGCCCTACTATTGAAGCAGCTTGATCTTTGCTGGGTGATTGCTGGAGCTGCTGAAAATTGGTAACTTGTATTATACGTGGCTGGTACTCCTCATCTTCGTCTTCGTCGCCCTCATTACTATACTCAGACGGTGTTTGCATAGAATCTTCCTGTGGGCTACTAGCATTTATTAAGTAAAATTTGTAATTTAACAACTTTTCCCATACTTACAATTGTTCAATGGAAGTTTGTGATGGGATCATTTGGTGCTGGCGATTTTCTGCATCGTAAAAGCTTTTAAATTTATCGGTAATTGGCTCGGCCATTTTATTTCGCTCGGAATTACCATTATGTTTACTTTCCAGCACATCAAAATTATTCAAATTATCATTGTGCGTTTCGAGAAGAGGAAGCAGTTCATGTTTTTCATCACCTCCTATCAATGCTTCGGAATTGAATAAATCATAGTTAGCGAAACTCTCTGCTAGAAAATCCATTAAGCTTGATTGAACAGTGTTAAGTGGTTGTTGTTTTTGCTGCAAGTTTTTAATATCGTCATCCACAATATTAAGCTGCTTTTCAATATTCGGAGTGCGCCCCATATATGGTCTGTAAGAGAAAAAAGAAAATCATTAATTACAAATATAAAAATATTCTAATTTTAAATAATATATAATACATTGTGCGGCTGCAACCATCAGCTATGGGCACCAAGTCATCATCCGAATCTGTTTGGCGTCGACGCTTGTTTTCCAGTTGCTCTTCTCCGCTATCAACATCCCCTCGTAATCGTTTATCAGTACGCATTTGTGAACGTTTTTGACTATATTCTTCATCTATAAAATATTTTACGTTTACATCTAGAGTAAATATTTTAAATATTTTTTGCTGATAATCATACATTTTTTATGAACAATTCTCGGCGTCAGATTGGTTTGAGTAAGACGCCACCAGCCTGATTTTTGAATAGTTTCTTGGCCGGACAGGAAAAATTCAGGGCTAAAATGTGATAAATTACCCGAAATGGAACCAAACCAGTTTTTTCGGCGTCTCCTAATGAAGAAAAGCATTTCTGGTATTTATAATTGTGAGAACTTCAGCTTTCGGTTATACTTACGTTCCCGGCTCCATTAAAAAATCCCAATTTTTATTTATAAAACTCACTATATGGGAACGCCAATGAAAGAAGCCATGGTGACTAAGCCCTTTAGACTTTATTGATAAATTGTACAGCGTTAGGACCACTATCATAAACCATGACAAGCGCTGACGAATGAAAACTTCGCGTGGCAATGCCGCTTTTGCCGATGAGGAAGTAGAGGGTGCAGTATTTTGATAATTCGTGCAATTGGCACAGGTGAAATCGAAGAATACATCACCCAACAAATCACCAGGACGACACGTGCGCAGACATTTGACGTGCACAAGAGATTCACATTCCACGCATTTCAAATAGTCATCTTCCTCATCAACAAGTTGATTGCAGTAAGAACAACGCATTCCCGCCATTAGAATTTATAAATTTTGCTGGAATTATATTTTTTAAATACCAGTGTTCGATATTTTGTTTAGAAACACAAAATAGCAATAAACTGAATAAACATCGTTGAGCACATGGAAAAAGAGCACAAAGGGAATGCAAAACTGACTGCAGGGTTGCATAATACACTAACGGACGAACAAAAAAATGGGAAATTATTTTTTAACGAATTTTAAGATTTTCTTTCATTATAAATTTAAATGAAACCTTAAAATATAGAACCTAGAATAGTTTCTACGACGTCTTGAGGCGTTATACTTGATGTATATACATATATTTGGCGTTGAAACGATTTTTGGCCGAGCTCCTACTCCAATTTGCGGTATACGTCTTAATGGTTTTCCAATATATGATGAATTTTTATGTGACAAAAATAAACATTCCCGGGCCAGAGGTGATCGCGGTTAGAGAAATTAATTGAATTTTTTTTTAATGAAATTGGTGAGGTCGGTACTCAAAACCCGGCCTCGAATAACAGTACACACTCTAATCCATTTTCCTTTATTTGAAAAATATGGGAGTCGGTTTGAATCGGCCGTGAGCCTTTGACTGCTGTACTGCACGTAAAAAGAAAAAAATCTTTTTCCGTCTAGGGGCCGGTATTTCTTAACTAATTTTCACTTGTTTCATAGAAATTTAATTCAGAAAGAATAATAATATAAAAATATATTATGCCTTTATCGTTGAAAAAATTTTCATTGAACTCGTCACTTTTGTTCCAAAACTTTTTATAGCAAACAAAAAGAACCATTAGATTGTAAACAGACTGTCAGACACATTTATTTTGCTTGTTGATTCTATTTAAATAATGCCGCGAGTTGTGGTTTATAATACCAACGATGACAAACAAACGCGCGATTTCAAGGACCTAGGTACAAACTATCAATATACATATCCGTAGTACCAGTAATGTTCATCTTTTCATTGTTTTCCAGATTTTACTGCCCAAGAACTTATCAGAGCTGCTATGGAGGCACGTCGAAATGCTTACTGCCCGTACAGCAAATTTCCAGTAGGAGCCGCCATTCAAACATCCGATGGTTCAGTTTTCACAGGTTGTAACGTCGAAAATGGTGCTTATTCGGCGGGCATATGTGCTGAACGTACTGCCGCATGCAAGGCAGTTAGTGAGGGTAAACGTGACTTTGTCGCATGTGCCGTTGTGGCGCAGCAAGAGAGTGGCTTTACAACGCCTTGTGGCGTCTGTCGTCAATTTCTAGCTGAATTTTCAGCGCAACGAGATTTTCCGGTTTATTGTGCTAAGCCAGCTTGTCCGCCTTTACGTGTGCTGGCAACAAGTATACGTGATTTGTTGCCACGCAGCTTCTCTTTTCTGGCAAATAAATAAATTTAAATCGCACATTTTTAATTTGGTGGGCATTTACTAGTTGCCAAAAACAAAATAACTTGTATATTTGGCCATTCCATTAATAAACTCTTCGAAATTATATTGTTAACGATTTCAGTAATTTAACTGGGAACTACAGTAGCAGAACTGCTGAAAAGAATGTAACAGTTTTTATAAAAATACTATTAGAAGTTCGTAGGATACTTAAAATTGTAGGTACCTCCTTTCTTTCTATAGAAACAGCAAGAGTCATATGACAACTTGCAAGAGAAGGTGAACCGGAAATCGCATTAACTGTTATAAAGCGCCAGCTGCATAGACCAGCTTCTATAACCTAAAGGAAATCCATCTAGTTTCGCATCCTTTATGAAAAACAGATTCAGAGGTTAGGGATGAGATTTTTCTCTTTCTTTCTTTTTAGATCGAACAGATGACGAAAGATTTGATAGCATGCCACAGAATTATTATCCAGTCCCTACACCAACTAAGTCACATTGGTGTGGTGAATGCACAATATCTAACTATGAAAGTTTGTTAAGTACCCGCTTTTAAGGTTTAATTAGTGGTGCCATAACCATTCCCACATAAAACAGCTGGTCCAGCCAACTTAATAAGCAACATTGTTTCCGATTGCATATTGTGGCGAAAATGCGAAGCGAATGACAGATGAAAGAGAGGAGCCGACAACTGGCACTTTCTAGAACGTAAGAGGCGATTATCGTAAACGACGATTATCGTAAACGACGCAATAATTCCAGGGGTTTCGTTGTCACGTAGCAAACAAGTATATAAGGACGACATACGACTGCAAGTCAGTCAGTCAGCAATCAGTCGTTAATCAGTTGTGAATTAAACTCGTGGAGATTACATTAGAGTAAAGTAATAAAAACAGTACATTGTGAAAGTTGTATACAAGTGATTGTAAATAGTAACGTAAATTGTAATTGAATTGTGAATTACCGAATAATTAAAAGGACATTAATTAAGTCTTTATAAATAAAGAGACTGCAAATTAAGTTGGCGATTTTATTTAACAATCCAGAGGTCGTACCCGAAAGATTAAGGAAATCATCGAGGTTAATCAGCAAGATCGTAACAATTGGTGTCAGAAGTGGGATTGTTAAATAAATTCCAAAGGATAGTAATCGAAAATGGTGAAGATTCAAGATTTGACGATACCTATTCTCAAGAAGGAGTTGGCCAAGCGAGGATTGTCTACAACTGGAAATAAGGCAGAGCTGCAATCGAGACTGCGAGAAGCAATGGAAGTCGAAGGCACCGACTTGAACCAGTACGAATTCCGTCGCGAGGATGAAGATGTATCCTTGAAGGACATTGACAAAGAAGAAGCTATTGATTCTGCGAAGGGGTTGGAGCAGCCATCAGGTAAGATTCAAGAAAATGCCCCTGGCTCATCTACCGGTATGGACATGAACATGTTGTTGGCTGCAATTTCACAAATCAATGCCAACATGTCACAAAACATGTCACAAATCGATGCCAGCATATCACAAAAGATGGATGTACAGGATGCCAAGATGTCACAAAAGCTGGATACCAAAATGTCTGCAATGAATGACAACATTACATCACAAATGGTTGAACAGAGGGAGCAAATATCATCCTTAGGAGGAACCATCGCGCAAATACAGCAATATCTGGAGAAAGATAATGCAGAACTTAAGGAAAGACAGGATCTGAGAGCAAAGTCAACGAATTGCACGGTCGGCAAGAAAAAATAGAAGAGCTGATAAAGACCAAAATCAACGAGCTCGAGCGACATGTCCGAGATTTGCAGTTGCATCGTCAAGCCAGATCGATGAACGGCCCGTGGGTAGAGGCACCATCCTTTGACGGCACAGCTTCATTCCAGATCTTCAAGCTCCAGTTCGAGAAGACGGCTGAGTTAAATAATTGGACCATCGAGGAAAAATCCGCTGCGCTATTTGTTACGTTGAAAGGACCTGCAGCGGATACTTTGCTGACTATTCCCGAATGTAAGAGGGATAACTATGGCGCAGTAATGCGAGCCCTGGAAAGACGCTATGGTAGCGAACACAGAAGACAAATTTACCAGATGGAGCTGGAACAGCGTGACCAAAAACAGAATGAATCTCTACAGGAATATGCTTTTGAGATCGAGAGATTGGCTCATTTAGCCACAGGGCACGCGTCGGCTGAATATCTCGAAAGATTAAAAATCCAGAGGTTCATCAGCGGTATTAAAGACGTGTACACCAAGCGAGAGACTTATGCGAATCCGAAGTTAACATTCGCTGAGACGGTTGCGTATGCTCAGACACGTGAAGCAGCGGCACTGCTATGTAAGCCGGCCCACAAAGTGAAGCGTTTGGAGGTAGAAACACCAGATGTGAGGACTGAAATATTGAAAACTCTGAAGTCGATAGCAGGAATGAATCGTTGTGGTGTTAAGAATCAAGATGGAAAGTGCTTCAGTTGCGGTGAAGCAGGTCACTTCGCACGCGAATGCCAGTCGGGCTCCAGCAGAGAGGAAAGACGACGCAAACGATGCTCAAAAGCTGAGGGCATAATAGACGTCCAGCGAATAACAATTACACGAGCAGGAAAGTGGGAGGCAAGCCACTTAAGAAAATGTCAGCAAGAAGACCCAGACTTGGAATTGGTAATGCGCGGATTGGAGGTGAACAGACGGCCAAGTAAGGAACAAATGGCAAAGGGAAGTTCCATCGCGAAGGCATACTGGGCACAATGGAACAGTTTAGAATTGATATCTGGCTGTTTGCATAGAGTATGGGAAAGTGAAGATGGCCAGTGCTCTCGGAAGCTTACAGTAGTTCCGAGGTTAAGAATTCCGGATATTCTTAAGAAATTTCACAATGGTCCTAGTGGAGAGCATCTAAGCATTAGGAAAATGCTGGAGAAGATCAAGCAGAGGTTCTATTGGGTTGGTTGTCGTCAATCGATCGCTGAGTGGGTTGCTAACTGCAAGAAGTGCATAGCAACTGAAGGGCAAAAACCACGAAACCATTACAAATTGAGGGCCAGGTATGACAAAGCAATGAACTCTGAAGGCTTCCAAAGTGGAGATTTCGTGTTGCTGTGCAGTCCACAACAGAAGAGAGGTTTGTCCCAAAAACTTCAATGCGTTTGGGAGGGTCTATATAAGGTAATCAAACGGCTGAATGATGCAGTGTATCGAATCCAGAATGTTGGGAGCCCAGGAAGCAAGATGAAAGTGATCCACCTAGAGAGGCTTGCTGCGTTTGGAACAGCGAATGTGTCTGATCGGGACGATCAGACTTAGGTGGAGGGCAGTGTGGCGAAAATGCGAAGCGAATGACAGATGAAAGAGAGGAGCCGACAACTGGCACGTTCTAGAACGTAAGAGGCGATTATCGTAAACGACGATTATCGTAAACGACGCAATAATTCCAGGGGTTTCGTTGTCACGTAGCAAACAAGTATATAAGGACGACATACGACTGCAAGTCAGTCAGTCAGCAATCAGTCGTTAATCAGTTGTGAATTAAACTCCTGGAGATTACATTAGAGTAAATTAATAAAAACAGTACATTGTGAAAGTTGTATACAAGTGATTGTAAATAGTAACGTAAATTGTAATTGAATTGTGAATTACCGAATAATTAAAAGGACATTAATTAAGTCTTTATAAATAAAGAGACTGCAAATTAAGTTGGCGATTTTATTTAACAATCCAGAGGTCGTACCCGAAAGATTAAGGAAATCATCGAGGTTAATCAGCAAGATCGTAACAATATCATAATGTCGTGGTCGAAACCATAGTCGTAGCTAACAATCGAATTTTAGTTTTTTGTCGTTGCCACAGGCAACTGATTACTGCTTTATTGCATTTGTATATCTTTGTTCTGTCCGTTTACTGCTTTTGGCTCTTCAAAGAACAGTTTTATTACTTCCTGAGCGTTTTGTTGTTGCTTACTTGCTTTCGAAGCAAGATCATTTGACAGTGTTAAGCACGATGAATTGCTATATAGAAGTAAAAAGTCTCTCCCAATTAGTAACTTTGTATTTAGCCAGTTTTATCTGAATGCCGGTATTTTGATGATGATACTTTGATATTAACAATAACTGCTCTGCCAAATCAGTCTTCCGTTCAAATAACGTTTCCGTTAAAACGGGAAACCTGTACATCCGTCACACTCAAAATATGTACATATCTAAAATAAGGAGATGAAATATTTTGGAATACATCTTGGTAAACGCCTCTCTTGGTAAATACACATCTGCTTGAAACTCAGAAAATTTTACTGGCTCAAAAATCGACATTCTCAATTGTCTCCTCAAATTAGATAAGTTGCTGTTACTCAACTAAAAAAAAATGGTCCTATGAGATATAGCTGTGGGGATCAACAGTTCACTCAAAATTCTCTAAAGAATTTAAACAAAATCTCAAAGAATGATTGCCAACTCATCCTACTAAATCAAAAATTACAATCTCCACAGGGATCTGAATATCTTTACTGTATAGGAGGCAAGCCGTTTCATTTCCATTTACGGGTGATTAATTACGGGCGATTATTTATTTAAAATGACTGTGAAAAATGTGCTCATTCCATAAGCGTTATTAGAATAAATACTGAATATAAAAAAATTATAATATTTGAAAAAACACTCCATCAACTTTTTTTCTAACTGCTCTTCTTTTAACATAAAATGTTAAAATGCTCATAAAAAACCCTATAATTTTCCACGTCAATGCTAATTTTATTAGCTTTATTTACAACGAATTGTAGATATCAGCTATTTGTTTGTTGTGAGACCAATAAACGCTTACATTGAATATAGTTAAGGTTATGACTATGACTAAAGTGGTGGTTTTATGGTATGGCACCTTTAATTTAACCTTTAATAGCAGTGAACAGTTTTTATCAGAGAACGTATGTATGTATAACAACATTCTACACCTACATTATCTGATTTTTAATATACAGTCATAAACAACAATCAAATCGTTAATTACACACAGAAAAATGATGAGAGAAAGAAACAAAAATTTTAGTTTATTCATTTCGAGGTTCCTTAGTTCAAAAAAAAAAACCAAAAAATTCAACTATAATGGTGAATGTTTTTTATCATTCGAAAGAACATTCTTTGACATTTATTTTTTTTGAATATTATATCTTTCAAATGTTGGCCTCGGCTACGCGTCAGATGGTCCATCCGTTGAGTACAATTTTCGATCGATCATTTCGACTGGTAACTGGCGAATGACACGCGTTATCTTTTGCTCCAAGGCTTGAATGGAAACGGGATTGTCCGCATAGACTTTAGACATTACATATCCCCACAGTAAAAAAGGCTAACGGTGGCCAATCGACTGGCCCAAGACGCGAAATTATCTGCTCACCGAAGTGTTCTCTCAATAAATCCATTGATTCATGCGATGTGTGGGAAATGGCGCCGTCTTGTTGAAACCAAATGTCGCGGAGATAATGAGCTTCAATTTCAGGCATCAAATAGTCGGTTTATCATGGCGCGGTAACGGTCGCCAATGTCCGAAAAGCAGCAATTTTGCTTGTTTACATACCCATTGAGCCCGAAATGGGCTTCAACGCTGAACAAAATTTGGCTCGAAAACGTCGGATCTTCTTGGAACCTTTCAGGAGCCCATAGAGCGAAGCGTGTCGCTTGGGAAGGTCAAGCGACTTCAGTTCTTGCGCAAGCTGAATTTTGTACGATTTCAATTTAAAATCTCGACATAAAATACGACAAGTCGTTCCATACGTCAGACTGAGTTGCTGTGAACGACGCCGAATCGACTCAGCACGGTCTTCGTGTACACTCTCAGCTATGGCCGCTATATTTTCTTCACTGCATGCTGGACGTGGTCTATTCGGTCGAATATTATCCAATAATGAATGCTGGGTCTCAAGATGGGTGATGGTGTTGCGATGGTGGTACGTTCAGTAGGGCGATTATGTTGATCATAACTTTAGTGAAGCGCGCGAAACACATTCTTTACAGAACGAGAATTTTCGTAATAAAGTTGAATGATTTGTAAACGTTGTTCAGGCGTAAGTCTTTCCATAATGAAATGCCAAACAGTAATGAACAAAAATAACATGACAGCTTGACAAGGCTCAAGCGCGTTCTGTCAAAAAAAGGCTTTTGAAAAAAGGTTCTCTACTTGGATCACCCTTTACAAGTGACAAAATTCGTTAGTTAACAATTCGACAAATAGTATCGATAAAATTTACAGAATTCCCCTACAGGTCTACAACTTCAACAAAACGGAAACGTAGCTGCCATATTTCGCAGCTGCTCACCGGAAGTGATGATTGCTCGAACTCTCTCATTTCCTCCACTTAACACACACACAAACAAAACAAAGAGATTTCGGTAAAAATTTTAAAGGATTATAAATTATTATTATTTTGATGAAAAAAAAAAAACAATATTTATGCTGTATGACGTTCACATATACATACACATACACACGCAAATATATAAATTGCTGACAATTATCTACTTTCTATCGCTTTGGTGGTGGCTCAGTTCTGTTCTCTCAACTCTCTCTCTCTCTCTAAGTGAATAGAAGGTGGTCTATTTCTAATACACAAGTCCATTACCGCATATGTGTTTGTATGTATTTGTTTATAGAAGTAAACATAGTGATAAGGCGAAGAGAACGAACATAAAAGAAACAATAAACTACAAATAGATTTTCACTAATTGGTATTTTGGCCAGAAAGGTGATTGTGTGAAAGAAAATACAAATCATTCAGTTGCTGATCATACTTTGGGGAGAATACAGAGAACGCGCACCAATACGCAAGAAATTGAAAAGCTCGTGCAAATTGTGCTCTTGAAAATTTTAAAATAGCTATTTAATAACATATAGATTTCCCACAAAATGGATATATACCAAGTGACGGGTTTGAAAAAACCAGAAATTGTCGAGCGTATTGAAAAATACAATGATTTGGGTGAGTAACTGTGTTTTTTCGGCCATAAAACTGAAGTTTAATAAGTGCTATAAGTAAAGTATTTCATTTCAAAACATCGTTTACTGTGTCTACAGTCACTTAAAAAGAGACCTAACTCGAAAATTTTCAAAATCGATTTTTTCACCCAACCGTACCGAAAACATAATTTTAACAACGCTTCTAACCTTTGGTGCATTGAAATTTTGTTCCTTTTGAAAAGTACCGTAATATTGCTTTAGCTGCTATTGTGTGTTTTTATGCTCTGTAGATAACATATACATATGTATGTTATGAGTGTATGCAATATATTTTTATTGTTTATTTGTAGATGCCCCCACCAAGGAATTGATACAAGCAGCGATTGCCGCACAGCGTCATGCTTATGTCCAATACAGTAACTTTCGTGTGGGTGCAGCTTTCCGCACCAGCGACAATCGCATCTTTGGCGGTTGTAATGTTGAGAATGCCAGTTTCACGCCCACATCTTGTGCCGAGCGCACAGCCATCAGCAAAGCCGTTAGTGAGGGCTATACGGAGTTTGTTGCCGGTGCCGTTGTGGCCTATCAGGAGCATGCCTTTACAACGCCTTGCGGTGTGTGTCGCCAATTCATAATGGAATTTGCGCCTAACGATATACCACTGTTTGTTACAAAATCACAAGTGAATGTTGAGAAGTGTGACGACGATTTGGTGCTTGCAACTTCTATTTACAATTTGCTGCCTCACGGTTTTCGCACATACAAGAAGAATTGATACGCTCACACATGCATACATATGTATGTATGTTTGTACATGCAAAATATGAGATAAAGAAAATGTTTTAATCCCCACCAGTAGCTACATCATTAATCATATCAATCGATGGACCTCACTTAAATGCTTATACCGTTATTGTGTGCAATGCGGAGAGTAAATTATGAATTTTGCTGGTTGCAGTAGTGAATACTTGTATGTGCTTAAGATGATAGACAATTTTATACTTATTACATATTACATATTACAATTGTAAATACATATATAAATACATATGTACATACATGCATATTTATAATTAAATGTTTCAGATACTGTTATTACTTACACTATCGTCCGAAACGAATATTTTCAGCAGTATATACCCAGGGAAGAATAATTATACGAGGTACGAGGTGTGTTCAAAGGAAAAGGTGAAATTTGACTTTTTTAGAAAAGTACTTATTTATTCATCATGATCTATATTGTCCCCTTCAAAGTAACTCCCCTCGGACTTGTGCCAACACTTTTTCCAATCCTCGAAGCACTTTCCGTATGACCATCAGCTCTTTCTTCAATTCTGACTTGATCTCATCAATTGTGGCAAAACGTTTTCTCGTTATTGGTTTCTTTAGTTTTGGGCGTAGGAAAAAGCCGCAGCGAGCCAAATCTGGTGAATACGGTGGTTGAGGTATGATTACGGTTTTGTTTTTGGCCAAAAAAATCACTAATAAGCATTGATGTGTGAGCTGGTACCGTTATCGTGATGCAGAATCCACGATTTGTTCTTCCACAATTCCGATCCGTATGAGCCGTATTGCTTCACACAAACGTTGCATAACTTTCTTGTAGTATTCTTTATTAACTTTACGACCTTTTGGCACGAACTCAGGATGCACCACACCATTGTAATCAAAGAAAACAGTGAGCAAAAAATTCACATTTTCCTTTGAACATACCTCGTATGTGTAAAACTTCCTTTGTTATTTTTTTTGGTACTATGGTACTAATGCTTTTGTTGTTGTTGTTGTTGTTGTAGCGTTTCGTTAATCCCGCCTAGGGTCAGATAGTTATAGTCTTAGTCATTGAGGTCATCTAACGTAAGGCCAAGGAAACGTGCTGTTTCGACGAGTTCGGATCAGAGGGAGAGGGGTGTAAGATGAGTCGGGTGGCGTGGGTACGCAAAGAGGGCGTGGGTCGTGCAGGGATTCATTGCATGAGTGACATACGTTGGGTATGTCGGAGTCGAGTATGGATAGGTAGGAGTTAAGTCTACTACAATATCCAGGCCTTAATTGGACTTTGCAATGCAGCTCGAGCTCCTGTTCTGCAACGGGGTGTGCTTTGATTTCGAGAAACCCATTCACATGAAGAGAGTTCACAAAGGTGTTAACGGACTCTCCGTGAATGGTGTTTAAAGCTTGTTGGTATACCGTCCCGTCCAGCGGTTTTTGTCGGTAATCCTGTGCGGAAGTGGTGTTGTCTAGTATTACCTCACTGATGTGCCTAGTTGGAGGTTCGGGTTTTAATAAGTGTCTGTTGGGTGATTCTTACGGTAACATACCAACAGGTATTGTTTACACAACATAACTGGGAGCACAGATGTTTCACTGTGTTTCCTGTCACGGCCCGAAGGGCGGTACTCTAACAGGCTTCTTGAACTGCGTAGTCGCCGGCGTCCAAATCTGAGCATCATAGTTTACGACCGCCCAACTAATTGCCTTGTATGTTACCAACAGCGTTTCTTTGTCCATTCCCCAAGAGCTGCCAGCTAGTGATTTGTTAACTTTGTTGCAGCTCTGTACTTTAGAGGCAATTGCAGTTGTATGCGGAGTGAATGAGTGCAGGCTGTCAAATGTGATTCCTATTAAAATTGGGTTGTTGATTTTATCGACTTTTACATTAAGTTCCGGCCGGTGCTTCCTCGTCCATCTGGTGAAGAGGGTGGACAAGTATTTCGCAGGTTGTAGCTGTAAATGTCGTGCAGTGAAGAAGTGGGAAAGGTGGGCGATATAGCAGTTTACTTTTGAACAGAGGATATCAATATCTTGGTCAGACGTCAACATCGAACGGTCAATAGTATTTGAGATCTCAGAGACTTCCTCTGGTGGTAGAGGGAGCCTCGAAAAGTAAAAGTTACACAGAAGTGGAGAGAGTTTAATTTTACGCGGCTTTGATGTTCGATTTCAAAAGTCTACCAATGATTGCCGAACAGTTCGTGCTCAGGACCGATTTTGGTTGAGGCCAGGAATTATCTAGGTGTTTATGGCGTTAAGTGATGTTGTGGTGCTGTTGGCTTCCCCGGTTTTAGTAGTAAAACCATTCTAGCCAGTTTCCACATGTCGAGTATAATTAGAGTGGTCAAAGACAAATTAAGGACCTTAAAGGGCTGACCACCAGTGTAAGCTGCAGGGAAATAAAAGCTCAACTAGGCTTGTCTGTCACCAAAAAACGTGTTCAACAATAAATGATTGATAATAATTGAGTACTAAGAATTATGAAAAAAACTTTAGCAAAACTACAGCTTATTCAACGATACAAAAATACACGGCTGGCAGCTTATGAAAAGATATAGAGGTATTCGAATTGATAATTTTCAGCGATGAGCAGAAGTTTGATATGGATGGCCCAGATAGTGACCATAAATATTGGAGAGACAGGCGACACCCACGCCAGACTTCTCTTAAGCAAAACCCTGGTGGTGGCGACCTTTTTCTATGACAATGATTTGATTATAAAAGAAAGTCCGGCCAAAAATAATACCCCAATGTATGTATATAAATCCGTTGAACAATGAGCTCGCTGATTTTGCTGGCGATGTCTACGGAAATAATTTGATTTTTCAACAGGACGGTGTGACAAAAGAATTTTCGTTTTAAGGAAAATGCTTTCGCTGGAGTGTCCTATCGAGGATCGTTAGATCATACTATCATCTCGGTTGTATGCATAATCAAAGCATTACGTTAACCGCAAGCATTTTATTGACGCCATAGTAGCCGAATGGGATAAAATTCATTTTTTCTATTCTAAGAAAATTAGTTCATTCTATGCCTGTTAGAGTGAAACAAAAGAAATAAACCATATCTAAAGTAATGATTCATATAACATTCGGGAAATGTAGAAATTAACAAATTTTTAAAATTATCAATAAAAGCAAAAAACAAATAAAAATTATGTTCAATTTCAATACACTTTTTTTAATTATTTAACGAGTTTCGCTGGAATGCAATTTTTTATCGATTCGATAAGCGTTGAAAATTTATTAAAATCGAAACCTTGAACCTTACCACGCTGCACTTTCATAATCTTTAGAAAAATTATATTGGTGATTACCCAAAAACAAATGTTAATTGTTTTAAAATATTATGTATGTTTAGGATCGCGTGACACGCAGTCTAGTAGTTTATCGTTTTTCTTATCAAACCAAACGTAAAATCATATCTCAGGCCTGTAAATTCTCAAATTATTCATGGTATTTAATCTCGTTGTTTCACTGTTGAGTTTTCGAATACGACGAACTGTATTCTATTAGAGATTAGTAAATAATGAACATCATGGGATTCGAAAATACAATAATAAATGTTAGATTTTAAATATACCAAATTATATACAAACATACATACATATATGCTGTTGGCCAGAATTAGACCTCATGGAATCATGTACTGCTAGCCAATAGCCGGTCACATCGGCGATTATAAAATTCGACTTGTTCAATCCAAGCATTAAACCATAGTGAATAATTTTCATATTTACGCACCCTCTTACGATCCACAAAGTTCAGAATTTATTTCCAAAACAAATTGAAATTATTTCCAAATATTATTATTACATAAATTCTTGCTCTTCTTTTACTCATACGTATCGCAGTGTTCGCTCACCAGAACCATATAATTTATTTTCAGTGCCTTTCGGCGACGGAGTGACCGGATCAAAAACTTGTCGATTGTGTATATGTGCAGTTTCAAAGTCGATGGCGCGCTTAATTGGCTCTATGTAATTTTGACGCACCTCGGTAGTCATACCCGAGTTCGGTACATGTGGCACAAGGCTGGGAAATTCACAATGTCGTTTGGGACATTCCTTTGCTGGCAGATTATCACACATGGTGTCATCGCGACCGAGAAACACACGTTTCGCTTGCGTACTATATTGAGGCCAATTCCAGTATGTTATATTGTCATGTCTGGCTACACTACTCATCAACTCATTGGGTGTATAATGGGGAAAAGCTAAACGTGAAGTAGTCGCTGCTGGATCGAGTAATTTCGAATAACCTGGCTTAGCACGATTGATTACGAGGCTTGAAGCGGACACGGCTGCGGGTAAAGGTATGGGCGCTGGTGGTGCCGGCTCGGCTTGGGGATTCCACACATAATCTTGATGCATAATACTGCTGGGTGGACGCATGGGACGACTTATAAAGCGTAAACGACGATCTTCAAAATTCTTCATTGATTGCACTTTCGGACCGAGCGAGGGATTTATGAATTTATTTGGGTCATCATACTGTAGATAAATACATATGTATATTCAAATATATATACATATATATAAATAGAAAGTAATATATGCAAGTCGTTTCCAACTCACTTTCCACGTAAAATTTGCTTTATAATCGCTGGTACGCAGTTTCTCTAATGTTGCATCTAATTTATATGGTTTTGGTTCCTTGAATTTTGCATGCATATGATTGCCCAACATTGTGTCGCTCATATAAACATGGCCCCGATAGGTTGAAGTGCGCATATCATCTTTACACTCATCACTTGGCTTTTTATAATCGATGAATCCAAAGTCATTCATATTTAACGGTTAATATTTTCTTACGTTTTCTATTTCGGCACAAATATGTAATCAAAAATATATTGAGTAGTTTATTTTTAAAACGAGAAAAACAAATAAATATTTATAACTGTTTTTTGGCAGAGATAAGAAATGAAAACAACAACAACAAAATTTTTTTTTGTCCCGTGTGGATACCTGTTTTATGGTTGCTACGGTTTTGAGTGCTTATTTAAGTATGTACTTAAATAAAAATTAAATAAATGAGTATTAACGTTGCTACAGAGATAATGCATATATATGCATATATGTTTCTAACGGTTTAAAAGCTACTCACAATTGTTATAACAATCTTCTGAGCATAAATGACGCTTATGTATTTACAGCCGAGTTCATAGTAGCCTTTCAAGGGGTTTTTTAATTACGCGTCGGCATAAAAGTTCCTAAATTTTTTTGTTAATAAAATTTTTTTCAACATTTTTGAAATAATAAGATTTGAATTTTTCATATGTATATATATTTATTTGAACATAAATAGACTAAGCACTTGGAATGACAATAGAAAAGTTGTTAAATGCTTAATTTGAAATAAATTTATCCTATTTTGTTTTCCTATGCTGTTGCATTATATAAAATTCAATACGTACATACATAATTTTTTTGCTTAGAAATCATAAATACATTTTTTAGAAATACTTTATAAGCATAGATAGTTTATCTTTACACATTGTAGGCATATCACCATATATCCGTAGTGGTTACGTAACAATTTTGTATTGGAAATATATTTATATGTTTGTATGTATGGTACACAAATACAAGAGATACATTGAGCATAATATAACAGTACCAATTAGCAGTTCAGGCGATTTCTTTTAGAGCCAAGAGCGATTGCCGCAAATATTCGTACTGAGTACGTGCATGCTTGATTTCCAATTCAGCAAGTTCAACCAAACTTTAATAACAACAAAAATAAAAAGAAAGAAAATAATTCACTTTTATTTTAGTTCAGTTTGTTTAAAAAATAAAAAATGTTTTACCCTTTCTTGAAGGCCGCTACACGCCGATTACGAAATCCGACCAGTTCTTCCTTGCCACATGCAGACATCGATTCGAATTTCTCACAAGCCTCTGCTTGTGCTGTCTCCGCCTATTTCCACATAAGCAATAAGAGAGAAAGCAGCATTTGAATGCAACCGAATAAGTTTTTAAAAGTCATGACAAGCAATATTAATAAATTCATACAAAACATGCTGTGTTAATTAATAAAAAGAAAAAAAAAAATGAAAATAAAAAAAATTTTGTTTGCCGTGTAGCAGATATTTGTTTTGTGTAATCTTTGGTGCTGTAAAATATTTTCAAATAATGTATGTTAAAAGTGAATGAATGTCATTGCAACACATAAACGTTTTTTGTATAATATGAAAACAATTACAAATAATATGAGTAAACAAATAATACACCAAGTACCTCTTGAACATCCAAAGGCTGCATATGAAATCGTTGAAAGCATTTTGTTTGATTTTTTGTATAGTTTGCATTTATCAAAAAGTGTGAATAAAAAGTTTAGATTTAAAAATGTTTAACTAGTACAAAAAAAGTATACTGATTAAAATTTGAAAATGTGAATATGTGAAAAAAGTTGCGCGAGTAATAGAAAAATACACAATACCGCACTGCACAATATAAAAATAAATAAATATACATACATATATACGTAAATAGTGAGGAAAACTAAAACGGATTTGCACTAAAATAGCATTTGTAGTAGAGGCCAATGAGTAAAATTTTAGTTTAAATATATGTAAATAAATTATCTTACAGCATGCACATCCTTGTTTTTGGCACGTGCTTTCTCTAAATTGCGATTAGCCGCTTCATATGCAGCCAAACAACGCAAGCGTCGTATTAGTAGCGCTTTAGCAGCATCGCTGTCACGTTGATAGTAGCGTAGCGTATCGCCGAGCTTCAGGTCTTGATCGCTAGAAACACGCGCTTCCAAATTCTGATAATTCATGTAAAAACGAAATATTTATAACATAATTACAACAAAACACAAAAACATATTCAATTATACTTTAATTTTTTCAAAGATCTCTGCTGATTTTGCACAAAATGTCTCCATGCTGCCTCTCTCTGCAGTCGACAATTGCATTAATGCATTTGAAATTTTCTGATGACATTCGCTCACTTCTTTGTGACGTTGCGTCATTTTCTCCGTACGCACGGCCGCGTCTCGTAAATGTCCATGATATTCAATGAGAAATTGTAACTCGTTTTCAAAGAAATCATTTACATCACGTACTGTTGCACTCATCAGTATTTCATCCGTAGTCTTGCCCAATGATTTCACGAATCCACCGAAGATAGCCATTTTCTTTCGCGGCTTTGCACAGAGATCTTGATCGTATTCAAGGAACACTTTCAAATGTTGATCAACGCGAAACACAGGATGATTTGCGAGACGACGTAGGAAAACTTCATGCATTGCAACGGTTTTCTTGAAGGTGGCCAAGTACTCGCTAATGAATAAAAGAAAGTTATGTTATTGTGAGCTGAAAATTGAATTACTCTTATTTCATGCAATTTAAAATTTAAGACTTACGCTTCAAGCTCTGATTTCATTTTCTTAAACTCTTCTTTTGTCATATTGCCTTCACCCTCACCTAGACGTTGTAATTTCTCACGCGATGCATCAAAATCTGGGCGTGGCGGACATGGTGGAATCTTAAATATTGGAAAGTTCAAAGTTACCTAATTCAAATTACTATTTCAGATTACTTACAATATAGCCAGCATATTCTTCATTTTCTTCAAAACGATCATGCAACCAAACAAATTCCTCATGCTGACGCACTACATTGTTATCTTGCTTAGCAAAGCCGGGTAGCGTTGTGCGTGTGTGTACAGTAAATTTTACTTTATCTTTTTCGCTCAAAGCATCGGAAATTTCAACATGCAATGTATTATCTGCGAGAGCAGCTGGAGTTATGGCTGATGAAGATGATTCGGATGTGGCGTTACCACTGCCATTATTCGCGGTAGTTGTTATAGTGTTTCCACCCTCGCCATCTCTCTGTGGATTAGGCGAAGCAATTTCCATTATGGTGGGATTGCTGGTAACTATTGGGTTGCTTTCAACGCCTAGAGGTGCAATTATACTTGCAGGCATATTTTCAACTGCAGTTAAGTCGTCCGTACCGTCCTGAAATGAAATTGAGAAAATTTTGATTAAAAAAAATATATTTTTTTTAAACTAAGCTACTAAATGTATGACTTTAGAAGCTTATCACATATATATCCGTTATTACAAAAGCAACACGCCTTCATTTTGATTTTATACAATTTCAAAAAACATTGATAAACAAATGTATGGAAATGAAAAAGGGCGGATGTTTTTGACTCATTCAAGCCGCCACTGAAGAAAAAATATCTAACTTTTATTAGGAGTCAAGCACTAACAACTGCCTACCATCATATTTACGCTTATTTTATGCTTCACCAAAAAAAAGCAAAGAAATAAATTTTCTAAAAACTCTTCACGTTGCAACTTTTCGTATTCTACTTTCTTTTGTTTCGCTTTTAATTATTTGATTGGATTTTTTTTTTATAAAAATTGTCAAAAGAGATGGGAGAAAATTTGTTTGTTTTCTTTTCCATTCGATTATTGACAGTCAGCTGTTTATTAACTCAGCGGTTTTGTTACATTGATCCGTAGAAACCCGGTTATCTGTGTAATTTTATGCAAGGAATTTAACCCTTGGCTTGATGCACCAAATTTTACAAATAGTTTACAAATAAATTTAATGTTTATTTATTTCTTTAGACCTTACTAAATAGTATTTAAAATAGGTATTTAAATAGTAAAACAATTTTTTCTGTTTATTTTATTTTTGGACGTATGCGAAAAAAGCTGTGTGACCACGTGTCAATTATGAACCACTTTGTTAAATACTCACTAGTTTATGTAGGAAATCTTTTGACAAATTTATGTTTTCAGTAGATTTACACTTTTTATATACTGAATATCTTTCCAAAGGAAATTTCGATGTTTTCAGAAATGACTCATGACATTTATGAAGAATATTATTATAGAAATTTAACATAACTTTTAAGTATTTTGCAAAAACAATGAACACTAGAACAATAACTGCAAGTAAACGAACAAAACACTATAATAGCAAACTCAATACTGAAGATTTTAATGCTTTTTACTACAATTAACTGTAAATTGTGTAATTTATAGTAATACATACATACATGTATGGATATGTATAAAAAAGCTTTAGGGATATTCAAAATATGCATTTGAAATCTAATATTTTTGTGCCCACATTATGAAATAATAGAAAATTCTGTATGTAATATGCTGTGGTTAATTTTTTAATGAATAAACTCCAAAAGTTTGTATAAGAAAAATAATAAGAAATTTATTAAAAACTAATTTTTTGTGTTTTAGAAACATATTAAAAATTACATTAAAACTGTTTTGATTGATTCCTTCACTAATAAATCTTAAAATAAATTGAAATTGTAGGAATCTGAAAACTTCAGAGCTAAAAAATTAAAATCTCAATGCCCTACTGTCAAGCTCATGAATGTATCCATTCCGCAAGCTAACGAAATTACATACCTCGGAATTCACTTAGACAGGCGCACAACCTGGAGACGACATATTTCCGCTACAAAACTTCAGCTCAAGCCCGAATCTACCAGTTTGTGTTGGCTTTCAAACATGAAGTCTGGGTAGAGCTTTGCATATTTTACAGATGACCCTAAAAATGGCGCAGTGAGAGCTGCAGTTTACTGCGCTCAACCGGAGATTAGAGCATCATTCAGTTAGTTCCAAGCCGAACTATTTGCTATAAAAATGGCAACATAGCTAAGGCAGGGTACATACCAACACCAAAGGAGAGTTCGCATTTACATAGATAGCCAAGTGACCATTAAGGCTCGAAGGCTCTTGTATTACCAAGCTAATGGAAAACAAATGAGACGAAGCTTACTAAGTTCATAATAGCGCTGAAGCGGTTATATTCTAGGCTGATAGTTGGGAGACAATAGAGCACGTTATATGTGAGTAGCGTTCAGCAGACGTAGGCTGACTGCAGGCTCAGCTGGAAGTGTAGGGATTTGGTCGTATGCAGTATTCCTGGTAACACTGTGGATGTAATATCGTCTATAGCCGCACTTTTCAAGAAGTCAGACAGACTAATTCAACCTAGTTAGAAGGGTAGGTATAATTTTCGGAAGTTTCTTCCATACGGAGAGGCAGAAATATTTCCTAAACTCACTCTATGGGCTCTTGAAAAGTTAAAAGAAGATCCGACGTTTTCGGGTCAAATTTTGTTCAGCGAGGAGGCCCATTTCTGGCTCAATGGGTATGTAAACAAGCAAAACTGCCGCATTAGGGACAAAAAGCAACCTAAAGAGATTCAAAAGCTGTCATTTCATTCAGAAAAACAACGGTTTGGTGTGGTTTGTGGGCCGGTGGAATCATCGGTCCATATTTCTTCAAGAATGATGCCAGTGAGAACGTAACCGTCAATAGCAACCGTTACCCGCTTTGATAACCGACTATTTGATGCCTGAAATCGAAGCTCGTGATCTATCGTTAACAAGACGGCACCACTTCGTATATATCGCAACAATCAATGGATTAATTGAGAGAACACTTCGGTGAGCAGATAAATTAACGTTTTGGGCCGGTCTATTGGCCACCAAAATCATGCGGTATCACATAGTTAGACTTTTTCCTGTGTGGATATGTAAAGTCTAAAGTCTACGCAGACAAACCCGCTTCGATTCAGGCCTTGGAGCCTGACGTGTATGACGCGTGTCATTCGCCAGTTACCAGTCCAAAAGCGAACGAGTGATCGAAAATTGGACTCAACGGATGGATCATCTGAGACGTGGCTGCGGCTGAAAGAGATAATTTTCAAAAAATAAATGCGAGAAAAATGTTCTGGCTAAGGATTGTCGATAAGATCTATATACCCAAATGAAATAAGAAATGACGACACTTCCCATTTCTATAATTATATAAAGCTTTTGAATTAAAAAAATATAAATTTAATATAATAAAGATTTTTTTAATTTTTATTTTCTGAATGCAATTAAATTTTTTAATATTTTATAGCTCAACTCAAAAACTCTTTTGGAAACTGTTTTTATGTGGCTACCTTATAGTTTTATAATTCTATTTTCTTAAAATATTTTATTTTTACGTAAAATGTTTTGTTTTATGTAATTCCCGAATTAGTCACGTAAATGTTTACTTTTTATTTGATTTTTATTTTTTAATTGAAAGAAAGAAATGCTTTCTTCCTTTGAATGTTTATTTATGCAAAAATTTATAAAAAAAATATACAAACCAAAAATTTGAGCATTTTATTTGTATCAAAATTTTGCTTGTTTTTGACACACTTCCACACACTTCTGCATCGATTTTTCACCCTTCTTTTTAGCCAAATTTTCACTATACTCGAACATGTCGCTGCCATTCATATTTAGTCAGTTCAGTCCAGTCCATCGTGTATTTTAGTCAGCGGAAAACTCTACGTATACACCATACGAAAGTAAGTGGTTTTCAAATCCACATTTCACATATTTCCAATTAGTTTTCTAATTAAAAAATATAAGAAATAGCAAATCCAATACTTGCACAATAATTTCGTAATAATTTCAAGTGAAATAATGCATTCCTTATTGGCATTAAGTAAAATGAAAATTTTGTAATTTCCAACAAGTTAGAAAATATGTGAAAATTGCAAAAGCCAAATGGTGAAAAATCGAATTTTCCTTTGCCTTAATGCTCAATCACAAGAGAGCAAAAGAGCGAGGCAAGCTGGGGCCAGAGAGTGTTGAATGCAGGTGGAGCATGTTGCTGCGTATACTTTCGCTGTTAATAAATACATTTGTATACATGTGAGAGGGCAGGGGGTAATGGCAATGCTTTGGCCTAATAATAATGACATTTAAAAAATGCGAAAATACAATTAAGTACAAACAGAATTATTTTAGTTTATTATTTTTAATCTTTAATTGATGCCTTGAGTGATTTTTAGTTAAAAATTTACTGCTCTTTCACAACAAAAACAAATGATTGTACAGTGTACTTGAAGTTGTGGAAAAATCGATATGAAAATATTACTCAATCACGAATGAAAGATGAAGTTGAAATGATAAGGTTTTTCATTCAAATCTGCTGATTATTGTTAATTTTTTTAGATAATATAAAAAAATGTCGACTTTGAAGTGCTACCAAGATGAGGAGCGCGAGTCTCAATATGGCCGCGTTTATGCCGTTTCCGGTCCAGGTGAGTAATTGACCTATATAAATCATAATGACTATTTCTATGTAAAAGTAAACACAATTGAAGCTTCAAAAATGTACCGTAATTAAATTAAACTGTTTTCCAACCGTTAAAAATGAAATTCAAACTTTGGTATTTTGAATGAAATTTTTTTATTGAATTTCTTTATTGAATTTTACGTGTGATTAGTTTTTTTTTTAACATATGACCCATTGATTCCACATATGTAATTGTTTTAATTTGATTTTCTTTAGTTGTCACCGCAGAACGTATGGCTGGATCGGCTATGTACGAGCTGGTGCGTGTGGGTTACTACGAATTGGTTGGTGAAATCATTCGTTTGGAGGGCGATATGGCCACCATACAGGTGTACGAAGAAACTTCCGGTGTAACTGTTGGTGATCCGGTTTTAAGAACTGGCAAACCATTATCTGTTGAATTGGGTCCCGGCATTTTGGGCAGTATTTTCGACGGTATCCAACGTCCGCTTAAAGATATTGGCGAAAGTAGTGGCTCCATTTATATACCAAAAGGTGTAAATATTCCTGCGCTTTCGCGCACTGAAGCTTGGGAATTTAATCCGACAAATGTGCGTGTCGGCTCACACATTACTGGCGGTGATCTGTATGGCATTGTGCAGGAGAATACACTTGTGAAACATCGTTTAATCGTTGGCCCACGCTGTAAGGGTACAGTTCGTTATATGGCACCACCTGGTAACTATACCGTGGAGGATGTGATTTTGGAGACGGAGTTCGATGGTGAAATTACCAAGCACACAATGTTGCAAGTGTGGCCTGTGCGTCAGCCACGTCCTGTCACCGAGAAGCTGCCTGCAAATCATCCACTATTTACAGGGCAACGAGTTTTAGATTCGTTGTTCCCTTGCGTACAGGGTGGCACTACAGCTATACCAGGTGCTTTTGGTTGTGGTAAAACTGTAATCTCACAGGTATGTGTTCTGATTTCCTATTCGTGTGGCTCTTATAAACATATTGATTGATATTGCTTGCAGGCACTCTCTAAATATTCAAATTCCGATGTCATCATTTACGTCGGTTGCGGTGAACGTGGTAACGAGATGTCTGAGGTGCTGCGCGATTTCCCCGAGCTTACTTGCGAAATAGATGGCGTTGTTGAATCCATTATGAAGCGTACCGCACTCGTTGCCAACACCTCGAACATGCCTGTAGCTGCGCGTGAAGCCTCCATTTACACTGGTATTACGCTCTCCGAATATTTCCGTGATATGGGTTATAATGTTGCTATGATGGCTGATTCCACCTCTCGTTGGGCTGAGGCGCTTCGTGAAATCTCCGGACGTTTGGCTGAAATGCCTGCCGATTCTGGTTATCCAGCCTATTTGGGTGCACGTCTTGCCTCCTTTTACGAGCGTGCTGGACGCATCAAATGTTTGGGCAATCCGGAACGTGAAGGTTCCGTCTCCATTGTCGGTGCTGTATCACCACCTGGTGGTGATTTCTCAGATCCTGTGACCTCCGCCACTTTGGGTATCGTGCAAGTGTTCTGGGGCTTGGATAAGAAATTGGCACAACGTAAACATTTCCCTTCAATCAATTGGTTGATTTCCTACTCGAAATATATGCGTGCACTGGATGAATATTACGATAAGAATTTCCCAGAATTTGTACCACTACGTACTAAGGTCAAAGAGATTTTGCAAGAGGAAGAAGATTTATCCGAAATTGTACAGTTGGTTGGCAAGGCTTCGCTGGCGGAAACAGACAAAATTACATTGGAAGTGGCGAAATTGGTGAAAGATGATTTCCTACAACAGAACTCTTACTCGCCATACGATCGTGTGTGTCCATTTTACAAAACTGTGGGTATGTTAAGAAATATGTTGGCCTTCTATGAGCTCGCGCGTCATGCCGTTGAATCCACTGCCCAGTCAGATAATAAGATCACATGGAACGTCATACGTGATGCGATGGGCAATATCCTCTACCAGCTATCTTCAATGAAATTCAAGGTAAGTCATATTTAAATCTTATTTTCACGTAACGGGTGGTCCATTTCGGGTTCCCTCCTTTTTAAAGAAAACAAAAAAAAAATAGAAAATTCACATTTAATGGGTAATGTTTATTAGCATTCGAAAAAACATTCTTTGGCATTTATTTTTTGAAGATTATCTCTTTCAAATGTTGGCCTTGGCTACGTCTCAGACGGTCCATTCGTTGAATCCAATTTTCGATGACTCGTTTTCCATTCGACTCCAAGGTTGAATCGAAGCGGGATTGTTCGAATAGACTTTAGACTTTACATAGCCCCACAGAAAAAAGTATAACGGAGTGATATCCTAAGATCTTGGTGGCCAATCGACCGTCCCAAAAAGTGAAATTATCTGCTAACCGAAGTGTTCTCTCAATAAATCCTTTGATTGATGCGATGTGTGAGAAGTGGCGCCGTCTTGTTGAAACCAAATGTCGCGGAGACCACGAGCTTCATTTTCAGGCATAAAATAGTTGGTTATCATGGCGCTATAACGGTCACCATTGACGGTTACGTTCTCGCCGGCATCATTTTTGAAGAAATATGTACCGATGATTCCACAGGCCCACAAACCACACCAAACCGTTGTTTTTTCTGGATGAAATGGTAGCTCTTGAATCTCTTTAGGTGGCTATTCGTCCTTAATGCGGTAATTTTGCTTGTTTACATACCCATTGCGCCAGAAATGGACCTCATCGCTGAACAAAATTTGGCGGGAAAACATCGGATCTTCTTGGAACTTTTCAAGAGCCCATAGAGCAAACCGATGTCGCTCGGGAAGATCGAGCGGCTTCAGTTCTTGCGCAAGCTGTATTCTTTACGCTTTCAATTTAAGATCTCGACGTAAAATACCATACTGAACAAAAATAAAATGACAACTTGAAACGACTCACGCGTGATCTGTCAAAAGAAAAGCTATTTAAAAAGGACCTCTACTTGGATCACCCATTATAAAAACTCAAGTGTGCTGTATGAAGTCTAAAGGAAAATATTAAAATTATTTCCAATAATCTCATAAAAGGCTTAATTTGAAAACAGCCTTAGCGAACACAGGCTCTCGTATATGTAGAACACAAAACAGCTGCGTGTCCAATGTGTGTTTTTATAATACTAACATTTCATTATTACTTACAGGATCCAGTCAAAGATGGCGAAGCGAAAATAAAAGCGGAATACGAGCAACTTCACGAAGATTTACAGCAAGCTTTTAGAAATCTAGAAGACTAAGCCTATTTGCACTGTGAGGCACACAAACTAACACATCCAAAGCCAAGTAATATAAAGTTAAAGAATTTCGGTTTAAGCAAACCATCAAAACATTTTGGTTTATCCATATTTATAAGTATAACCGTTATTTATTTCAAGCTAGTCATTTCAACTAGTCATTTACGTGTTATCGTAATATTTATGAAAATAAACAAATAAACTTAGGATCAGTTTAAACAAAAAAAAAAAAACCAAACAAAATATACAAAAATAGTATTCATCCTTAATTTACCTCTTAATGTGTCCTATAAGCAAGCGTTAATATTATATAACTTAAACAGCAGCATAATGGAAATGAATGAATGGTGAGATCATACCAACTCATTGGAAACCAATCACCTATTGAAAGACGAACAATAACTAGTGGCTAATGAATAACAAATGTATAAGCAAATAAACCAAAGAAAATTTAACTACAAAATACAAGAAAAAAATAAATAAATAAATATATGTATGTACATTATATGTTTAGAAAATATTTGAGCGAAAGAAAATAATTAAATTATTCCAAAATACAATATTTAACTGAATTGTTACCGTTAAAAAAAAAGATTTTGGCTATAAATTACATAAAATTTACATAGTATTCATATATATATGTGCGTTTAGTACTGAACTATCACTGTTATTGAGTCAAGATAAATAACTTTGAAAATGTTTTTTGTTTGTTTATGTATTGTTTTGTTATATGTAAATATTTAGACCTTTACGGACGGGTCTTACGAATCGCCATTTGAATATTTTAATATTTAAATAAAGTAATTTGCTTTTCGTTTAACTGTTTTAGGTTATTTATTTATTGTAAAGTAAATCAGTTTACATAGAATTTATTATAAATATCTATGTATATGTATTATCCATGTTATTAAATAAATAAAAAATGAAAAAACAATAACAAAAGTTACAAATTTGACTGTTTAAATATGAAAATTAAGGAAGGACGATAATTATTATATCGAAATTTTTAATATACTCGAAATTTTATATATTTCCAATAGAGCTTCGTCTTTATTCCATTGAAAATCTTATGTGAAGGCCGTTAAACTAAACATATTTTCATTGAAATTTAAGGCTAGGCGTCTAAATTTAACCAATAACATAAAAAAGATTGATGAATTTAATATAAATCTACCCTAAAACGTCTCATTTGCAAACAAGAACCTAGTATGATAGCTCGCACATGAAGGAGATGTTGTATTTGTAAATGGATTTAAAAAAAATTGTAATTATGCTTTAACCTAAATAAATTGAAATAGCACTTAAATGTCGGTATGCACCTCTAGCGAAAAAACTCATATATTTCGTGGTTGGAAAAATGTAGTAGGTACGGAAATTTGACAGATGATTTTCTATTGTGCGCAGCTCTTTACAAAGGAAGAAGATATGCAAACGTAAATAAACAAAACGAAAAACATGAGAAGAGCGCGGTAAATATTTGTCGCTGATTATGTATTCTTACCTTTTTCATTGCTAAAAATAAAAAAGGTGTGGAAATTGATGAAAAAACTAAAAAAAATTACATAAATTGCTTTAAAAGCTCGCTTTAATACGTTTGAAAATTAGGTTTCCTCTTGTTTCTCGCAAAATATATATGAGACTATTGATTTCGCTCGGAAACCTGTGTTGCCATGCTTTCATATTTGTTTAAAAACTTTAGAAATAGGCAGTAGAAAAAGGAGTTTTTTTCGTTCGAGGTGCGTACTGCTACGTAAAAAAAATTTTCGCGCATCGTTTTTGTTTTGCATTTTTTTATTTGGAGTTTTTGGTTTTCGTAAGAGCTGTATACCCACCTTTAGATAAAAATCAATTGAAAAGTCCCCGGCCTATCATAGTTAAAGAAATTTTTTTGACAAAAATTTTTTTTATTCAACATAGTTACTTCCAAGGGTGATACAATGATTTTAATGACCTTCTAACTTTTCGATACCATTTTTGTAGTACGATTTGTCCTTCTCTTCAAAATGGGGCTCAGTTTTGGGGATCAGCTGCTCATTCGACTGAAATTTCTTCTCAGCGAGCATTCTTTTAAGATCTTAGAACAGGAAATAGTCGCTGGACCAGATCTGGAGAAGTGCTGTGTATATGGAAGCAATTCGAAGTGCAATTCATGGATTTTTGCCATCGATTTTACTGATTTTTGACACGGTGCAATGTCTTGGTGAAACAGCATTTTCTTTTTCTTCAAATGAGGTCGTTTTTCGGCGATTTCGTCTTTCAAACGGCCCACTAACGCTATGTAATAGTCGCTGTTGATGGTCCTTCGTTTTTCAAGGTAGCCAATGAAAATTTTTCCATGCGCATCCCAAAATACAGATGCTATTGCCTTGCTAGCCGACTATTGCGTTTTTCCACGCTGTCGAGCTGACTGTCGATTGGACTTCGGAGTGAAATGATGAAGCCATGTTTCATCCACGGTCACATATTGATGCAAAAACACGGATTTATTACCGTTCCAATCCTTGCTGGTTGATTTTCCGGAACTGTCCGGAAACATGTCATCAAGCCAAGTTTTTGTTTCAACTGTATGTTTTCCTTTCAAAAAGCAATATTTTAACAACACGCGAAATTCCGTCATCTTCACTTTTTTCACAACAACAGAAGGTATTACATCAAAATGCTATAATTCACAAACTAATGAATACACGCGTCTTTTTAAAGGTAGGGCTAACTAAAAATAATTCATTAATAAATTTTATTAGCGCCATTTATGAGTCAAGCCGGGGACATTTCAATTGATCTCTTATCTATTCACGTTTCGCTTTTAGTTCTTGCTACACAAATAACTTTTTTAATTTCTGATTCTGATTCGAAATCAATCTAAATATAATACATATTATACATTTATTAAATTAATTACATTACAATATTTTTGACTTACACCTTAATTACATTACAATATTTTTTACTTACACCTTTGTTTCAATATTACAGTTTAAGCAAAAAGTTTATCTCTGTAAAAAATTTAAAAAATATAAAAAAATTATTTATTGAAATTCTAAGCAATTGGGTTTTAGCAGTTAAAAAATTTCTAACAGGAAATAATTTGTTGGATAAGCTGCTTAATTGCATCGTAGTGTCTGTAAGTGTAACTTCTGTGCATACAGCGCACCCTGTGCAACAGCTGTTTGTCTTGTATTGACGTGTCTGAAATGACAACTACTGAATTAAGGCCGTGTTTTGTATTTTAAAGGAAATTAATTGGTAAAATATAAATAAATTATTTTGACTATTATCTGGCAGTTTAATTAATTCATTAATTCTTTACTGCTTTAATAACAAAAGCAGATATAGTAAAATTTTGCTTGTTTACTAACTAGCTGAGTTTCGGCTGTTTGGGAAGATTGCAACATAGAAAGTTTTTCCAGCTTATTTATACTTAACATACATAAGTAAAAATCTATTTGCAACGCTTAATAACAATAAATTTTTTTATTTATTTGTTTTAAGCAAAATGGCATACAACAACACAGCTGGAGCAAGCGATTTCTATGCAGGCCCTACTGACCAGTCGTTTAATTTTGAGGTGCCAGAGTTTGGACAAGAATTGTAAGTATTTTTTTTTACTTGAGAAGTTACAATATTTTATAATAGAAAATGGATTTCAGGGATTTTCAGAACTTCGACAACGCACAGGCTGATGTACCACCAAACTATGACGCGAGCTATGGTGGCAGTAATCAAGGTTTGCGTGGTTTCTACGATCCTAATGCGTATGTAAATCAAACATATGATCAGGATTCTGGTTTCAAACCGGGTGGCACAGGAAATGAGTTCGATGACGAGCCGCCTTTGCTGGAAGGTATAAGGAATTTAATAGGTTTGACATATTCTTTCGATAATAATTTCTTTTTACAGAATTGGGTATAAATCCACAACATATTTTTCTCAAAGTAAGTAGTAGCTGTAAAGTATTTAACAGTACTAGGAATAATAAATTATCTAAAAAGATTATACATATTTGACACTTTGAAAGCGCTGAAGCGATTTTTGGCCAAGCTCCTCCTCCAATTTGTGGTTTTGCTTCTTGATGTTTTTTTACCAAAAAATTGCAGGGACCTACAGTTTATTCTAAGCCGCCTCCGAACGGCCGTTATATTTTTATGAGGAGCTTTTACTTCGTGTCAGAAATACATTCGGAGGACTTGACATTACCTGCCGAGAGGCGACCGCAATTAAAAAAATTTAATTTTCTATAATATTGGATGTTGCGCGACTGTGTGTTTTAAATAGATATAGGAGGTTATTAACCAACTCTGTATGGATTTTATCAGATCAATATCTAATGAGTTATGAGTTTAGGTATTTGTTTAAAAAACGTGTGCAGTTATTCACAGGTTGGGTGAAACAGAAGTAGCCGACAGGTAGATTCTACACTCAAGTTATAATATTAGGTATCTAAGGAGAGAGAAAATCTTTGTGCCGTTTGAGTACAGCTATATTGTATAAATATAATGACTGGTTACATTCTCTGAAATATAGAACACTCGGCACCATTGGTATTATCAGGGGAGTAAATGGAAAAGTTCATAAAGAAAATAAATAATAATAATAATGTCTTTGTGATGAAGTTGGTAGCTGTCGCTTACGCTCTGGCGCCTACTTCTTCATACTTTCTCTTAAAATTCCAAAATATCTTTATGCTTTTATAACAAGAAATCGTAAAATAGTGGCAATTGCAATTTCTCTACTAATAAATGCATTTCTCTTTTAACTTAACTTTCTTCTTTGATTAATTTTCCTGAATTTTATTTGGTTTTTCCATATGCTTTCCCCTTTTAATTATTGCATTCGCATTTGTTCACATTAATTTTGATTTTTTAATTAAAACCCATGTTTCACTCACCATTTACACTCCATTTTTATATTACGTTTTGCGCAATTTATTATCTGCAAGTTAATTGAAAAGCAAAAACAAAAAAGGGCTAATGAGTTGGTGAGAAATACTAATAAAATTGCCTTAGTGGATGGTCACTCGACCGCTAATTACACACATACATAATTAACTTTTATAGTTTTTGCCCTTCCGTTCTTCATTCGGAGCTAATATATAAAAGTTGGAGCATTTTATTTCACATTTTTAATTAAGCTTCTGGGTATAACTTAAAATTTGAAAAAATATTGAGGTATTTAAAATTAAACAATTTCTATGTCGTTTAAAAATTTTTTTTTTAATGATTGCACGCAAATTGTACAAACGACAGTTATCAATTAGAGCTCAAGATACCCGGGTATCCTGCAATACAAGCAGCTCGATGCTCACTCGACACTCGCTCATTGCTCAACTGCTCAATGTTATGTCAAAAAAAAAATACGAGCTTTAAAAAAAAAATTATTTTGAAAAAATCAATTATAATTTTTTTTCGGTACACACTTGAGGCATTATAAACGGCAAATTCGTCCGGATGTGACGCTGTAAAAGTTGGGTTTTGGCGCTATGCATCCAAAGATGGAGCCATGGCACGGTGCCATTTTTGCAACAATTGTGTTAATTATTCTGGAGATAACACTACTTTTTTACAAAGCAACCTGCAAAAAGTTCACTCAATTTGCAATAGTACAGATATGAAGTAAGTACCATTTGATAGTGTGGAGGCGTAACCAACTATGCCAAATTGCCCAATAAGACCAAAAATCTATTTGTGAGAAATACAATTTTTAAAATTTATATGGGCAGTTCAAGTGAAGGCAAGCAGAAATTTGCTAACGATGCTTACTTAAAGAGTCTAATGAAAGGAAAATCCGAAGAGCTACATTTAGCAACAGCAATATTAATAGAAAAAAATCAACTACCTCTTTCGTTTACTTCAAGTGATGGGTTAAAAAAATTTATAGATGTAGTTGCTCCAGGATACGAATCTTTAGGGGAAGAAGCAATGAAGAAAATATAAGAACTTTTAAAATGCAATTTGAAAAGTAAATTCGTGAATTATTTAAAACAAGCACTTTAAATATCGTTAACATGCGATTTGTGGACTTCAGTTTCACAAAATTCATATTTAACAATAATGACTATAAAAATTGACAGAAATTTTTCAATGCATACATTTAATTTTGAAAATTCGGAACTGTGCGAAAAGCACACTTCGGATAATATTGGAGATAAAATTTCAAATATAATAAACGACTGGTCTATTGAGCAAGTGTCGGCTATTGTCACTGTTAATGCCGCTAATATTGGGACCACTGCGTTCTGATCTGAATTGCGTTAAATTTAAAACTGCGACCCATTGTCTGCAGCTATGTGTAAATAAAATTTTGGGAACCACTGAAACTCAAAATTTAATAGCTCAAGTTAGCAAAATAGTCGATAGTTTTAAGCATTCTTCTACCGCTATGACGAGCTTGTACAAAAAAAAAGAAAAATTTACTAGGATTAAGCAAAATATAGCTGTTGCAAAGAAATAATACACGATGAAACTCGTCATACCTCATGTTTAAACGAATTCTGTACAATCGACTGCTTAGCGTGCTGTCCGATAGGCTATTAACTACACCTGCATTTGCCCGAAAACTTGAAGAGAGCGAAGATGAATGGTTAAAAATTGAAGGGTTATGTGCAGTTTTGAAGCCAGCGCATACATTGACAGAGCTTCTATGTTCCGTAACCCATTCGTCTACTTCCATGGTACGGCCAATAAAATATATTTGATTGAATCTAATTTAAATTTGAAACAATGAGGATTCTAACATGATTAAACAGTTAAGGGAAGACTTAATACTACAAATTACAAAAAACGATTTCAGCTTGATAACGAAGAAGCTATTGTAGCACCAAGAATGATTGCAAGCTTCTTTGATCCGCGAAACAAAAATTTACACCACGAAACTCCACGTGTAAAGGACCTAATTTTAGAGCATATCAAAAAAGATATTTCTGACAAGGAAACCTATACAGAAACAGAACCAATTTCAATTAATCAGATTATTAATGATGAAAAAAGATCAAAATTAGTAATTTAGAAAAAAAATTAGAGACAGGACTTAAATATATTGCTGAAATTGAAATAAATTATATCGAGGATCCTTTTCAGTGGTGGAAAAGTTGTCAAAAAAAAAAATCCAAAACTCATCAAAATATCTAGTCAATATATGTTAATTCCAGCTACATCTGCCAGTGCTGAACGCTGCTTTTCTAATAAAATATGTATTATACGACTTGGCTCCCACGCTACTGTTGACAGTCACAACTTCGAATCGTAGATAATTTCGTCTTATTTGGGAACTAGCATTAACAACACCAACAATGTCAGCCTTGAAATCCAACGCAGAATCACTCTTGCCAACAGGAGCTACTTTGGACTGAGTAGGCAATTGAAAAGTAAAGTCCTCTCTCGACGAACCAAAACCAAACTCTACAAGTCGGTTATCATTCCCGTCCTGACATATGGTGCAGAAGCCTGGACGATGTCTACATCCGATGAGTCGGCTTTAGGAGTTTTCGAGAGAAAAGTTTTTGGAAGATTTATGGTCTTTTGCGCGTTGGCAACGGCGAATGCCACAGACGATGGAACGATGAGCTGTACGAGCTATACGACGACATTGACATAGTTCAGCGAATCAAGAGACAGCGACCACGCTGGCTAGGTCATGTCGTCCGAATGGATGAAAGCGCTCCAGCTTTGAAAGTATTCGATGGAGTACCCGCTGGCGGAAGCAGAGGAAGAGGAAGACCTCCACTCCGTTGGAAAGATCAGGTGGAGAGTGCCCTGGTATCACTTGGTATTTCTGATTATAACTGGCGCCAAACAGCAAAAGAAGAAGAATTAAATACAAATTTCTATGGATATTCAACTATCGTATCACTTTAGTTAAGTAATGTTCACAATTTAAAAAGGTGTGTTAAAAAGAATGCTCAAAATTGCTCAAAATGCTCGAAAAAGGTCGAAATGCTCGCGCTCAGCTCGAACATATTTTCGAGTAATGAACAATGAACAGGTGTGCGAGTGCTCGTCTTTGTTGGAGCTCGAGAATGTTTGAGCAAAATCTGGAGCTCTGTTATAAATATTTAATTTTTTCAAAATATTGATGTAACATTCATAAATAATCAAATTAAAAAAATAGGCAATTATAAATGTGGATAAATTGAAGAAATATTTCATTGCTTTTGTGTCTTGAATGACAAAAACTTCATACAGTAAGGAATAAAATGAAATGGTCGCGTTAATAAAAACAACAAGCAATTTTCATATATAAAATTAATTTAAAAAAATATTTCTATTGAATTTTACCTAAAAAAAAAAGAGAAAATTTTTTGCTGTTGAACATGTTAAACATATAATAATACTTTCTTTGGAGGTCTAGTGTATTGAATTTATAGCTACCGTTAAATTCCATAAAAAAAAAATCATAACGCACGAAATCATAACGAATAGCGCGCTTTAAATGCAATATATAAAAAATCAAGCCTTTTTCCCTGACAAATTGCATACATCTAAATAAACGCAAACAAAACTTTATATATAAAACAAAAAAACAAAAAATTATTTATGTTTGCACTAGATTGTAAAATAATTGAAAATTTATTTCATACGCTGCATGCGCTTGTTGGTTTTTGCCCAACCAAAAAAAAAAAAAAATAAAAATACAAATAAAAGAAACTCACTAACGAAAAACTAAAAGAGGAAATAAAATGCAAATAAAAATGTGGTTATGTTTAAAAAACCAGAGTTATATTACTGTTGTACCAATGTAAATACATACATATTTTTTGTATATTTGTATGATTTGTATTGCAGTTACAACAAAATTATTGTTACACCGTGCATACACTAGCCTTCAGTAGCCTTAAACTTTTTTTTTTTATTTTTTATTTCTTATTTTTTATTTTTATTTTTATTATTATTATATATATTCACCTCACCCACACAGAAAACTCACTCAAACACTCATGTTTCCAACTCACGTCGTTGACAGCTGATGCACACACACACACACACAACCACACTGCCAGCAGCATATGCATAACCAGTGTCACAACTAATAATTCCAATCTTCTCCATCCGACTCTACTACACACACACTGCACTGCACTGCACTGCACTACTGAAAGACAATGTGACCGTCAGCAACACCATTTATCATCAATTTCCATTTTTCAAAGTTTGACTCAAAATTTCACAAATATATTCTTTACGCAACATAACACAACATATGCACATACATACATACATATGTACCACATATATTTATTACATTTGTACATAGATATGTACATATATAAAAAACTAACAAAGGCAATAATACAAATGGGGAGTGGTGAGAAGTTCGCTACACCAGTTACACCACCTTCTACACCAACACTAAAATCATTTGTTTCTCGAATTAGTAGCAGCAGGTCCTTTTTACTTGCATATTTTAACTGTTGTTGTTGTTGTTGTCGTCGTCGTTCCGGCGCTTCGGTCAGCGCTTTGTGGCTATTCTCTTGTATTGTGTGCGTAATGCTTTCCCAACAAGCTAGCAAGCAAGCATAGCGTTGTTGTTGTTTTTATTAAAGTTTTCATGCTGTTGCACATTGTAACCATTTTATTTCGTTTAAAAAAATGTTTTTTTTTTAACTTTTACTATAAAGGGGAAAAAAGAGTGGACGGCACTGTACTGCAGCACTGACTTTTCGTTGAGGAAAATAGACGGTTTGGTTTGGGTTTTAGCAAGCAACGGTGCATGTAAATTCTATTTTAAAGCAATGTGCGTGGGAAAAATATCAAAAAAAAAAATTTTGAAATCGAATTTTCATTGTATTCATATTATGTTTTTGCTCCTGCTGAAAATACGAGAATTTAAAAGCATAATTTTTAAGTTAAAAAAAGGAGAAATTTTTGGAAAAAATATAAAAGTTTTTTTATCTATACTACCAAAAAAAAGTAGTGGTGTAAATGTTATAGAAATATACATAACGGTCAATTAGAAAGTTCTCGGTCTGACACACAGATGAAATTAGAAAGAATTCAATCCATATTGTTTTTAGTTAGCCCTAACCTTCAAAAGACGCGTTTTAACAGCTGTCGGATCATTAGTTTGTGAATTATGCCATTTTGAGTGAAGCAACTTTTGTTATTGTGAAAAAAAAAATGGATAAAAAAATTTCGCGTGTTAATAAAGTATTGATTTTTGAAGCGAAAAAAATACAGTTGAAGCAAAAATTTGGCTTGATGACGAGTTTCAGGACACTGCTCCAGGAAAAGCAACCATCAAAAATTGATATGCTAAGTTTAGACGTGGTGAAGTGAGCACCGAAAACGGTGAACGTAGTGGACGCCCAAAACAGTTTGTTTCCGACGAAAACATCAAAAATATCCACAAAATGATTTTGAATGGCCATAAATTGAAATTGAATGAAATAGCAGGTTCTCTGAAGATATCAATTGAACATGTACATCATATCATTCACGAATATTTGGGTATGAGAAAGCTCTGTGCAAAGTGAGTGTCGCGCGAGCTCAGTTTTGACCAAAAACAACGATGAGTTGATGATCCTGATCAGTGTTTGGAGACGCTCAAGCTTAATAAACCCGAGTTTTTGCGTCGATATGTGACAATGGATGAAACATTGCTTTATCATTTTACTCCAAAATCCAATCGCTAGTCACTCGAGTGGGCAGCACACGATGAACCTGCTCCAAAGCGTGGAAGAACGCAACAGTCGGCTGGCAAGGTTATTGCGTCTGTATTTTGGGATGCGCATGGAAAAATTTTCATTTAAAAAATGGAAGGATCACCAACAGCGACTATTACATGGCGTTATTGGACCGTTTGAAGGACGAAGAAAAAGGAAATACCATGAATTCGGCTTCGAATTGCTTCAGCTTCCAACTCAGCCAGATCTGCCTCCCAGCGAGGCCTATTTTTAAGCAAACGACAAATCGCACTAAAAAATGGTAGCGAAAAGTTGGGGGTCGCTATAATTAGTATATCACTTTAGAAATGAACTATGTTGAATAAAAAAAATGAATTTTCAAAAAAAAATGTTCCAAAGACCAGGGACTTTTCAATTGACCTGTTATATAAGGTTATTTATACTTTAATTTATATATTTACAGTTGTTGTTGTTGTTGTTGTAACCGCAGAAAAATTCGTCAAATTGGGCTTCGGGAAAATTCACGGGAGTGACAGTCCTTGACCGGATAACAATCTTGGTTGTTCCGGTATAAAGACCCCACTGTCGAGGGAACTATTGAATTTAAGTCGTTTCTTACGACAGACATGGCTTCTTCTTCTTCTTTGGCGTATTCACCACTTACGCGATTATAGCCTCGTCAAAAATAGCACGCCACTCGTTTCTTCTATTTGCTGTTTGGCACCAGTTATAAATACAGTGATACCAGGTCGCTCTCCACCTGATCTTTCCAACGGAGTGGAGGTCTTCCTGTTCCTCTGCTTCCCCCAGAGGGTACTCCATCGAATACCTTCAAAGATGGAGCGTTTTCATCCATTCGGACGACATGACGTCGTATAGCTCGTACAGCTCATCGTTCCATCGTCTGCGGTTGCCGTTGCCAACGCGCAATGGAACATAAATCTTCCGCAAAACTTTTCTCTCGAAAACTCCTAAAGCCGACTCATCGGATGTAGACATCGTCCAGGCTTCTGCACCATATGTCAGGACGGGAATGATAACCGACTTGTAGAGTTTGGTTTTGGTTCGTCGAAAGAGGACTCTACTTTTCAATTGCCTACTCAGTAGCACCTGTTGGTAAGAGTGATTCTGCGTTGGATTTCAAGGCTGACATTGTTGGTGTTGTTAATGCTGGTTCCCAGCATGGCTTACCGCGGGTAAATTCTTGAACCTCCAACCCTCAGTGGGAATATATATACTTATATATTTACAGCTCACTTCCTATGTTTACTCATTTATATAGCGCTTTTCACTAACTTTAAATATAATGTTTTGAATAATTTAAGTTTTACACTTGTTTTTGTGCAAAGGGGTCCACACAGCCAGGTACTGGTATGGCCAGTGCAACAAGAAATAAATCTAAAATGTGTACACTGTCCTTTTCTATGTAAAATTTTAATATTTTCGGTTTGTAATTTAAACGCTTTTTGATTTATGAATTATTCAAATATTCACGGTGTTAATTGTTTGCATTAAATTCAACAAACAAATATTCATACACAGATGTATGTACATATGTACCACGTGTACATCATTTCCGCCATATTTAAGTGCGCGAAATGCTATATTTACTCATAATTGTCATGCAAATTAGAAATAAATGTATTAAAACTATTGTTGGAAGTTCTGTTGCATATAAAATTCAACACTTTTTATGCACAAATATTAATTATATATATCAAATTTCTCTGTGTGCTGTTGCAAGGTTTTTTTTTGACAAATTAAAGCGGCAAAAAATTTTTTTAAATGAAAAAATTAAACCATTTTAAATGAAAATAACTATTACATACATATATTATTTAAAAAATATAAATATAATTAAATAAAGGGTGATCCAAGTAGAGGTACCTTTTTTTACAGAGTCGTGTGAAGCTATCATGTTATTATTGTTCAGTATTATGGAAATACTTACGCCTGAACAACGCTTCGCTCAACTTATGGTCAACATATTTGGCCTACTGAGTGTACTATTCGCAACACCATCACCCATCTTTAGACCCAGCATTCATTATTTGATAATATTCGACCGGGTAGACTACGCTCAGCACGCAGTGAAGAACATATAACGGTCGTAGCTGAGAGTGTACACGAAGACCGTGGAGAATCAATTCGGCGTCATTCATGGAACGACTTGGGGCATTTTACGTCGATATCTTAAATTGAAATCGTACAAGGTACAGGTTGTGCAAGAACTGAAGCCGCTTGACCTTACCAAGCGACATCGCTTCGCTTTATGGGCTCTTGAAAAGTTACAAGAAGATTCGACGGTTTCGAGCCAAATTTTTTTCAGCGATGAAGCCCATGTTTGGCTCAATAAGAATGTAAACAAGCAAAATTGCCGCATTTGGAACGAAGAGAAAACCTGAAGCGATTCAATAGCTGTCATTTCATACAAAAAAAAACACGGTTTGGTGTGGTTTGTGGGCCGGTGGAATCATAGGTCCATATTTCTTCAAAAATGATGCCGGTGAGAATGAAACCGTCGACCGCTATCGCGCCATGATAACCTGAAATTGAAGCTCGTGATCTCCGCGACATTTGGTTTCAACAAGACGGCGCCACTTTTCAACCATCGCATCAATCAATAGATTTATTGAGTGAACACTTTGGTGAGCAGCTAATTTCACGTTTTAGCCCGAACGATTGGCTACCAAAATCGTGTGATATCACACCGCTAGACGTTTTCTTGTGGGGATATCTAAAGTCTTAAGTCTATGCGGACAATCCCGCTTCGATTCAGGCATTGGAGCAAAACATCACGCCTGTCATTCGCCAGTTAGCAGTCGAAATGCTCGAACGAGTCGTCGGATGGACCATCTGAGATGTAGCCGCGGCCAACATTTGAAAGAGATAATCTTCAAAAAATAAATGCCAAATAATGTCCTTTCGAATGATGACACTCGATTCATTCATTAAATTTGAATTTTCTGTGTTTTATTTATTTATTTAAAATGTAGGGAACCTCGAAACAGATCACCCTTTATATACATATTTTATTTAAAAGAAACTTTTCCATAGTTAAATAATTGTTTTTCCTTCTTTTATTTTGTTATTCAATAATTAACCGTACGCATTGCTCTTCTTTCCATTTTCAGACATTGGCTGTGCTAAATCCTTTGCGCGCTACAGATCAGATGATACTTCAGGACACTGACATGGCCGGTCCGTTGGTCTTTTGCTTAGCTTTGGGTGGCTTTCTTTTGTTGGTATGTGTGCTTATGCCATACACATTTTATTTATGTGTTTGTTTGCGTTTTTTTGCATATTTTTTCTTTGCAAAAGCCATAATTACAATAATCTCTCACTTGCGCATCCGCCTTTTTTACGTGCCATTGTACGTGTGTATTGAGAGATGTTGTTATTGTAATAATAACTATAAACATTGGAAAATAATGCAAACACACACACACACACACACAACAATATTACAAATTGTAAACATTTAAATATTTGTTTGAAAATTTTTAATTGAAAAACTTTTCCATATTCTCTTTTTCCCGGCAACGTAATGCTATCCGCCTCCAATTCTTTGACCACACAACAACAACAATAAAAAATGTATACATTTACGAATGGACACCAACAATAATATGATGGCGGCGTTGTTACTATCAACAAACTAACCAACCGTATAACGAACCATATGCCGCTGCCACCTGGCTATTTGCTCACCCAAAATCATCATACAACCGCCAACCAACGAAACGTACACGAAATGAAACAACAAAATCAAACTACTGTTACATATATCGCTTGGCACTGTCTCTATGCCCATATTGGTGGCTGATGCTGCGAAATTGCAGAGTGGCAAAGTAACATTCTCATATATTTATGGCATCGGTGTTATGGGTTGTATCGCCTTCTATTGTCTGCTGTCGCTGATGGCAACACAGGCGCAAGTAACCTTCGGCGCTGTGGTTTCTGTGCTCGGTTATTGTTTGCTACCCATGGTGGTGCTGTCCGGCATTAACGTTTTAATCACCATACAGTGAGTATACTACACCACCACCAATACACATCCATACATCCATTTGCGCACTTACCACATACATACATACATACATTTTATCATCGTCAGCGTCGTACTTTGATGCTGCTCCACGAGTTTTTTTCCTCGGCCCAATACAATGCAATATCGTACAATAGTTTTTATAATTTTCATCGCTTTCATCAGCGCTCTTTTCCATTGTACACTTTAATTGTTATTGTTGCAGTATTTTTATTTTTTTTATTTATTTTATTTTTTGTTCATATCCTTTTTCATTTGTTTATTTAATACCAATGATTGCTGATGGTTGGCAAAACAATAAAAAAAAAAATAAACTAACACAAATATGGTGGCATACAATTTGCTCGCAACGGTGCAAACAGAAAATGCAATACTTCTTCATCAACTTCCGCGGTTAATTGAAAAATTTCATGATTTACATAAATATAGGGTCTGCCAATAAGAGTGACATGATTTCTTAAAAAAAAAAGCACTAATTGTCAAGGAAATTCCAATGTTTTTTATTTAATGTGAAGTACAATCGATAAAATTAAGTTCTGAATGGCCTCCACGACTTCTATTGCCGGAACGAATTCGATGAACCCAATTTTTGAGCACTTCTTCCACTAAATCAAGTCGTATGTCATGAATAGCACGTTCAATATTGACTTTTAAAGCTTGAAGAGAGTCTGGTTTATTGCTAAAGACCAATGACTTCAAATAACCTAAACAAGAAGTAGTCTAATGACAATAACAAGAAGTAGTCTAATGGTGTTAAATCACAACTTCTTGAAGGCAATTCAATGTCAGAATTTCTTGAAATAATCGAATCTTCAAACCTTTCTCGCAATAATTTCGTTGTTCCACGTGCTGTGTGACACGTAGCCCCGTCTTGTTGGAACCAGATGTTCTCAAGATCAACTTTTTCCAATTGTGACCATAAAAAGTTGGTTGTCATTGATCTATACCGCTCTCCATTAAGAGTAATGGTGGTGCCACCACCTTCATTTCGAAAGAAGTATGCACCGATGATTCCAATAGACCAAAAACCACACCAAATTGTCAATTTAGGTGGATTTAATGATTGTTCATGAATAATTTGTGGATTTCCTGCGCATCAGAATCGACAGTTTGGTTTGTTTATCGCACCACTTAGATGAAAGTGAGCCACATAGGAGAAGACGATTTTCTTAAAAAAAGAAATTGTTATCGTTTTCAGGTTGTTCTAAGGCAAAATCAGTAAATTCACGACGTTTATGGTACGCCAATGGCATCAGTTCTTGAGTGAGAACAATTTTATATGGATGCAAGCCCAAATCCTTTCTCAAAATCCGCCAGGTTGTGGTTTGAGGCAGTCCCAATTCCTGAGAACGTTTTGGAATCGACAAATTGCGTTCTTCAGCAACACTTGCCTGAACGGCAGCAATATTTTCATTACTTCAACCTGTTTTTTGGCGCTTATTGGCGCTTTAACATTATGTAAAGAAAATGTACGCTCGAAATTTTCAACAATTCGACGAATAGCGAGCATAGGTAGACGGTTATTACGACCATAAAATGGCAAAAGCGCACGAAAAGTTGCAATTGCAAAACGACAAATTTGATAATAATATTGAATAATTCGTAAATGTTGTTCTTGCGTATATCTTGCCATGATGAAATTGTAAACATAACTGAATGCAATTAAAAAAAAAATTACAGATCCTGACATATAAAAATGGCCAAAACGACACTTGGAAATCATATCATCCCTATTGGAAAACCCTTTATATGCGCGTATGCGTATGTACAAATGTATGGATGTATGTATGTACATATGTACATATGTGTATGATAAGGCCAGTTATTGAGAAAAATATATTTCAATTCTGTGTAAATGGTGTAACGGTCTATGATTAATGTTCTACTTTTCATTGAAAATTAATCACGTAAATTTAAGCTTGAGCGTATGAGTCCTGTGACTACGAAATGTTAAGATTGTGGCTGTCACAACAACTTTATGTAGTTTAAAGAATTTCGGCGTGGATGTGACAATGTTTCTTTTTTAAATAGAAGAGCAATCATCTCTCCTCTGGTGTAACAGTACGACGTGCCCACTTAATGACATTGACATAGTTCACTAAACCTATGTGTATTAGCGATTTATAGTGACGCTTACGATCGAGCAATGCTATGTGAGATATATGACGACTAGTTCAGCGAATGAAGTGACAACGGCTTCGTGCAACTCTCACGACGTGCTGGAGTTGACCCGGATTTTATCCGACCAAAGGCTGTCACCCTTAGGCGACCTAACCCCGTTTGGGTCATCAGGTAGTCTTATAGTAAGTTTTATATCATTAGGGCTTGCGTAGAAACCAACCCTGGTCCGAGGGATTATTTCTGCTGCATGTGCGAAAGACAACTCCACCATTATTCGTTCTTGGTTAGATGTAACCAGTTCAATGTTTGGGGTGATCTTAAGACCTATTCAGGCCTTAAGGCCCATAGTGAGTGGTCCACACGTTACGTGGCCCCATGCCGCCAGCGTCCAGCTGCGCCTCTAGCCCTCACGGCTGTGCCTTCAGCACATTTACTCACTTTGGGTAACACCCCCCAGGCCTCCTCGGCCCAACGGAGCTCCCCGCAGCATATCTCCCAACCCTCTTTACTCATCCCTTCCCCACCCAAATCCAGCTCCACCACCCATGCGGGGGCTTATCAGAAGCTCTTAGTAACCCGCACAGTCTGTTCCGTCGGAATTGGACATCAGTCAAATGCAACTCATGCACTGACTGGTGCCACTTTCGGTCGTGCTCTGGCCTGTGCACCACTCGTGAGTGGAGTAATGCTTTCGTTTCCCCTTTGCCGTAAGAGTCTGCCCCCGCTTGTAAACATACACAGCCACCAACCACCACAGCGGGTTACACAGCTGCAGCAACCAAGACCCATACACAACTCCCTAACCCCCTCCAAAGGAAAGATCGACATGATAGTCATGAGACAGGAGCACCTGCAAATAGCTGCGATCCAAGAAACAAAACTGGGCGCCCGCTCAGATCTTCTAAGCCGGGCTGGCTATAACATCATAAGAAAGGATCGCGAGCGAGATCATGGTGGAGGCTTGTCGTTTATTTTACATAACACCATGCAGTATCGTCTCATCGACGACGACATCGACCGCAGTTATACTACCCTAGAATGTCAGGGTATAGCTATCCGGCCAGGTGGTGTGGAGCTCAAAATATTTAATATATACATTCCTTCCGTTACAAGTAGTCCAGTTGTATACCGTCCTGATATAGGTGCGCTACTCAGAGGCGAAACCCGTTTGGTTTTGGGGGACTTTAATGCGCATCACGATCTTTAGCATTTCTGCCTGTCAAATGATCGTCGAGGAATGGAGCTGGCGGACCAGATAGACGATTGGACATTCTTCACAATGAACGATGAAGCCCCTACCAGGATTGCGGGCAACTGCCATAGCTCGCCTGACATAACAGTAGCTAGCGCTGGTCTGATAAACTGCATAGATTGGCGACCTATGCTGACACTCGCATCAGACTGTTTGCCCATAGTCATCTCGATTGACAGGCCTCCCGCCTTTGTTTCCGTGGATTACCGGACATTTGTTAACTTTAATGAAGCTAACTGGCCCGGCTTTACGGGATTTACTGAGAACGCCTTCAGTGCTCTCCCCTTACAACGTTCTCTTAGCAGAGAAAATTTTCCTCAAATTTGTCGTGTTTGCTGCCGCCCGTTTCATACCTGCTGGCCGTATAGCGGAAATCCGCCCTCACTTTCCCACCGAAGCGATGGTTTCAGCGACAAGGCGCGACACGCTACGCCTAGCCGATCGGTGATCACGCCTCGTCGGATTCGAGTTTGCCGGTAGCACCTGGAAAAAAGACAAAGAAACATTGCTGGCAACGTACAAGGCAATTGGCCGGCCGGTCGTAAACTATGCTGCACTGATTTGGACGCCGGGTACTAGCGAGACGCAGTTGAAGAAGCCCCAAACTTGTTAGAACACCGCCCTTTGAACCGTGACGGGAAACCTGCAGATGGCGCCGTACAACCACTTACACAGTGAAACATCTATGCTCCCAGTTAAGGAGCATAGTTTTATGCTGTGTAAGAAATATCTGCTGGGATGCTACCGTCGGGATCATTTCAACAGACACTTATTGGAAGGTGAACCACCACCTAGGCACATCAGGAAAGGAGTACTTGACTATCGTGACGCCTTACAGCAATACAGACAAGATCCGCTGGACAGGACGGCGTATAGACAGGCACCATTCACCGAGAGTCCGTTAACACCTTTGTGAACTCTCTTCCCGTGAATGATGTTCTGGGAGTCCAATCACCACCTAGGACAAGAGCTCGAGCTGCCTCGAGAGACCCGCGTAACCCTGGCACAATTAAGAGCTGGATATTGTAGTAGGCTTAACTCCTACCTATCCAGACTCGACACTGATATACCCAACACATGTCCCATGCACGACACTAACCACCTCTTTGCATGCCCACTTAACCCGACTCATCTAACACCTCTTTCCCTCTGGTCCGAACCCGTCGAAACAGCACGTTTCCTGGGCCCTTCCGTTAGATGACCCCGATGACTAAGACTAGACTTGCCTGACCCTAGACGGGGTTGGCGTAGCCGCTACAACAACAACAACAACGGCGGCTTCGCCGGCTAGGTCATGTAGTCCGGATGGGCGAAAACACTCCAGCTCTGAAAGTATTCGATGTAGTACCCGACGTTGTAAGCAGAGGAGAAAGAAGTTCTCCGCTCCATTAGAAGGTGCATATGTAAGAGGAACTGGCTTCACTTGGCACCGCCAATCGGCACCGATCCGTTAGCAGAAAAACGACTGGCGCGTTGTATTAGTCTGTGCTATAATCGCATAAGTGAGTACAACAGCCAAGTCGCTGCCGTGTACGAAGATTACCAAAACAACGGGGGAGCTTAATTTTTCTAAAGTTAGGGGGTTACGAGGAAGGCTAATGCCTCCAATTTCATTGATCGGACTCTCATCAAGGCTTTTAACTTGTCTATGACCACTCTAATTATACCAGACAGTAGTGAAAACAGGAGAGGCCTTACTGCTCACGTCCTTTACTCATCATCTGAGTTCAGTACTACATTATCTTGATTTCCGCAAGTGCATGGTGCTACCAACTCACTAAATGCCATAAACATCCTGGTGGCACTGAATCTGTCAAAAGCCTTCGACGCTATTAATCAAGCAGAGCTATCAGGCTTTGAGTAATCATTTCTGTCGGGTTGAGGAGAAGGATCATTAATTATCCCCTACCAATTTTAATTTTATTGTTTATTTACTTATAAAAGTCTCCTTGAACTCATATGCCGATGACTGCCAGATTTTAGTGTCTGGCCAGGATATTTATGACCTATTATGTCAGAAGGGGAATCTCTCAAATTTTTTCGCTTTATAACTCTTGTTGGAAGCAAACACTCCGAAATCCTCAGCTATCTTTTTCCATCTGCTGTTTGATGGAGTGCCGGCTATACCTGAATGTCCGAGTAAGTGATGTAAAAATGCCTACAACCCATAGATGTGGGTTGGCGCAGAGTAGAATGCACATCTCCTACTGTTCGTAACCGCCTGCTACGCACTTCTTGAAGGACGTACATGATTACACGAGCCGAATACAGCAATCCCTGATATAATCCCTAGACGTGAACGTCAATCCACACCTTCCTCAATTCTCTCAAAGGAATCTTAGTACCACCAATTGCGGGGAAAGGTTTCTAGCTGCTTCGAGAGTTCCGCCAAAATCTGGATGGACTCGACATACCGAACACATCCCTCACGTGTCCACATGACAGTAGCCATATATTTCCCACTAAACCAACCTACCCAACATACCTCTTGGTAAAAAACCCAATAAAAAATATCCTTTGCTTATCAAAAGCTAACTAAATTCTCAACTATCAGCACTACACAGCTTCAACAGTTCAAAAACGAACAAAAATTTTTTTAAAAATTCACATACACACACTAGTTTATTGGTCCGCACTCCATTAAAAAATGGAGATTCCGATTTTCCATTTTTATGTTGGCAATATCTCCAATCAATTTCCCGTTGTAGCAGAGCACTCATAGTGCTAGTGGCAGTCTCTACGTATGGTATACGATTGGGCGCCAGATTGTCTCAGTGCTTTTAAATTTCAACAGACGCGTTTAATTGATACAACGCAAGCGGCCAACTCTTCACAATTCTGTCCGTCTGTCCTCTCTTGTTGTATTCACTATTTTTTTTTTTCCATTTCAAATATTTCTACATGTGCTCTTTGTTATTATTGTTGTTGGCTTTTAGACACGCAGCTAGCTGAGTTTCGTTTGTGTGTTTGTTTGTTTTGTTGCCTGCCGACTGCGAATGTGCCTCTGGTGTAAAGTCAATAAAATACAGCATATCTATGAGAGATCCCGGCTCCGACGCATGCTATGTCCTGCGTAATTTAGCCAAATAGCCGGCGATGCCTCCAACCTCGCGTTGCGCACACTTTAGAGCGCACATTGAGGCTCCTCTATCTATTGGCCGGAACACTTGTAATTCGCCGTTTTTTTTTTGGTTTTTGTTTTTTTAATTTCTGAACATTTGCTTTGGAGTGCAGTTTTTATGAGTCAATTTTCGTTTTTTCTGCCACTTGTTTTTTGTTTTTGCAATTTTTATGTTTTTGTAATTTTATTTACTCTAGAAACTTTTCAGCGCGCAAAAGCAATCTGCAACACCACCAACACCGAACTCGTGGCATCAATACTAGCAATATCAACGCCAAATGTTTACACCAACCCATTTAGTTTGGTCTTGCAAAGGTTTTTTTTTTTTTTTCTGACTGTAACTAACGCATTCCGTAAATATCGCTATGCATGGGTGTGCTTTGTAGTCTCTAGAAGTGCTCTAGTTGTTACTATGGCCACTCTGTACGCTATATTCACTGCATTACACTCTGAACGCTCATAATTTTTTGGTTCATTCAAATGAAAAAGTCCATTTGGTTTGATGCTCCTGAACTATTTTTTTTTCTCCTATCTAGTTCGCAATTTTCCGTAGGGTCACTTGTTTCTTTTTCAATTTCAGTTCGCACCGACTTTTGGTGTTAATTTAGAGTGAAATGTTTTAATTATTCAAGCATATTTTCGTACTTACTCTGTTGGTGCATGAGGAGATTAGTTGAAAGTGCTTGTTGGAAATTTTGGTAGTAGTGGTAAAAAACGTAAATATGTTGAGATGAGAAGAGTTAAAGTGCATATTCGTATGTCTAAAGGACGCATGATAACAAGCAGAGGAAACGCAATTCTGTCGAAAGATTTTTTTATACCGTTAAATTTCAACTTTATAGAGATTTATCTATTATTTGTGGAGAATATTTAGCTGCAATCGATTGATAGCTGAAAAGAGTTAATCGTCGTCTTCAGCGAAAGATTTATTGATTCTTAATCAAGGAAGGACTTATTTTAATGGCACCAGCCTACATTCTGTTAAGAGGCTAGGTGGGTTTCAGTGGTTAAAAAATGAGTTTTCACAATTTTTTTTATATAAAATCATATATTTTATTCAAACAATTCACCATATCAAAGATACATATTTAAAGAGTATTTTGTGGAATTTTTATTCAAAAATTCCGAGAACTCAACCGACGTCTCAAAAGAAAATGCTCCCGCCGTGGACAGCTTGCCTCATTATTGATTCATCTAGAATAAAAACTCCAAAAATATTTCGTTAGTACATGGATAAATCTCGTTATTGGACGAAGGAAAAAAAAAAGAATTTTTGACAGACTTTGAACAAAGAAACACATTTCCTTTTATCAAATTTTCGCCATGCATTGGGTCGAAAAAATTAGTTGTAATAAGAAAAAGCCACCGACTTAAAAAATAGAAAAGGTCTATCTCTTAGAATTTTATTCCGATCGATTTGAAATTTTAGGAGAATATTTTAAACATATTTTACAATTTAATAAGACAAAAAAATCGATTTTTTTTTTTAATTTTCAAACCCACCTAACCCCTTAAGCCTAGTTTAGTATCCTACAGCTGAGTGAGGCTCTGCCCAAACCCACCTAAGCCGGTGGTGTAGCTCAGCGTCAGCTTACACCGCCATATAAGTTTCATGGGGATACCAAATTCTAACATAAAGGCATTAAAACAGCTTCTTTTTGTGCGAGTGAAATTCGCTTTAAAATCGATGAAATGGCGGTTGTGTATCGGTCCTTACTCAAGTATCCTTTACAGGAATTCAGCGCAGGGTGAATATCTGGTCAATGGTATATCTACAAAATGTAAGGCACACTGCTAACCTGATCAGTGTAATAAAGGTCTGCTTTAGTCTTTCACTCATTACGCTAGAGCTAAAGACCTTATATGCTATATTGAACAGGCTTACCCCACGAAAATTGACACAGACCGCCAGCCTCTCTTCTTGTGGATTGAGCAGATCTCACTAAGAACTGATGTATGTACCTTGTCAGTTCTTCTCCGCCGCATTTGAAAAACCCGATAAGCTATCTGCTTCCGTCGCTTTGTTATTCTTCAAGGGGGCTATCGCTTTTCGAACTTCTTCATAACCGGGCGTTGAGAGTTTATTTTCATCATCATCGATTGGTGAGTCGGGTTCACCATCTCCGTGTGTTGCACTCTTAGTGCCATTCTGCTGTCTGGAGAAGTGTTCCTACCATAAACTCAGTTTGCTCTGGACTCTGCCTGTTAGAACACTTCCTTGATTTCTACATGAGTAGGCTCCGGTATTGAAACACTCTGTGTCTGAAGAAGTTTCCCCACCATTGCTCTGGACGAGTCAAATTACCTCTTACAAGGAAATGCTTCGGTCTTCAAACCTTCTGTCTTCGCATCTTTTCATAAAATTTTCTGGGCCTTGTCGGCCAACTTTTCAAGCTCAGGCCATACTGAGATTCGAGTTTTTTAACGTTGAACCTTTCTTCTGCATATTGACCGTTCCCTGCTACAAGAGGTTTATTAGATCCGCTCATGGACGGCGGTGATGTCAGCCTTTGATGGTATGAGGACATCAACCACCTTGGAGCAAATGCTACTGACAACAATAATGTTTTCTGCCTCTTGAAATTGGAAGAAAAGTGCAGCTGAAGCCCAGCGAATGCTTGTGGAAGTTTATGGTGAATCTGCGCTGACCGATAAGTTATGCAGGGAGTGGTTACGATGTTTCGAAAGTGGTGATTTTAGCGTATCGAAGACCTGGTCAAACGCAAACTGAACTCGTTATCGACTACAAATAATGCGTTTGGGTCGTGCATTGTGCGAAAAAGGGCTAGAAAAGACTGAAAGGTATGGTAAGGTGATTTACAACTTGACAACACTTAGTCCCACTAGGCTGCAACGGTCAACACCTAATTGGAAATGCTGAAATAGAAAGTCTTACCCCACATTCCGTATTCTTCAGACCTTGCTCCTTCCAACTAGTGGCTTTTTCCAAGGATGCAAAACGATTGGGGAGGAGGGAGGGTGAGTCACCGATTCGGGTCTTTTGAAGAAATCGAAGAATTGCTCCCTGATTGGATCGAGGATAGAGAGGACTCATTTTTTAGAGATGGTATTCGAAAATTACCAGTGAGATGGGAAAAAGTAGTCGTTTTAGACGGCCAATATTTTGGATGATGTATTTTTTTTTCCTTTTTTTTCAATAAAAACACTTTCTGAACACAAAAACAGACCGAATTAAACACCCAATAATTAAATAATATTTTTTTTGTTTATTTATTTTTATTTTTATTTATATTTATTTTTTTAATTTTATTTTTTATTTATTTTATAAATCTTGTTTTATTTTATTATATTTTATTTTGTTTCATTCTTCATATTTTTGTCTGGAATTTTATTTTATTTTATTTGACTTTATTGTATTTTGCGTATTTTTAGTTGAATTTTATTTCCAACTTTTACTGCATAAAATATTTTTTGTGCCAAATATTTATTAAATTTTTTCAAATTATTATTTATTTTTTGCGCTTTGCAGGGGTACCTTAGGACTGATTGTCGCTGGTGTGGCGATACTTTGGTGTGCTGTGTCCGCATCGAAACTCTTCGTCACGGCCTACTCAATGGATCATCAACAAGTACTGATTGCGTATCCGTGTGCTCTCTTATATGGCGTTTTTGCACTAATTACGATTTTTTAAATTTCAAACCATTAACAATATATACAATAATATTGGCCTAGAAACATTGAGGTGACATGATATTAATGATGGACGTTATGTGAATCTGAAGAGTTAATATGCGATAAAAAAATTATATTCTTATTGATAAATGATAAATATTTTATAATAAAAGAAAATTACTAGAAAATTAAATAGTTTTTTTTTTAGTAGGATTTATTACAGATATATACATAGATAGTTACATATCATCATGGAAAGACTTACGCCTGAACAACGTTTACAAACCATTCAACTTTATTACGAAAATTCACATGCTTTCACTTAGGGTCAACATAATCGGCCTACGGAGCGTATTATTTGCAACACCATCACCCATCTTGAGACACAACATTCATTATTGGATAATATTCGACCGAATAGACCATGTCCAGCACGCAGTGAAGAAAATATAGTGGCCGTTGCTGAGAGTGGACACGAAGACAGTGGAGAGTCGATTCGTCGCCGTTCGCAGCAACTCGTACTGACGTATGGAACGACTTGGCGCATTTTACGTCGAGATCTTAAATTTGGAATCGTACAATATACAGATTGTGCAAGAACTAAAGCCGCTCGACCTTCCCAAGCTACATCGCTTTTCGAGCCAAATTTTGTTCACCGATGAGCCCCAATTCTGGCTCAATGAGTATGTAAACAATCTAATTTTCCGCATTTGGGACGAAGAGCAACCTGAAAAGATTCGAGAGTTGCTATTTCATTCAGAAAAAACAACGGTCTGGTGTGGTTTGTGGGCCGGTGGAATCATCGGTCTATATTTCTTCCAAAATGATGCCGGTGAGAACGTAAACATCAATGGAACCGTTATCGCGCCATGATAACCGACTATTTGATGTCTGAAATTGAAGCTCATGATCTCCACGACATTTGGTTTCAACAAAACGACGGCCATTTCCCACACATCGCACTTTGATGATGGGCCGGTCGATTTGCAACCAAGATCGTATGATATCATACTGTTAGACTTTTTCCTGTGGGGACATGTAAAGTCTAAAGTCTATGCGGACAATCCCGCTTCGATTCAGGCCATGGAGCAAAACATCACGCGTGTCATTCAATATTTACCAGTCGAAATGCTCGTTGGAGTAATCGAAAATTGGACTCAACGGATGGACCATCTGAGACGTATCCGCGGCCAAGATTTGAAAGAGATAATCTTCAAAAAATAAATGCCAAAGAATATTCTTTCGAATGATAATAAACATTCCCCATTAAATTTGATTTTTCTGTTTTTATTTTTCTTTAAAAAAGTAGGAAACCTCCAAATGGATCACCCGTTACACCAGATTGCGTAAATTTTGTTCTATATAATGGTATATGACTTTTCAAAAGTGTTTGATAAGAGTGCCTCACAGGATCCCAGTTTCCAACACAGTTTGACTTTTCAAACTACTTTTCTTCAATGGATTAATAGACTCTGGGCAGTTGCCTTTGATAACGTCCCATCTCGACCTTTTGTAGCGACATCGGGCGTACTTCAAGGCAGTGTCTTGGGCCCCTTTGCTGTTTATCTTATTCATCAATGATGTTAGTTCCGGTTTTTTTTACGTCTAAATTTCTTATTTATTGGTGCGTCCGGAATTATCTATTGTTGATTGTCAGAAAGTGTTCTCACTTCAGTTGATTTGGTTTTGTGTTTTTCCGACAGGGTGGATACTAGATTTATATTGGAACGAATTTTCGTCATCCCTTGTCAATTTTGGTTTTGTAACAAACCGGTTCGCCGGTCACTTCACTTATACCCTAAAGTTTCATAATTTCCCTGCGCGTTACCATATATCTGGGATACTTCCCGATTTGGTTTTTGAAATTAAGAATCAAGGTTTTTATTTCGATACTGGTCTAATCACATTAAGTAAGAGCAAGGCTCGAATATGCTTCATTTACCTGGAGACTGTACCATTCTTCATATATAAGCCGCTTAGAATGAGTCCAGAAAATTTTCTAAAAATTTACCTTATGCTCCTTACATTTTTCTGAACCGATTCCTTCATATAAGTCGCGTTGTCTAATTCCAAGTAAGCCCCATTAAGAAGAACCCTTATGGAATTAAATGGCATTTTGTATCTTGATTTGTCTCTATGAATAATGAGACAGCGAAAATAAAACGAGTCTATTTGAATGGTATCTATATCGAAGATGATTATGAAATAGCAAAAGAATTAAATCAGTTTTTTGTTGAAAGTATAATAAGAATTCGTGATAGCATAGAGACAATTAATCTTGATGAAGTCCAAGTAGAAAATAATAGAAGCCTGTTTGAATTTAAACAAATAGATGTGGAACAATTACTACGGGTAGTAGGAACTTTACAAAATAAGTATGGTGGAAAAAATGTCTAACAGAAGGTGTTATAAAAGACAGTATGGACTATTTAGGTTACATCTACACGTGTATTGCTAACGAAAGCTTCAATAGGGGGATATTTCCTGAATGCTGGAAAACATCGACAATTGTACCTGTTGAAAAAGTGAAAGGAACGGTCAAACCAGAAGAAATTCGTCCTATAAATACATTGTGGAGCGACGAGAAAGTAATGCAGAAAATCATTAAGGAGCAGCTACTAGAATATCTTAATGAACACGATATTATTATTAAGGAACAATCCGGGTTTAGGTCCAAACACTCTTGTGAAACCGCACTCAACTTCGTATTAGCAGATTGGAAAGAAAGCATGTTGAATAAGGAAGCTACGGTTTCAGTTTTTCTCGACCTCAGGAGGGCATTTGAGACTATTGATAGGGATATCCTATTGATGAAGCTATATAAAATAGGTGTACGGAATACAGCTCTTAACTGGTTCAAAAGCTACCTTACTGGAAGGAAACAAAGAACTATAATACGAAATACACTATCACCTGAAATAGATGTCGAAATTTGCATACCGCAGGGTTCTGTACTAGCAGCGATTCTATTTAGCATATATATAAATGATATAAAAGATTGTCTCAATCATTGCAATATAAGGCTGTTCGCGGACGACGCACTGTTGACCGTAAGATGCCCGTCGGTATCGGAAGCGATTTCCAAAATACAAAGTGATTTAAATTGCCTATACAAGTGGCTATGCCAAAATAAACTTAAAATTAACATAGATAAAACAAAATGGATGGTCATGAAGAAATCATTAGCTGAAGTTGATAACGCTACACTAAAAATAGCAGATAACCCGATAGAAAGAGTGGGCTATATAAAATATCTAGGAGTAATGATCGATGACAGACTTAAATTCGATGAACATTTAAAATACGTAGAAGGGAAAATATCAAAAAAAAAAAATATGATTCATGTATCGAACGTGCAAGCATGTAAGCAAATACTATAAAATAATTGTGTATAGGTCCATCATAGAGCCCTATTTCATATATTGTCCAACGATTCTATTCACACTAGCTGACTCAAATATATCTAAGCTGCAGGTAAAACAAAATAAAGTGATGCGATTTATACTTAAACAACGATTCGATACTCCTATACAGGATCTACTAGATAGCTTGGATTGGCTTAGTGTGAAACAACTTGTATTATACTATACACTGAAGTTTATACATAATATGAAATTAGGAAACTTGCCGAATTACTTCAATGAGCGTGTGGTATATAATAATGAGGTACATAACTATCAAACAAGAGGAAGAAATAATTTTCATTTACCAATGGTACGATCTGAATATGATAAAAAAAATATTTACTACGATGGGTTAAAGGAATATAGTATATGGTAGTTCACATGTGATATAAAAGACAGTACAAATATAACAAAATTTAAAAAATTATTGCACAATTACTGCAAAGCACTGCCAATAAGATAATATAAAGTGTTGCCAGACAGCCTGTTATACATAAATGTGATGCAGGCCTCATTCGTTGGGCATCTAGTTAAGCATAACTTTTTATATATTTAAGCATAATTTAAAGAAAATTTAATTAAGTTGATATGCTAGTTTAATTGAATAATGATACAAAAATGTGATCTCATAGATTTAATCTAAGTCAAACATGACTGTAATAAATAAATAAATAAATAAATATCCTGTTGAGCAGTACGTACTATCTTATATGATTACTTTAATTACTCTTAAGTCTTAAGTCTTCTTTCCTCATAGTCAGTAAGAATCTATTGCTTATTTGTTCGAAAATAAATAAATAAAAATAAATGAATATAAATGTCTTTTGTGCAACTTTCTTATTTATTATTTAATTTCTCGAAAATGTTTTAGAACCACATAATATCTGAAGCAGAGTTGCTCGGAATAATCATATTTAGTTTCTTTTTACTCGACCTGCTCTATTACACATTTACATTATATATGTATGTATGAATATCTTCATGCAGGTTTGTAGTTCTATTAGGATGTATATATATATATATATATATATATGCATGTATCAATTCGTTTTGTTCGCTTCAATACTAACATTTTATTTCTCGTTTTTGATTCCATTTGCTTTCACTTTTTTTGCGATTCGTTCAATTGGAAATGTTGGTTAATTGAGTTTTTTTCCGATTGTATTTTTTAATTCAGATTTTCTTATTTTTAGATTTCCTTCTTTGGTTGAATGAATGCTGCTACTAGTTTGTGTCCTTTTTTATATTTTTAATTGTATTTTTTTTTTGCTTTTTACATATCTCCCTTTCTAGTATGTATTAGGTGAGGTAAAAATGTTGAAGGTATGAGCAGTTCGATAGTTGAGGGCAAATTTAGTTGCTACTGAAAATTAAATTTTAAATTTTATGCTAAAAAGTGATGCAATTTTTCAGTATCTTCGTTGAAAGATTCAAAGGAATTTCGATATATTTTTTAGTTTTCAGCGTGTCATTGCTTAAGAAATAATAGTATTTTATAGGGTTCGTAAGAGCAGCTGGTTCAAGCTATTAGATAAACTAACAGGTCGGTTGGAAAGTCCCCGGACTACCATAGTTCCCTTAAAGGGTTATATACTGATTATTGCAACCATCCAACTTTTCGATACCATTTAGGCCTCAGTTTCAGCGATCACCTCTACATTTGATGAACATTTCTTCCCAGCGAGCATTCTTTTGAGATCTGAGAACAGAAAATATTCGCTGGGGGCCAGATCTGGAGAATACGGTGGATGCGGAAGCAATTGGAAGCCCATTTTATGGATTTTTGCCATCAATTTCACTGATTTGTGACACGGTGCATTGTCTTGGTGAAATAGCACTTTCCTTTTTTGCAAATGCGGCCGTTTTTCGGCGATTTTGTTCTGCAAATGGTCTAATAACACTATGTAATAATCGCTGTTGATGGTCCTTTATATTTCAAGATAATCAATGAAAATTAATCCATGCACATCCCAACGGTTTCATCGTGTGCAGTCCCCTCGGATGACTGTCGATTGGACTTCGGAGTGAAATGGGGGAGCCATGTCTCATCCATTGTTACATATCGACGCAAAAACTCGGATTTATTACGCTTGAACATACCCAAACACTACTACGAATTATCAACTCTTCGTTTTTTTTTTTACCCAAAAGCGAGCTCGGGCGATATCCACTTTGCACAGAGCTGTTTCATACCCAAATATTCGTGAATGATATGATGTACATGTTTAGTTGATATCTTTGGAGTGCCAGCATGCTTGGGGTTTTCTACAGTTACGTGTGGGTTTTCTGAGCGCCAAATTGCGGTAGTTTTGCTTGTTAACGCAATCGTCGACACGAAAATGAGCGACATCGGGTAAAACGATTTTCGCTAAAAATGCTCATCTCGAACTTTAATCAATTGAGCGAAGCGAAATACATCGTATGGCTATGAGAATTCTGTTCATGGATCCATTGGACAAGCCTTCATACCAAGGTCTTTATGCAAAATCCAACGCAAATAACGATGTCGAGTTACTGTTGATTACTCTTCGAATACACTTTGAGCAACGGCAGCAATATTTTCCTTGGTCCAGCGTGTAGATCACGCAAGGGCAATAATTTTAGTTGTTTCTCTTTCCATTTTGTTGCTAAAAGGTACTTTTTTTTGTCAAACGCTAATATCATATTTTGGAAATCCTTAGTTGTTTATTTTAATTAATTAATTTTCAAATCTAATTTAATTCACATCAAAGTTTACTGGTTATCACATCAGTACTGTTCTATATTTCCGTCAGCGGTGATAGAAAATGCTGTTCGCCTAATATAAAAATGTATATCATGCGGTATTTCATGCGTTAGCAAAGGATGGCATCAGTGCTTTTGTGCCGCTATTAAAAAACTGATCACTCAACTGATAACCCAAATGGTAGATAGTGTTCTTGTAGGGAAGGCAGTTTATGTACACTGGTGAAAAGGCCGCTGATAAGCGAGAGACACAGTGTAAACAACTGTACTCATAAGAGTGCAGAGCTCGTTTAGCTAGTTTTCCATCAACCATTCCCCAGTTGAGGTGTGACAGCCAAAGCAAACTGGTCTGTTACATATATAGTTCAATAAATATTGATAAATATTGAAAAGCTGATACACAAGAACTCAATAAATCTTTCATAATATAAATAAATAACGTCGCGTGAAGATAAGTGAGTTCGTTAGTTAAGCTACAATCGAGCAACGAAAAACAATGCCGAACAGTGACCTGCAACGCGAACGTCAGGCTGCCACAATATCAAGTGAAGACTTCGCCGAGTGGTGGGCTGGCGGTCGCGATGCACTACAAGAGCGCAGAGCTTTGGATAAGCTCTTCATGGAAGATGACGATTTCACAGATCCCCAGCATACGTCGCTGATGTCGCATAAAGAACTTTATGAGCACACAATTGCGAAAGCGTGCAAATTTATAAGTAAACTACGCGAGTGGCATATAGCAAAAGATCACAACAACAACAAAGGCGACGCACAACACAGTGCAATTGCATCGCTATATGATTTTCGTATGTTGTTGGCCGGTCAGCTGGGTACCGCGTTGTTTCAGCAAAGCTTTCCGCTACGTTTACACTTTTCGATGTTTCTCCCAGCATTGTTGGGACAGGGTACGGAAGAGCAGCGGCGCGAATGGTTCGAACGCGCTTGGCGCATGGATGGTATTGTGGGCACATATGCGCAAACGGAACTGGGCCATGGCACATTTATACGTGGGTTAGAGACACGCGCTGATTACGAAGTAAAAAGTGAAGAGTTCATCTTGAATACGCCAAGCTTGAGCGCGTACAAATGGTGGCCTGGTAGTTTGGGTCAAGCTGCCAATATGGCTATTGTCATGGCGCAATTGTATATAAAGGGAAAGCATTATGGTTTGCATCCCTTTTTGGTGCGCATACGCAATGCAGAGACACATATGCCGGAGCCGGGTGTGGATGTGGGTGAAATTGGTCCAAAACTTGGTGTGAATGGTGTGAATAATGGTTTTCTGGGTCTGAAAGATGTACGCATACCGCTTAAGCAAATGTTGATGAAGAACGCGGAGGTGCGTCCGAATGGGCGTTTTGTAAAGGGACCAGAACCATTACTGACTTATGGTACGATGGTGTTTGTGCGTGTTATGATCGTGCGTGATGTTTCGTTCGGATTGCTGCAGGCGGCCACCATAGCTACCAGGTGAGTTGAAGTGAAGTGAAGTTGCATTTCCACTGTCTATACATACTTTCTATCTACAGATATTCCGCAGTACGCCGTCAGAGCCCCATTGCATCAGATCAACCTGAGCCACAGATATTGGATCACACAACACAACAAGCGAAATTATTTCCACAAATCTCAAAGGGTATATTTTTCCGCATTGCGGCCGATGTCGTTTGGTTTATGTATCAAAGTGTTGCGAAAGAGCTGGATGCTGGGCAGCGCGGCAATTTGCCCGAGCTGCATGCTTTATCCTGTTGCCTCAAAGCATACTGTTCTTCAGAGGCTGAAGAAGGTGTGGAAATATTGCGTAAATCTTGTGGCGGGCACGGTTATTTGTATTCGTCAAACTTTCCGCAGATCTATGGAGCCGTCACAGCTGCCTGCACCTATGAAGGCGAAAATACGGTGCTACTATTGCAAACTGCACGTTTTCTCGTCAAACAATATGTGGATAGTTTGAAAAGGAAAGTGCTACCGAGTAGTACAACATATTTGCGTAATGCGACGCTGCCGAAATGGAGTAAGAATGTGGAACTGAAAACACTGGTGCGCCTCTTAGAGTACACAGCCACCGAGTGTATTCGAAATGCTTTCGAATATCAAAAGAAACAACGCAAAATCTTCAAATCTGAGCCGATGGTGACCAATAAAGCTGGCATACGTCTGATCCGATCTGCAGTACTGCACGCACGTGCATTCTTAGCACGCAACGCAGTTGAAGAGACGGAAAAGTTTCGCAGACAATTAAAACCAGTTTTGGCAGAGGTTCTTCAACAAATGACTGAACTGTTTGTGTTGGATTTGTGTCTGTCTAGTTTGGGTGATATTTTGCTTTCATTTCCATTGAACGCGCGCCAAGTGGAACAGTTGAGGACGCGCTATGAGCGCTTGCTCGATGAATTTCGCGTCAATGCTGTCGCTGTCGTGGACGGTTTCGACTTCAGTGATCCTGTGTTGGGCTCAACATTGGGCTGCTATGATGGACATGTGTACGAGCGTCTAATGTCCGATGCGCGTAAGAGTCCATTGAACCAGGAACCCGTTAATCGAACTTTTGAAACACATTTGAAACCACTGATGCAAGGCAAACTGTAAATAGCAGAAAAATGAATTTCTTCATACCTTTTTGGGTATGCCGTCTACGTTCTTAAGCAGCAGTGTTCTGCACTGTTGAGCCCAACTTAAAGTTGCTGCTTCGGTAACCGACTATAATTACGTAAAATTAAATTTGTATTATTTTTTTATTTTAATGTTTTATATTAAAATTATATTCGCAAATTGGTATTTGGTAACATTTTTGTTTTGTTCTTGCTTGCTTCTGTAAAATTTTGTTGGTTTTCGCGTCCAGGTGGCTCATAACAATTTAAATTTATTTGTGAATATGCGGGTTCGACTTTATTTTCTTCTTTTTCATAACCCAACAAACTAAAATCTTATTACAACTTTTTATACAGACAAATCTAGTCGATTTGGAGCAAGGCGAATCTGCCTAATCCGCAAAAAGAGGGAGCCCCACAATCTGCGTCAACCATCGCGTGATAAGTCTACTCAATATCAAATATACTGAGCGATGGACTAAAGCGCGCCTTCAACGAGCTGATGGGCTCTACTAGTGTAGCTTAAGACTTGGTGTATCCATCATTGACCACACGTATTCACCACGCGTAAAATTGGAATAACCCATGAGAAAAGGATCGACATATATCACCTCTTTGCAGATTTTAAAGCAACCTTCAGATAGCACACAAAAAATTGGTCTCTATTCCGCTATATCTGAATTGGTATCCTCAAAAAACTTATACGGCTGTGTAAATGGTAAAGATCGCTACATTCGATACTAAACGAGGTTTCAGACAGTTTGACTCTTTATCTTGTGACTTCTTTAATTTAATATTTGAGAAAATAATAAGAGCTGAAGAGCTAAACAGAGAAGTTAAAATCTTCTATAAGAGCGTACAACTGCAACATGCGACATCATTGGACTCGAAAATTCCGCCGTTAGTGTTGCTTTCTCCAGGTGAAAGGAGTGAATATGTCTGATAGTGAACGAGGGAAAGCAAAAATAATCAGCGCATTCCTCCCGACGGATGGTTCAAGTCACTGTTGATAGTCATAACTTGAAAATTTTAGATAATTTCGTCTGTCTAGGAACCAGCATCAACAACACCAACAATGTCGGGGTTGAAACTCTACGCAAAATCATTCTGCCTGGGTAGGCACCTGAAAAATAAATTTCACTCGACGAACACAGAATAAACTCTACAATTCACCTATATTTGCTACCTTGCTATATGGTTAGAACCGTATACGATGCCCACATCCGATGAGTTGACACATAGAGTTTTCGAGATAAAGATTTTGCGATCGATTTATGATCCTCTGCCTGTGGACAGTTAGACAAGTTAAAGGTTACTATCTAATATATTGAGGGAGTGGAGATATCTTCATCATAAGCTATGTAGGACAGAGTATGCACCAAAGTTGACATAATGCTGGAAGACTATCTCTGCTAGTGCTCAGTGTTCAGTTGATTAATATGTTCTATCTTTCACAATGCCGCTTTACGGAGATGGGCTCGTAAGGGTGTAAGAAAATAAAACATGTCATGAAATCCTGATCGTTATATGGAGAGGAGTCCAATATGGCTATTTAATGGCTTAAGTGTGGCCATTAAGAAACATGTGTTTAGTTAAAAGTCAGGCATTTAGGAAAACGCGTCAAAATTGTTGAAACCTACCACAAAAATGGTGATTCAAACGTCGTCCAACGCCACGTTTCGGGATTTAAGAGGAAATTATGTTTGAAGAAATTTGAAGAGACTGGATCGGCTACAGATGTTGTAAGATTTGTGTATCATCGTTTTGCTCATTCCACTTCATATATCGTTGTTGTAAGTGAAAGTGTAGCCGAAGGTTCGAATATGTTTAATTCTCGAGTATCTCAGGAGCTGAGATTTTCTTACGGCACATTATGGTTATTTTTGCACTTGGATTTACACTTACATCCATATAAAGACCAGCTCACACAATAACTGAATCCAGATGACCTTACACAACGCTGTAGTTACGTCCATTGAGTGCTTGAACAATAAGACTGCGATTGTTCCAACACAATTTTCGGCACCGACGAAGCACATTTCTCACTCAGCGGTTACGTAAATAAACCAATTTGCGGGTTTGAGGCTCCGAGCAACTTTAAATAATTGAAGAGAGGCCATTACACCCAAAGAAAAACTTACAGTCTGGTGCGCTCTTTGGTCAGGAAGTGGGATAGGACGTTATTTCTTTGAAAACGATAACGATAACGAGACTGTAACTGTAAATTCGGAACGTTATAGTCGTATGATAACCGACTTTTTTTGGCCTACTATTGAAGAACACGACTTGAACAATATGTGGTTCAAACAAGATGGTGCCATATGCCTTACAACAGGAGTAAATATGGCTTTAAAAGCGAGAGAAATTTTCCGGGCGCGTAATCTCTCGCCTTTGCGATTGCAATTTGCAACAGAAATCAATGGCAAGAATCCATGAATTGGAATTCGTATCGCTTCCGCGACCACCATATTCTCCACCAGCGACTATTTCCTCTCAGATCTCAAAATAATGCTCGCTGGGGATGAATTTCTCTCGAATTAAAAGGTGATCGTCGAAACTGAGATCTATTCTGAAGCAAAGGACAAATCTTACTACAAAAATTGTATCGAAAAGTTGACTATCAGCCTTGAAGGGAACTGTTTTCAATAAAAAAATTAATTTTGCCAAAAAATATGTTTTACTATGGTGGGGCAAGGACTTTTCAATTGACATGTTATTGCTGAGATACCGTCCAATATGCGCCAAAAAGTGGTCGAAAATTACCTCAAACGGAGCAAAGTTTGTAAAAATTCACGAGGCGGTCATTTGAATGATAAAATGTTTCACATATAATGCGATGGTTCTAACTTTATAATAAAAAAGGAATTTCATGAAAAAAAAAATTATCTTATATGTATTTTATTTATGTTTACCCTGTAATATATAAGAAGAAAATAAAAAATTATTAAGGAAAATTTTTTTAATTTAAGTTTTTTCTGTTATATTTTGGAAAATTTTCTATATATTTACGTTGTAAAGTTCACTTAATTTTTTACATATACAAAAAATAATTAATTTTTTTTGATAAAATAAATAACAATTTTCGTCCACTGTAAATGTGACGAAGTTGGTTCGGTGACGTCAACGATTGTCGTCACCTTGCATTCTATAAACCTTGCAAAAGTAGGTTTGTTGGGTTATCAATTATATGGCAAAGTTTTCCCTTTTTTTTTTTTTTTACAAACATACATTGAAGTATTTTTTTTTTACATTTCTGATCATGCTCGTTTGAGCATAACATTTTTTTATGCCCTTTTATGCAAATAATCGTAATAATGAAATTTAAATTTTCGCCTGCTAATTGCAGCGTATAAAAAGTTACTTTCAGTCGACATACACACACACATTCTTCATACGTACTACCACCGCTAAGTACCACTCCCCTTCCGCACCCACGCCGACTACAATACGTTTTTCGTCGCCGCCCGCCTAGTCGTTAATCAAAACAGTCAGAGTGAAACGTTGGTCGCCGAGCTTGCGTTTGGCTGTGTGTTTGAGTATTTGCGTAATTAATAAAGACTCGTTAGTGCGTTGGCATATTTTGCATTTTTTTCGGTTGTACAATTTAACATTTTGTTTTGTTTTGACTTTTTCTTGAGTTTGGTTATTTTTTTCTTATTAAAATTATTATTTTTTTTAATGCAAAAACTGGTTATTGCCGCTGCTGACTAGTAAATAATGAAAATTCACGCAAGTTTGCTCACACCCTCTCCCCCCTCCCCCTCGCGCCGACAACTCGCCACTTCCGCTTGCCATAAAGTGTACACACATTTATACATACATACATATATACATATATTAACGTATAAGGTAAATAATAAATGCAAAGTAAGCAATTTATGCCGCACTCCTTGAGTAACCCCGCAGCATTTGATTACGCTTTGACTGTGGCGGTGGAAAGGACGTTTAAGCTCAACTCCAAATGAATTTTATAGCGATTTTTTTGCTAATTAGCGTATTTTCGTACTTTTCAAATACATACATACATATATAAAAAACGCACTAATTGTTCATAAGCCAGCGCAACTAATCGCGTAGCACAGAGGGCAGAGGATTGGTGCTATGGTGTTTAGCTACTTGCAGTGTTGCATTTGGTATGCTTGCTGCTGCATTGCTTTTGTTGTTGTTGTTATTGGTGATGGTGGTGTTGCTTTGGTGCATGATTAAAAAATATTCGCGGTTTAAAAATATGCTCCACTGAATGGCCATCGAATGGTTTTTTTGTCACTTTTTATTTTCCTTAATTTCCGCCATAAAGCTCTTCATTAGCGAAAGAATCACTTAAATATTGTTTCTTATTGCTATTATTTCCTCGAAGAATGGCTAAATTAAAAAATCCTAGTCATCCGCTATTGTTGTTGTTGGCATGTTGCATTTTACATTTTGTTTGTTACCCCAACATTTTCATCTCAGCTAATTCGCAGTTAAATGTGTGGAGAAAAGAAAGGAAAATCCTTAAGCTCATTAAGATGAAAGAATATGGCTTCTTTATAAGCATAAGCTTAAAGGAAAGAAGCCATGAAATACAATTGGAGAGGGAGGAAATGAGGTTGAAAAGACTTAAGTTGTGTTTTTCTTTAGCATTAACGATGGTTCCAAGGTTGGCAGTAAGGATTGTAAGGATTCTAGCATCACTTTTTCCTTTTGTCTGACACGTTTTGAGTTCACTGAAGAGTTTTGGTGAATAGCGAAGGCATAATTGTCCCCAAGAACCAGAAACTAATGGGTAATTCTTAAGAGCCCTTGAAAATCCAAGAACTAGATCCATATGAAATTCAAGCGGTATATAATCGGCGCTTTATAACCGCCAAAAGTGGTTTCCTCCTTGCTCCTCCTCCAATTTGTGGCGTGTATCTTGATGACTTTCCAACAAAAAGGGAGGAACCTACAGTTATTTCTAAAGTTATAACGCTTCCCAACGGTTCCCAAGGACTTTTTATGAGAACTGTTTCACGTCAGAAATACATTCGAAGGCCTTGACAGTCCCTGCCTAGAGGTGCTGTCAATTAAACACAAGAAAGAAATGTCATGTCGATGTCTTTATACTTTTCATGAACTTGTAAAATTTATTGCAAATTTCAAAATTCGATTTCGATGATTTTCAGTACCAATATTTTTTGCAAGTTGTGGGCTGATCTGATCGGTTTCTACAAATGATCGTTTAAACGTATAGGTGCATCTTCCTACCAAGTTTGGTTGAAATATCTCAAAAACTGCGGGACTAGTTTGCATTCAAACAGACAGACGGACAGATGGACTGATGGACGTGACTAAATCAACTCAGCTCGTGATTCCGATACGTTCGGTATACATTTTGGTGCGTCTATCTCTTCTTCTTATGGTACTTACACACTTCGGACTACTTCAAGTTAATATACCATTTCTTCTACATGGAAGATGTGAAAAAAATCCAAAGGTTTTGTATGTTGTTTTGGTCAAATTAAAACCAAGGATCTGTCACCCTAAGTGATTGGGGAAGAAATATATACTATAGTCTTAGAAAACCAAGAAGTAAGTTCGTGTGTCGATTTTTCTAAAAAAAGCACCATAAAGTATATTATTTTTGGAAAAGAAGACATTAGAATGCAATACTGAAAGATATGGGTCTAGAAATATCTCAGCCGCGTCTACTTATCGCCGAAGAAAGTTTCTTAATTGACGCCCCGCTTACGTGGCTCTAACCGGCAGATATTGTTATCGTCCATGCCTCCTCACCATATAGCAAAACGAGAATGATGAGTTCCTTGCGGGTTAGGGGTTCAAGAATTTACCCCCGGTAAGGCGACTAAAATCAAATTGTTGTTGGGCTTTATAATTTGTAAAATGACCTATGCTTTGAAAGTTATAACCTGGTAGCCAATACGGGAATGCGCTGACTCTTTGATGACAGGGGGTATTTCGTATCTCCTGAACTTTTACAAATTTACTACCAGACCCATACGTTTCGCGTTTTTATCCAGTCTGACGAAATCGGAATTAACCGTGTACGGTTTTTGAGGCTAATATATCAATATCATCGCATACGCTGGTAGTTATATACCGATTCTGAGAAGCTTTTGATGTTTTCACCGTCAATTTGCACAGCCGTGTAAGCATAGCGGGGATAAGATATTCAGACATTGCGGCTCACAGGTTGTAAAATGGATGAAGAGGTGGTGTGTATCGGGTCTTTTCGAGGACTTCGCGCACGGTTCGGAGGATTTCTAAAGTAATAACCCTGGTAGTAAAACACTGACGGGTTTAGTCTGTGGACTCTTTGTCATAATTGTAGAGACACCGAAACATCTGCTTCCCAGCTCTACAATCTCGCAAGAATATCAAGAATGTTTTTCACGAAGCTGTTGAAGAAGTATTTTACTTTCATTCTCTAGGAGAAATGCTACCGGATGAAGTGTTGTGAGTAAGCGATGACAGTTTGGAAACCTTCGCTTTAACGTATTCGACCAGACTAATAGTCTTGCTATTGTTAAAGAACATTCTTTGGCATTCATTTTTTGAAGATTATCTCTTTCAAGTATTGGCCGCAGCTACATCTCAGATGGTCCATCCGTTGAGTTCAATTTTCGATGATTCGTTCGAGCATTTCGACTGGTAACTAGCGAATGACAATCGTGATGTTTTGCTCCTAAGCCTGAATTGAAGCGAAATTGTACACCTAGACTTTAGGCTTTACATATCCCCACAAGAAAAAGTCTAAAAGTGTGATATCACACGATCTTGGTGGCCAATCGACCGGCCCAAAACGTGAAATTATGTGCTCATCGAAGTGTTCTCTCAATAAATCCATTGATTGATGCGATGTGTGGGAATCGGCACAGTCTTGTTGAAACCAAATGTCGCGGAGATCACGAGCTTCAATTTCAGGCATAAATAGTCATCAAATAGTAATTGATCCATAAATGTGCCTCATCGCTGAACAAAATTTGGCTCGAAAACGTGGGATCTTCTTGGAACTTTTCAAGAGCCCATAGAGTGAAGCGATATCGCTTCCAATGATCGAGCGGCGTCAGATCTCGACGTAAAATGTGCCAACTCGTTCCCTACATCAGTCAGAGTTGCTGCGAACGGCACAGAATTGAGTCTGCACGGTCTTCGTGTACACTCTCAGCGACGATCGTTATATTTTCTTCACTGCGTGCTGAACGTGGTCTATTCGGTAGAATATTATCAAATAATGAATGTTGGGTCTCAAGATGGGTGATGGTGTAGCGAATAGTATGTTCAGTAGGCCGATTATGTTGACCATAAGTTGAGCGAAACACGCGAAACACTTTATTTACAGAACGTGAATTTTCGTAATAAACTTGAATGATTTGTAAACGTTGTTCAGGCGTAAGTCTTCTCATGATGAAATGTGAAACAATACTGAACAAAAATAACAGACAGCTTGACACAACTCACGCGTGATCTGTCAAAAAAGGCAATTAAAAAAAGTACCTCTACTTGGATCATCCTTTATATGTATTTATTTACCAAAGAATTTTTGGAATAAAATATTTTGTTTTACTTTTCCATTAAATATTTCACAAACGAAAATTTTTATATTTTTATAACTAACGCCAGTGTCGTAAAGTAAATGCAAATTATAAGCCAGTTAAAATTAAGCCAGCTGACCATTCCTTTGCAGGTTGGAAAGCAAAAGAACACATCTATACTACCGTCTGAGGTTCGTGCAAAATATTTTACACGAATGTTTCGCAGCTTCAATAAAAGTTATCTTGTCTTCGTCGACTAGTTAATAATCCAACTCAGCTTCTCTCTCAAATCGTAAATTTCGTAGAGAAGTACAACTACAACAAATTCATAAATCACTGTAAGTTCTCATACACTTAGTGCGAATTGTTTGTGGTACAACAACACCACCACTACCACAACCACCACCACCGTCAACAACCACAAAGCACGAGTACACTTAAAAAAATTACAAAAATAGCTGCAATTACATTGAAGTGCGGTTGATGATGAAAGTCGGCGACAGCCAAATTGAATTGCACATAAGAAAGGAATGAAAAGTTGTAACAAAAAGGATAAACTCATAGTCATTGAGACGCTACGATTGCTGTTGTCTAATTGTTTAAGATTGTTACAGTTGTAATTGAATTGATAGCGACCGACAATATGAGCAAAACGAGAAGCAAAAAGCAAAAAGCAAAAAGCAAAAAATGAAAATAGCGGAAAAAGTAGAAAATTGTGGAAATATAGTAGATTTACTGAAACGCATAAGTGTGTTCGGGTCCTGCACATGTGTGTGTGTGTGTGTGCAACGTAATCTTTGAACGACACGACATAAAGCCATGTGCGGAAGGCCACAAAGAGCAAAAGTGGTTAAAAGGAATTTCGTTACGAGTTCATTCATCCAATAAAGCAAGTGTAAAGACACTAAATTAGTGTGGAGAGGGTAAAGAGAGAGGGCAAAATAAAAAAGAAGAAAAGAAAATTAAGAATTCTGCGTAGAAAAGAAAAGAAACAAGTGATAATGATGTCCATGCCAAGGCGTACAAAACTTTTAAGTGAATTACGGAAAATCAGCAAAGAGCAGCCAGCGGTGCGGGTAAATGGCAGCAGCTTATGGACAAGAGTGATGCCCAGCCAATCGCCAATAACGACAAGTCGCTAAGGAGATGTGAATGTGTGCGCTAATTGGAAAATAGAGAACAGAAAAGTATAAAACAAAAAGAAAAAAAAAACAAGAAAATGAAATAAGGAAGAGTTGCGTTCGACTGAAGCCGGCTCACAAATGTAACAATGGAAGGATAAGACGAAATATCTTCTGTCATCAAACAGATTTGTGGACCTGAATCCCAGATCGAACGCGTTTGTCATGTTTCCCTTGTCTCTTACACTGAACAGATGCAGATTTGTGAAGAATAAATGCTGGCGGAAAGTGTATTGAAATCGTTACATAAGTACCGGTGGAATCAGAGGAAGAACTCCACTCGGCAGCTGGTTTCACTAGATGTCTTCAATATGGAAAAAGCAAATGCGACTGTTGTCACTTTTGTTATTGTCGACTCGGTTTTAATCGCTTAAACGGTGCCACGACATTTTGAAAGCAGAAGAAGAAGAAGAAGAGGAAGAATTTTGAAAAGAAGAAGAAGAGAGAGAACATGAAGAAGGAGAAGGAAGAGAAGAAGAAGAAGAAAGAACAGTAGAAGTATAAATCAAAATCGATCGACATGGCATACCTTCCCCAGCTTCGAAGCAGGAATACCTCTACCGTGTCTGCGATTTTCTTCCGATTCTGAATATTTTCAAACACTGCGGACGATTAAATGGATCAACCGTGGTTTTGGTGCCAAGCAGCTATATTATTTTTCTTAATTTGAGATTAAGTTCAATTAAAAATTACGAATTTTAAGAAGTTCGAATAGCAATAGCCCGGTTAAAAAATTAACAAAGCGGCAGGAGCCAACGCCTTACATGCAGAGCTATTCAAATACGAAGAACTGACAAGGTGCATGCATCAACTTCTTTGCAGCATATGGTCGAACGAACGCATGCCCGGAGACTGAAACCACAGTGTGCTCTGCTCAATCCATAAAATGGTGGACCTCCATGGTTTGAGCCAATTATCGTGAGATAAGCCTCCTCAATATCAAATACAAAGCCCCATCGAGTGTATTAGGTAAAAGATTAAAGTCAAACGTCAACGAACTGATTGACCTTATTAGTGTGATTACTTGTATAGACCTGGTCAATATACCATTGACCGGATTTTCACCATGCGCCAAATTTTGGAAAAGACTCGAGAAAAAAATCGATACACACTAACTTTCATAGATTTTAAAGCTGTCTTCGATAGCTCAAAAATAAGCTCATTCTACGCCTGCAAAACTTGTAAACTGGCCCTGGATAATATCAGAAGGGCAGTCCAAATTGGGAAGGGCCTTTCCGAGCCGCTCGATGCTTTCTCCAGGTTATGCAAAGACCCAGGCAAATGGATCTGGTAGCGAACGTGGGCAAATACCACCTGTTATCAAATTAACAGTCATCGCACTCGGATACTTTGAAGTTGTAGATAATTTCCACTATCTTGGAACCAACATCAACAACACCAATAATGTCAGCCTTGAATTCCAACGCAAAATCAGTCTTCCCAACAGGTGCTACTATGGACTGAGTAGGCAATTTGAAAAGTAAAGTCCTCTCTCGACGAACCAAAACTAAACTCTACAAGTCATGATGAGCGACTTTCGTTCTGATATATGAAGCAGAAGCTTGGACGACATCCGAAAGTCGACTTCAGGAGTTTTGTAGAGAAAAGATTTTTGCGGAAGATTTATGGTACTTTGTGCGTTGGAAACGGCGAATACCGCAGTGGATGGAACTATGAGCTGCAAGGGTTATTCGACTACATTGACATAGTTCAGCGAATCAAGAGACAGCGGTTACATAGGCTAGATCATGTCGTTCGAATGAAAGCGCTCCAGCATTGAAAGATTTCGATGCAGTACCCGCACATGGAAACAGAGGAAACAGAGGAAGACCTTCACTACGTTGGGAGGTTCAGGTGGCGAATGACCTAGATTCACTTGGTATTTCTAACTGGCGCCAAACGACGAAGCGTAGGAACGAGTGGCGCGTTATTATTGATGCGGCTATAATCGCGTAGGCTGTGCCTACGTCAAGAAAGAAGAGAACACCACTAAAATTGACACAACGTTCAAGTATGACACATTTTTCAAACAATTCACTTCTTGTTTTCGTCTACTATTTAGAACTTAAAGTATGAAAAATAAAATCTGTTATAACGGGTGATCCATTTCGGGTTCCCTACTTGCCAAACAACTTGAAATGCCAAACAATACTGAACAAAAATAATATGACAGCTCAACAGGACTCCGCGTGATCTGTCAAAAAAAAGGCTATTGGAAAAAGTAACTCTACTTGGATCTCCCTTTAAGTTGCTTAAACTTTTTGACGGTGTATGCCTCACTAATGTAACAAAACACATTAGGATCATTGGGAGAACTTCTTCGTGATGAAGACACGATATCAAAATTGATTTATTTATAGCAAGATACTTAGAAGACTTGAAATCGTGCTCCCGAAAGTACTAATTAGAGCAGTTCTAAAAAAAAGGATTGGCGAATAAACTTCAAGTAGCAAAAAAAATATTTTTAGTGTTGCCAATGGATATCTAACACAAAACCACTAAGTAGATCTCGCCACAAAAATTTTATTTTTTTCATTTATAGACTTGTGGAATTTTTCTAGATTTACAATTGTCACGCCTTCATTTAACCTCTTTACCTCATACTCATGTTATTTGAAACTGCCGTTAGGTGATCAAAGTCAGAAAACCGCGAAAACAGCTAAATAAAGCAAAGAAAACCAACGAAAATAGCATTGAAGCTGAGCTGCTCGCAAGAAATCGAGTGGCAACGCCTGTAAGTATGCCAAGTTTTGTGCACAAATTAAATTTGTATGTAATACTAGCTGCTGTTAGATAAAGATATGTAGTTATGCATGCATAAGCGTAGTTTAGTATGTGTAATAGCTATTGTTGTTGTTGTTATTGTTGCTTTTTGTTGTATTTGTTGTATTTGTTGACTGCTTGATCCTTTAATTCCGCAACTAATTGCCAATCGCATTCGACACTTAACATGACTTCTTCGCCTTTGGTGGTCATTTGAGTCATTCCCTTGGTGTGTGTGTGTGTGAGCGTTGGATGTGCACTTACACAATCCTTAATGTGTGGTGGTGATGATCCTGCAGCAGTGTTGCTTGCAATGCAATGCGTGGTAAGAGTGGTCTTTAGTTCACGGCTAAAAATCTTCAACTTTCGCTTAAATAAGCCATTGATGTTTGGGGCGTATGAGTGGGCGGCCTTTTGACTACAGATACACACACTGACAAAGCACAAGCCGGTGCCTAGCATTTCTGATGCAAGCGCTGGAACAGCACCCAGCAGCTGTTGGCCTCACCGCACACTCTCGCTTGTTTTATTTATTTTAATATATTTTTTTCTCACATTTTTTTTTCAATCCTTGGAAATTCAATTAAAAACCACCATAACTTTTGTATGTACATATCTTCATATATATATATATGTATATATATGTAATACATGCATATGTATGTATGTACGTTAGTTTGCTTGCTTATACGCCTGCTCGGATTTAATCAGGATCAAGAGAAACGATTGTGCTAAACTACATTTAATGCCCAGTAAAGTGCAAATATATGAATGCTTTTAACTGAACACACTCACACAGCGCGCATACATAGTATACACGTATGTGTGTGTGCGTTTGTGTGTATGATTTTTGCAAGTTTGACTGAGTTTGAATTGAATATCTGTAAGTTTTGCGTTGACTGCGATTGGACGATAAGACAGCAGGCAGCAGCAGCAGCAGCTCAGTCAATGCTGGAGGTCATTTTGTAACTGTAAATAAGTGTGTATGCATGTAACGGCAGTGGTAGCGGTTAGCCAAATAGAGCCGAAAGTGCCGTTGGGGCAGAAGTTAAGTTGCAACATGTCAGCCAGCTTGCGGCGGGGGCCTGCAGAGTGTGTGTTGTGAATGCAGTAATTTGGTTGGAAGTACTTTACGGATTAAATTAAATTGAAAATAAAAATTGATTTCAAAAAAAAAAAAAAAGCAGAAATCTGTTACCAACTTATTGGCGTTAAGAAATTTTATAGATATACAACAACAAATAAAAGGGAATTGTGTATATGTGTTTCTGCTTAAATGGGCATTTGTGCATGACTTTTACCATTAAATCGCATATATTTTACGGGTATGCAAATTCTGGCTTAATGGCATAGAGGAAGCTCCATTATATGCGGCTTTTAAACAGACGAAGAGGAGGGGTGCCTTATTTTCTTTAGTTTTTAGTTTTCTTTTAGTTTTTATACGTTAGAACTAATGTCACGAAAGACCTTATATGGGCAGGCCTATCCCACAATAGTAGGCGCAGACTGTGGGCTTCCCGTTCTTACTGATTGGACACAGCATGCAAAGCGTACAAAATACAGCTTGCGTAAGAACTGAAGCCGCTCGACTTTCCCAAGTGAAATCGCTTCGCTCTGTGGGCTCTTGATTGGTTCCAAGAAGATCCGACGTTTTCGAGGAAAATTTTGTTCAGCGATGAGACCAATTTCTGGCTCAATGGGTATGTAAACAAGCAAAATTTCTGCATTTGGGACGAAGAGCAACCTGAAGAGATTCAAGAACTGCCATTTGGTGTGGTTTGTGGACCGGTGGAATCATCGGTCTATATTTCTTCAAAAACGATGCCGGTGAGAACGTAACCGTCAATGGCGACCGTTATATCACCATGATAACCGACTATTTGATACCTAAAACTGAAGCTCGTGATCCCCACGGTGTTTCTCTGGGCAGGGAACTGGTTTCTTTTTCAGTAATCATCTTTCCATCGCTGTAAAGTTGGCTCCGTAAATATCATTGTTATCTGTGTTTGCGTTAAAATTATTAATCATAATTTTGATATTGTGGCTGGGATAGTGATTTTTAAAAAATTTTCAGTAGTCGTCATCAAAAGTGAGGTTCCTCATCCGATGCCTATTTTTTTATTGGGTTTTCATTGGAACAGATGCTTTATGTTGTGGGTTCCAAACTAACAATCCGCCGATAGGTTTCCAAATGGACATTGTTGGCTACTCAGAGCATACTTGATCTAAGACTGGAAGTCAGGAATTCGTTGAGTTATATGTAAACAAAAAAAAAAAAAACGTTTCTCGTCCCTCCCACGTAAATGACATTCAAATTCAAAATACCATTTTCATGGACTTCTCCCCAAGATGTCTCGTCTAACTAAGGTGTACTAATGAACATTTTGGTCTTAAGCTAATTAAGTGAAGATAGCCAGTAGCTAGCGAGTCGATTCAGAAACTTAGAATATATTGCATTAATTATGTGCGGCGGGTAAGGAAAGCTGGTACTAAGCATATTCTAAATACATAGGAAAGATACCCATAAGAGTAAGTGTTCCAATTATCGATCGATCACAACACGTGCAGGGTGGGATAGACGCCGAGAGCTGAAGAGGCAAGGAAAACGGATTTGCAGACAAAAAAAAAAAACAGGCCGAAATGCGTGAGATTGAGAAGCTGGCCGACATGGGTGATGCTCGAAAATTGTATGAGAAGATGCGTGGACTTACAGAATGTTTCAAGACCGAAGCATACTTATGTAGGAACCAAGGAGGTAATCTGATCGCCAATGTCCAGGGCATACTATTTTTATGGAGGCAACTTTTCTCATATCAGATCAATTGCAGGTGAAAGTGAAAACCCCGGAAATGGTGAACCCGAATCCCCAAGCGAAGATGATGGAATAGACATTTCAATACCCAAGTATGATGAAGTACGAATAATGGTTGCCCGTGTTCTGTCCCATGCACAAAAAGGGGGCCCAATGGTCTGCGCAAATTATCGTGGGATAAGCCTTATCAATATCGCATACAAGGTCCTATAAATCTTGGAGAAGACCCATAGAAAAAAAATCGATATACAACAGATCTTCATCGATTTTAAAACTGCTTTCGATAGCACAAAATTTAGCCGTGTCAATGCCACTATGCCTGAATTTGATATCCCCACAAAACTCATACGGCTATGTAAACTGACCCTGGATAATACCAGAAGCGCAGTCAGAATTGGGAAGGGCCTTTCCGGGCCACTCGATACCAAACAAGGTTTCAGACAAGGTGACTCCTTATCGTGTGATTTCTTCAATTTGATGCTGGAGAAAATAATACGAGCTGCAAAGCTAATAGACTAGGTACAATCTTCGACAAGAGTGTACAATTGCTAGCATATGTCGATGATATTGATATTATTGGCCATAACAATCGCACCGTTAGTTTTTCTTTCTCCAGTTAAGACAAAGAAGTGAAGCGAATGTGTCTCATGGGGAACGAGGACAAGTCGAAATTTCTCCTACCAACAAATAAACAGTCATTGCATTCGCTACTTGGCTCCCACGTCACTGTTGACAGTCATAATTTCGAAGTCATAGTTAATTTCGTGTATCTAGGAACCAGCACTTGCAATACCAACTATGCCAGCCTTGATATCCAACGCAGAATTACTCTTGCCAACAGGTGCTAATTTGAACTGAGTAGGCAATTTGGAAAAGTGAAGTCCTCTGTCGACGAACCAAAACCAAACTGTACAAGTCGCTTATCATTCCCGCTGTTGTTGTTGTTGTAACAGCAGAAAAATTCCCCAAATTGTGCTTCGGGGAATATTGCGATAGTGACAGTACTTGGCCGGATAAAAATTCGGATCGTTCCGGTGTAAAACTCGACTATTTCGGGAACTATTGGATTTTAGTCACCTCTTATAACAGGCATGCCCCACCGCGGGTAGATTCTTTAATCTCTAACCCGTAGTAGCTCATGATTCCCGTTCTGATATATGGTGCAGAAACGTGGCTGAAGTCCACATCCAATGAGTCGGCACTAGGAGTTTTCGAGAGAGGTTTTTGTGTATTGATTTGTGGTTGTTTTGCACATTGGTAATGGCGAATGCTGCAGATGTTGGAACGCTGAGCTGTACGAGTTATACGACGACATTGACATAGTTCAGCGAATAAAAAGACAGCGGCTACGCTGGCGAGGTCATGTCGTTCGAATGAAGGCTTTCCAGTTTTGAAAGTTTTCGTTAACATGGAAGCAGAGGAAGAAGAAGACTTCCACTCCTTTTGAAAGATGAAGTTCAACAGGACCTGGTTTCGCTTAGTGTTTCCAATTGCTGCTGAAGTAATTTTCGGTCTAGCTCCGCCTCCAATTTGTGAGGTGCTTCTTGAGGACTGCTTCATTTCCATGAGGAGCTTTTATTTCTTGCCAGAAATACACTTGGGAGCATTGATGTTTGTTGCCGAGAGGCGAACGCACTCGGCTGCCGCTATGCCTCAAATACTCATTTTACCTATTTGTATATGATTTTTAAATATATTTTTCTTAAATTGAATACTTCCGAATATTTTCGGACCTTGCAAGTGATGGCATTTTTTTATTGCATTTATGAACACTTGCAATGTTAATTAAGTGCTATGGCAAACAATTATTCGTTGTCTTTTTTTTTGGCTGAGCGCTATGGAAAATTATTACGCTGGTAGTTGGTGGAGTACTTGGAGCGTTAATTAAATATTTGCTTAATATAAATATGCGCATAAAATATGCATTTTGGCTAATGTATTCAAAAATTATTCATATGGGTTTATGGATGTTTGTATGTAGACGCATATACTCGTATGTATACTAAGGCAAATATGTTTTCATATCATTGGAAGTAAGTTTTTTGTGCATGCAAAAAATTTAAAAAAAAACGAAAAAGAAATAATAAAAAATAAAATTGCGGAAAAACTTTAATGTGTTTCAACACCAAACTTTGACACTTGAGACAAATATTAACAATGACAGTGCTCGCTGAAGTGAAGGCGTACTCGCTGTGCGTACATACCCGTGTATGGCGAAAAAACGCAACAGCAACTCATAATGACTTTGGTGCCGACGTCACAGCAGCGCAACAAAGATGAGCATAGCGCTGCTTGCTGGCTTGTTGTACGGACCACTGACACTGTTGCCACAACTCAACAAATCTTGCATATGCAAATGAGTTCCAAAAAAATATTGCCTTTGTTTGTTTTTGCATTTTCTAGTTGGCATAACTTTTATGTAAGGAAATTATAAAAAAAAAATTTTTTGGTACTCAAGTAGGAGAAACTGAATAAAATATTTTTAAATAATTTTTAAATTAACAAATTTGGAAAATAACAGATTCAAATAACGGGTGATCATTTTCGAGGTTTCCTACTTTTTTAAAGAAAAAAAACACATAAAATTCAAATCTAATGGAGAATGTTTATTATCATTCGAAAGAACATTCTTTGGCATTTATTTTTTGAAGATTTTCTCTCTTTCAAATATTGGCCGCAGCTACGTCTCAGATGCTCCATCCGTTGAATCCAATTTTCGATGATTCGTTCGAGCATTTCGACTGGTAATTGGCGAATGACACGCGTGATGTTTTGCTTCAAGACCTGAATCGAAGCGGGATTGTCTGTATATACTTTAGACTTTACATATTCCCACAGAAAAAAGTCTAACGGTGTAATATTACACGATATTGGTGGCCAATCGATCGGCACAAAATGTGAAATTATCTGCTCTTCGAAGTGATATCTCAACAAATCCTTTGATTGATGCGATATGTGGGCAGGGAAGTGGCGCCATCTTGTTGAAACCATATGTCGCGGAGATCACGACCTTCAATTTCAGGTATCAAATAGTCGGCTATCATAGCGCGATAACGGTCGCCATTGACGGTTACGTTCTCACCGGCATCATTTTTGAAGAAATACGGAGCTGATTTCACCTGCACACAAACCACACCAAACCTTTGTTTTTTCTGGATTAAATGGGAACTCTTGAATCTTTTCTTGTTTACATACTCATTGAGCCAGAAATGGACCTCATTGCTGAACAAAATTTGGCTCGAAAACATCGGATCTACTTGGGACTTTTCAAGAGCCCACAGAGTGAAGTGATGTCGCTTGCGTAGGTTGAGCGGCTTCAGTTCTTGCACAAGCTGTATTTTGTACGCTTTCAATTTAAGATCTCAACGTAAAATGCGCCAGGTCGTTCCGAGTCAGGCGCCGAATCGACTCTGCACGGTCTTCGTGTACACTCTCAGCTGCGGCCGCTAATATTTTCTTCATTGCATGCTAGAAGTGATCTGTTCGGTAGAATATTATCCAATAATGAATGCTGGGTCTCAAGATAGGTGATGGTATTGCGAATAGTATGCTCAGTAGGCCGGTTATGTTGACCATAAGTTGAAACACATTACTTACAGAACGTGAATATTCCTAATAAAGTTGAATGATTTTGTAAACGTTGTTCAGGCGTAAGTCTTTCCATAATGAAAGGCCAAACAATACTGAACAAAAATAACATGACAACTTGATACGACTCACGTGTGATCTGTCAAAAAAAGGCTATTGAAAAAAACCTCTACTTGGATTAGCCTTTAAAATTTTAAGAAAATTGGCAACACTGTATAGCAAACATTTCATCCATCACTCATACGCAGCGTACAACTCACGGCACACAGAGCAAAGGCCATGCAGAGCAAATGGGGTTTTCAGTGACATTCTGTGCAGTGTAATTATGGCGAAAAATTCAATTATTTTGTTTACATTTTTCCATTTAGTAAAATTCAATCAGTAATAAATAACAAGCTGTGGCTAATTCCAATTTTATATTTTTGTGTATATATGTATATACATGTGTTTTGCTTCTGAAATTGTCACGCATTTTGTACAAATATTAATTTATTATTACAGCTGGTCATAAAATTCTTTGAAAATCAAACTGAACGGAAATGAAAGCAGAATTTTAATAATTTCGAAATTCCAATGAAATTTATTGGCTTAGATATGTATGTAGATACGCTATAATATGTACAAATATTTTACATTTTTTTGTTTTTACATTTGTTGCAGTAGTGTTGTTGCTATTATATTTATGCCCCTCAGCCTACGAACTATTTCGAAATTATTTCGGAAGTTCAGCATTTTGAATATGATTTATTGTGTTTATCTAATTTTGCTGATGACCATTGCATACTTTTAAATATAATACAAAATTAATTCCAATGTTGAAAAATGCATAGATATTTTATAAAAAAAAGATTAAATAAATGAAAGTAGTTAAATTTCCAATGCTATGAAGATCTTAAACATAGAGTGCCCCTCAAACACTTGAAAAAACTCACATCGACAAATTTTAATTAATGAACTACGGTGATTATTGCTCCAAAGAGCTCTGAAATTTAATTAAACATACTTACTTTTTAGGCCGATGAAAAAATAGATTCTCAATTCGACGAGTATATTTTTTTATGTATGATGACGCATAACTGTTTACGAGTGCTCCAATTTTGATAATTCTTTTTGTATTAAATAGAATATACTTATAGTTTGAAATTGTTCCCTGGATAGTTGGAAAAAAAAAATTTACCAGAGGTGTACTAAAGGCAGGATGATTATTGTGTTGTATTTTGACATCTGTCAAACTTAACTGTCAAACTAAAAATGTTTTGCTTTAGTTAAAAGTCAGACATTTTCGAAAATGAACCGTTTAACAACTACACAACGCGTTAAAATTGTTGAAACCTACTAGAAAAATGGTGAGCCAAATGTGGCCACGTTTTGTGCTTTAAGCGGAGATTATGGTGCACATAATCATCAAACTATTCTAGAAATTGGTAAAATTTTAAAGAAATTTGAAGAGACTGGATCGGTTACAGATATTTTAAAGCATGTGCATCATAATTTTGCTCGTTCCACCTCAAATATCGTTGCTGTAATTGACAGTGTAGCCGAAGGCCTGAATGTGTTTATTTCTCAAGGATCTCAAGAGCTCGGACTTTCTTACAGCAAATTATGGTGTATTTTTCACTTGGACTTACACCTCCATCCACATAAAGTCCAGCTCACACAATAACTGAAGCCATCTGACCATTCTTTCACAACGCCGTAGCTACGTCGATTGGGTGCTTGAACAACAAGGAGTGGTCAGAGTTTTTTTCAACAAAATTTTCCGACAACCCTCAAATAATTGAAGGAGGCCATTAAAACCAAGAATACTTAATTTCTGTTGCGCTTTTTGGTCCGGAGGTGTGATTGGACCTTACTTCTTTGAAAACGATAACGGCGAGACTGTCACAGTCAATTCGGAGCATTACGACCTGTAACTGAAGAACACGACTTGGACAATATGTGGTTCCAACAAGATGGGGTGCCACATGCCACGCAATACGAGCGAATATGGCTTTATTATGAGAGAAATTTCTCGGCCACGTAATATAACGTCTTGGCGATGTCAATTGGCTACTGAGTTCGTTGACTTTTTTGTGGGGCTACGCGAAATGCCGTATTTATTCGGATAAAAATTTAACTTTTGAGCACTTGAAAACCAACATTCGTCTAGTTATGGCTCAAATATCGCCCAATATGTGTCAAAAAGTAGTTAACATTAGGAAACTAAATGGATTGCAAAGAGCAGCCTGTGCGGGTGCTACTGGAGCCATAAAGTTATGCCCGACAAATGCTCTGAACATGCTCATGTATCAATTGTCTAGAGACGTCTTCATTCGTAAAGTAGCAGCAAGTTCTGCTATCAGACTTATGGAATGGTATCTCGTTGGTGCCGAAAACAACGAGAATGGAGAAAATGTTTTAAGGGTGAGGAGGACACCATCTCAATCTACAGCGATGAATTCGAAATGCATTGCGGTGTAGGGGCAGGGGTATTCTCCAAAGATCTCCAAATCTCTCTTTCTTTTCGTCTAGCGAATTCTGCTAGTATCTTCCAAGCGAAGGTTTTAGGTTTAGAAATAATCTGTAGAGCTGTTATGAACAGGAGGATAAAGAAGGCAACTATACTCTCGGATAGCCAGGCGGCACTGATGGCTTTATCATCGCGAACGATAAAATCAAGCGTCGACAATAGTTGTAGGAAGCCTCTAAGCTCGGAGGAAGGTCAGAGCGCCATCTCATGAATATGGGTTCCCGGCCATAAGAACATTTTTCGGTAACGAAAAAGCTAACGATTTATCCAAGCCGGGAGCATCGACGAAGCTGAAGCGGAACCAATGCCATGCCCGTTAGGATCAATCAGGAGTAAGCTTAACCTAAAATTTGAACAAATATCGCAGAAAATTTTGACAAAATGTGACACGATAAGAACAAAGGTCTAGAAAAGGTATATTTAGACTCACAGCCACAATAACGAGGTACTCGCCCTTAGGAGAGCATGTAGCAAAATTAAATCTGTCTTATAATAGCTGCAAACAAGAAATTATCTGAGAACCGTGCCCGCCTCTCTCACAAACTCGGCACTGAGAATCCAAGAGGTACCAAATCATGAGTGGCTGTTCACAGGAAGCATAAGGGAGATAAGTAGTAGGCCTTCACGGTAGGGCATCAAGATGGCATATTCAGCGCTAATCGTGTTTAGAGTTCTACAGTTCTTCTGGCTGCACAATTTAAAATAGCTTTTGAAATGGGGGAAAAAACAGGCGAAATTTTCGCCAAACGTCAGTGATATAATTACAAATTATAAGCGATTTGGGCGTTCTTTTGCAGGTCGCGTGTAAAAGAAAACACCTAACAAAGACATTTAGTAGTTAAGCAAGTTCGTGATAGAAGATGGAGAGAGAGAGAGAGTGAAACAAGCAGAGTACGATACTGTGTAAATTTTTTAAAGATTTCAATTTAATGTCACATACACAACATTGCATTACAAAAATAATAATATTCAATGTGGCCTCACGCAGAGTTATAATAACTGATTTATCCTACGCCGCATAGACTTACATAAGTTACTTTAGATATATATATATGTACATATTTTATTATTTTTCTTAGTTTTATGTTCTTATTGTGATTTTATTTGTACGCTTGAATGCTCGTTTTGTTCGTGGTTTATTTTTTGTTTCTCTCTTTTTTTAATAAACTTCTCAACAATTTCATTATCTGCCAACAAGCATGGAATGATACGCTCAAACAATTTTTATATAGAAAAACTTTTTTCTTGCATTTCATACTTACTCGTATATGATTGTATGTTTGGATGCTTTGAAAGCTGATTCATGAGCAACAATTTGAAATTGTTGTGGCTACAGCAACAACAGTAAATGACAACAACAACAAAGGGTAGAAGAAGTGACGCGTGTGATACAAATGAACTTGATTGACTGTAAATTATAGCCTGTAAATATTTGTGGACCCATATGGTACATTGGATTACTTACAAATAAACTCCTTTTGGATGTACTATTGGCCAATTAATGTTTCCTTACCAGCTTAGTGCGGCACGACCATTCTTCGTGTCTTACCGATCGTAATCTCTATACGAAGTTATAATTGCACGATAAATTTTATAACGGGTGATCCATTTTGAGGTTTCCTACTTGTTTAAAGAGAAAAAAAGAAAATTCAAATTAAAGGGTAATGTTTATTATCATTCGAAGGAACATTCTTTGGCATTTATTTTTTGAAGATTATCTCTTTCAAGAGTTGGCCACGGCTCCGTCTGAAATGGTCCACCCGTTGAGTCTAATTTTCGATGACTCAATCGAGCCTTTCGGCTGGTAAATGGAGAATGACACTCGTGATGTTTTGCTTCAAGGGATTGTCCTCACACCACAGGACAAAGTCTAACGGTGTGATATCACATGATCTCGGTGGCCAATCGATCGGCACAAAACGTGAAATTATCTGCTCACTGAAGTGTTCTCTCCATAAATCCATTGATTGATGCGATGTTTGGGAATTGGCGTCGTCTTTTTGAAACCAAATGTCGCGGAGATCACGAGCTTCTATTTCAGGCATCAAATAGTCGATTATCAGCCGCGATAATGGTCGCCATTGACGGTTACGTTCTCACCGACATAATTTTTGAAGAAATATGGACCGATGGTTCCACCGACTCACAAACCACACCAAACCGTTGTTTTTCTGGATGAAATGGAAACTCTTGAATCTCTTCACGTTGCTCTTCGTCCCAAATGCGGCAATTTTACTTGTTTACATACCCATTGAGCTAGCAAAGGCCTCATCGCTGAACAAAATTTGGCTCGAAAACGTCGGATCATCCTGGGCTCTTTTTAAGAGTCCATAGAGCGAGGCGATCTCGCTTGGGAAGGTCGAGCGGCTTCAGTTCATGCACAAGCTGTATTTTGTATGCTTTCAATTTACCATCTCGACGTAAAATGCGCCAAATCGTTCCATAAGTCAGTCCGAGATGCTGGGAACGGCGCGGAATCGACTCTTCGCGGTCTTCGTTTACACTCTCAGTTACGGCCGCTATATTTTCTTCACTGCGCGCTGGACGTGGTATATTCGGTCGAATCCGCTGTAGGTACTCCATGGAGTAATTTTGTGGAGTAGTTTCAAAACTAATTTCCTGTAGATACTCCATGCCGATTATGCCGATTTGATGTATATGGTCCAGCCATAGGGCATCACAATGTTAATTGGACCATGTGTTTATGTTATGTATGGGTCATGATTGGTTTTGGATTACTCTATTGTCCGCTTGGAGTATATATTTCATAAGTATGGAGTATTTCCATGTATACATATACACATACATATATATAAACACTCATAGGTATTCCTATGAGTCTTTGCTTGTATGCACAGTATTGTAGAAAAAGTTGGGCAACTTTATAGCAGCTGATGAGTAAGTGTCTCTTCCTGGAGTGCAAACTTAGACGCTCGCTTTCTTAACTGATTACCTGGAAGTCCGTTTGTAATGTCTTACACTATCGTACGCTTCTCGAAGCCATGCCCTTAGAAGGTACAGAGAAATGCCTATTTCAGTTATTTACATCACCAATGGCATGCTCATGTTATACTCGCAGTAAAGCTTATTCTAAAGAAGCCTTTAACAACTTACATTTTTTCTTCTTGAAGGCATTGTTTTAACATAGACATGTCATGCCTCTCTGTCTCCTAAGCAGTCTCATTTTTTGACTGGTAACGAATTAAAGAGATAAGAGTTGAGCCCTTCAACAGCATTTGCCTCAACATCCATAGCCGAATTCTCTGTCGGGTTGCCCTTTTTACATCTCTTTGTATGAGTGTTACTCCATATCACCGCTTGGACGCGCCGAGTGACATGAGCTTGAATACTGAGTGGCTGTACTGTGCTGGCTGTGTGTATGGAGAATGAGTGACTGACTTGATGGCTATTGTTGGTTTGTGCATAGAAGAGCCTTATACATGTTGCGGGCAGTCAACGCTTAGGTTAGTGTGATTGTATGGAGCTTCTTGTGTGGGCTTAAATCTCTGCTATTTTATAAAAGTTGTTCAAGTGTTTTCGTGTACGTGTGGAGCGTTGGAGGCGGACAGCCAGTTAAGTGAGTGGGCTCCTTTATGCATCAACACATCCCCATATATATGGTTCGTAAGCATGATGAATGCAACAACATGACATGGTGGTGTTGCATGCGTACGACACTTTGCGGCGCGTGTTTGTGTGTAAATGTACTTGTAATTGTAATTGTGCGGCTAAGATTACAAACCCTTTTGTGGCATATACGAGTACTCTTTGCTTGCCAAAGTATGTTATTCGTACAAACATACATATTTACTTGCGTATTGCTTGCCTCCCCGTAGTGGATTAACGAAGTGAAGAGGTTTAGCAAAATCGAAACTTATTGAAAATCCTACACATTTATATGAAGTAAATTTTTATTATGAAGTAAAGATTTTTCAAATTTATTTAGCTTAAACAAATACGGGAGTTGCCTTTTATATTACGAGGTTTCGATTATGGAACAAAATCCAATATTAATCATCTAAAATCGCTTTATTGTTTTTCAAAATATTCCCTGTTAAGAGCTAGGCACTTTTGCTATCGTGTTAAAAAATTGTCGAAGCACTTTTGTCACTCTGATCGAGGTAACTCCAAAATATGCGTTCGGAACGTATTAACCGCCTCTTCAGGTGTGGAAAAACGTTGACCCCTCAGTTTATATTTTATGCACGGAAATAAAAAGAAGTCATTCGGTGCCAAGTCAGTATTATAAGGTGGATGACTCATCAAATCGATGTTTTGAGTCCTCAAAGATGCAGTTGTTGTTTCAGTCGGTCGATGTCTGAAAAGTGTGTCGTGGTGAAGAGCGAACCGTCTTCGGCGGTTGGTTTTTTTGATTTCTTGAAAGACAACTGGCAACAGAATGTACTGTGCTGCGTTGTTATAGTGGTGAGATTGCGACATGTCCAGGTTTTCCAAACAAAAAAAAAAAAAAAAAAACCGACCAACAGATTACCATTTGCTTTGTTTTTATTTTTTCGTGCACGAGCAATTTCTGTGGGATTTAGCTCATCTTGAAACACCCATACAATCGACTGCTGTTGCATAGAAGTGTTTCGAAGCACCAGTATCGTATTTTTTTTTTTAACATTTCTCTTGACCAATCGACATGAGCCTTTTTCCGAGCGATTGCCAAATTGTGTGGGATCCAACGGGAACAATTTTTTTACAACAATCAAAATTAATGCAATATTGAATGTAAGCTGGTCCCACTAATTCCTATAGTCACATGACGATCTTGCAATATCAGCTTACGCACACAGCATCAATAGTTTTCGGAACACTAAATTTTTTTTTTGAACGACCTTCACGAAATTGGTCTTGGAGTCACTGGTCTGTCATTACCAAAACTTGAATTAAGTTCACCCATTCATGTACTGTTGCTGAGCTAATCCACGCCGAAAGTTGTAAAAAATAATCCCTCGAAAATATCCACGATTTAATTCTATTTTTTGACCGAGATAAATATTCCAAGTTACTGTAAACAACACAAATAGCGCTCGCATATCAAAACGCTCTATATGTATAACAGAAAAAATGTCAAACTATACGATAAAGTTGTTAGTTGCCAGAGTGCGACACTAGGTCGACAACCGAATCGACTATTGTTGTTGGCCGGATAAAAATCCAGGTCGTTCTGTTATAAAGACCCGATTGTCGCGAGAACTATTGTATTTTAGTCGCCTCTTACAACAGGCATGCCTTACCGCGGGTAAATTCTTGAACCCCCAATCCGCAGGTAACTGAGTTGACTCTTCGAATATGCTTCTGAGTGGCTGGATTTGAAAATCTTTGCTTTCCTCATCTTCGAACTTCGGTCATTGTACTAAAAATGTTCAATTGGTATTGCCAGTTCTTTTTTTTTCTGTTTGTCTTACTGAGTCTCCTTCAGACCTTACTGTGATGTCATCTTTTTTATGTATAATTTTATGCTTTATTTGCTGTGCGAAGACTAAGGATATTGGCTCTAACAAATCGATATGTGCCCGAAGAAGTCGATTAGCCTCAGCCCAGATGAAGTTTTGTCGTGAAGGAATCGAATTTGCTACTGTTATGCTTTCTTTGTTTTGTCCGCTGAAGTTTTGTGACATCGCCTGTTCAACAGCTGTGTGCTTTAAAGCACGCACTCATCTTTTAATTGATTTTGATTCGAGCCAGGGGGAAACTATTAAGCACTGAGAGTTGAACTGAGAGAAAACCGGCACATTTAGGATTGCAGATGTTCTCAAAAAAATTAAGGCTAATAACATCGCCTTGAACTTCTACTAGAATGGGCATTTAGAATAGTGTCAATTTGACTGAATATTTGTTTAGCCACGATCCAGTTTAAAACAGATTTTGCTACGTTTAATTGATTTCTGTCCGTTGGATGGGTCTTTTGCTGAACGCCTGGAATGCTCTTCTAACTTTCATTGACGATTGTGATTCCTTTAATGCTCTCTTTCCTATACGTATTGGTTCAACATGGCTTGACTACGGCACCTCACAAAGGGTTATCACGTTGTAAGAGATGCACGAAACGCGAATTTGGTGATAGAGTAAAACAATTTAACTACATGCTCATAAACCCAACTACACTCTTCATATTGCTTTAAAATATACGTTATTCCATTCTACTAATAATAAAATTAAGTATAATCTACTCCTCACAAAGAAACCCCCAGACGGAAAGAATACGCTGGCAAGGACGATGATACATAATAATGATGTATGGTCATATCTGTCAAAATTTATTTCAAGGTCTTTATTTTTTAAATTTTAATTACGAGTTGTCAAATGAAGTCACTTTCCTCGAATTGGATTTTAAAATCCTCTTTATTATACCTTCCATGTATAAGTACATGAAATGGTATATTAACCGAAGCATGCAAGCACCAGAAGGAGAAGAAATAACCCACGAATGTTATTCCAATCGTACCAGAAGGACAAGCTGAATTAATATAGCTTTGTCCGTCTGTCCCTCTGTCTGTCCGACTGTCAGTCTATCTGTCTGAACACAAGCTAGTCCCTCAGTTTTTGTGATATTTCAAGCAAACTTGGTAGGGAGATGCACTTACAAAAACAGATTTTTCAGATTTAAAATTTCGGGCCATAAATCCGTCAGAAAAGTATCTAAGAAGCATAATGAAATTTTGTATTTTACACACAGAAAATGAATTGCACATTATTACTGAGAATCATTAAAATCGGAAGATTAAATCATTTAGCTCCCATATAACCGATTTGTTCAGTTATGACGTTTTGCCTCAAAAATTCATCAAAAAAAGCATCTAAGAACTTGAAAAAAAATTATTAGTTTAAGATCATGAAAGGTATAAAGACCCCAGCATGGTCAAAGGCATCCCTTGTTTCTTGTTTCTTTTTGTCTTTCAACTGAATCGTATTGAAAATAAGTTACAAAAGTAAATGGCACCGAGAGAGAGCACTCAGCTTGTTTATGTTATTTAACGGTATTATGCACACATATGTAAACAAATTATGTGGAAGTATATGTTTGTACATTAGAGCGGGTCAATTTGTTCAGGCCAAATTTTACAGCAAATCATATGGCAGTCATCGTGATGAACATGGATCCATGGCTCCAAATTTTTATATAGAATTATTTAACTCTCTTTAAGTGAACCAGACAAAACTTGAAAGGGCCATAATTTGTTTGTTTGTTAAACTTCTGGCAGACTTTATAGCAGTAAATTTTATAAAATTAAAAGTTTCTTATTTGGTAAATAAAACAGTTAACCCTAAAACTAGGTAGAAAATTGAATTTTAAAGCTGACTGGTCGAAAATTGCTTTGTGGGTCAAAGGTGTTCAAGGAAAAGATATAACTATCCCCACACTCTTTACACTGATGTATGACTCATAAGAATCCGACATTAAATACAGAGGTTATTAAGCGAAAACTATAAGTATTTTCAGGGGGTTTAGGAAAAAAATATTTCCAGCACAAAAAAAACATGCTGAGACAATCTTTCGTTTATGGAGTAGACTTTTTACAGCTTTTTTGGTCATCCATTTTAAATTTAGAAATTCTTCATATACTTCAGAAGAACACTTTTTGATCTAAGTCCAGATTTTGAGAATATTTGAATATTTTTACATTATATTTTATTTTTATTTAGCAGCTGATATCTTCATCAAAACTCTGAAATATCAATGGCTTTTATATTGATTTTGAAATGTGGTGAACACATCTTTTCAGCAATCCGAAGCTGTATGTTCTAAAAGGTGATCCAAGTACAGCTACTTTTGAAAAGTTCGGATATTCTTGTATCCGAAGTTTTCGAGCCAAATTTTGTTAAAAAAAAAACAACGCTTTGGTGTGGTTTGTGAGTCGGGGGAATCATCGGTCCATATTTCTTCAAAAATGATGCCGGTGAGAACGTAACCGTCAATGGCGACCGTTATCGCGCTATGATAAACGACTATTTGATGTCTGAGATTGAAGCTCGTGATCTACGCGTTACTTGGTTTTAACAAGACGGCGCCACTTCCCACACATCGCATCATTCAATGGATTTATTGAGAGAATATTTCGGTGATTCGATTGGCCACCAAGGTCGTGTGATATCACATCGTTAGACTTTTTCCTGTGGGGATATGTAGCTTTGAAGCAAATCATCACGCGTGTGATTCGCCAGTTACCAATTGAAATGCTCCAACGAGTCATTGTAAATTGGACTAAATGGATGGACCATCTGAGATGTAGCCGCAGCCAGCATTTGAAAGAGAGAATCTTCTTCAAAAAAGAAATGCTAAAACATGTTTTTTCGAATGATAATAAACATCCCATTAAATTTGAATTTTCTGTGTTTTTTTTTAAAAAGTGGGACATCTTGAAGTGGATCACCCGTTACCTGAAAAAGGTATGAGTATTTCATTGAAATCACATTATTGAGATTGTGAGTCAGTTTGTTGCGCAATAAGTTGACCCGCTCTAATGCGCATATAGTAAGTACTTTATATAGCATATGTATGTATTTAAGTAGCAGCATGAGCATAACTGGAAATCAATTTCCACCATAATGAAGGTCAGTCGATTTAAATAGAGTTGAATGAAGAATGCTCGAGGGGCCAAAAAGGGCTGACCTTACAGACGTTCGAACTAAATATTGTAATATATTATATAAATGGTATATTTGTCGTTGAACGCTTCGCTGAAGGTTAATGCGATAAGTGTTATTTTACGTTTCAATTATGATTAAATTAGCATGGCTATGACCATGGGAATTATTTTAAAGCGTCTTTCAAATAAATATGAAAGACAACAAGAGTGCAATTCTTAATTTATTTTAATTAAATCAACTAAAACTACAAAAGATTGACGGCCGCCTTAGTACAGTGTTTTTGAATGACTGCTACTATGCGAAGGGTAATGGGCTCGAATTCTAGCCAGACCAAAATCCACAAAAAATGAAAAATGTTGTCTCGGCATGCGGTCGCCTATCAGTAGGTAGTATAAATCTCTCCGAGTGTATTTCTGACATGATAATCATACCTTCTTATAAAAATCCAGACGGAGGTGGTTAAAAGAACAATATAGATCCATTTCATTTGTTGGAAAAAATCATGATACATTCCCAAAGCTGCTGAGAAGTTCGGCCAGGAATCACTTAAGAGATTAGAAGCGCTAACCATCATCTTCTTCTGGTTTGTAATAAGAAACACTCACGAGAATAAACACGACTCAACAATTGTGCCCTTGTTCTGCTGCTCTTTGCAACAGAGTGAAGGTCTTCCACTTCCTATGCTTCCACCGACGGTTTTCTCATCGGCAGCTCATCGTTCCATCGCCTACGGTATTGGTCCTCGCTGCTACACAAATGATCATAAATCTATCGCAAAACATTTCTCTCGAAAATTTCTATCAAATGTTGTCATCGTTAAGCCTCCGCACAATTAACTCGTATTAGAGTGAGTGAGTGAGCGATTTGTATAATTAGTTATTTGTTCGTCAAGAGAGGACTTCGCAATTGACAAATAAATTTACTGAAGGTCCTGTCGACAAGTTAGTTGATATAAAGGTTCACATTGTTCCTGGATAGACAAATTTATCTAAGACTTCTAAGTTATGACTCTCAAAAGTGAGTGAGGGATTCACTCCAAGCGAAAGTCTTCACAAATGGGATTCGTTGTTAACGTGTTCCAATAGACTTCGGGGATTCATTACATATGAAATGCCTAATACCCTGCATATACATATGTATGCATAACACCACTAATCGGACGTGTATCGCGGTGGAAGAGCTCGCGATCAATCGGTACCACGCAACCCGGCATCACGCATATTCACATTTCTACGCGCGCTGCATGAAGTGCGACACGGCTTTGAGAAATACTTTGAGTTTTATGCATCCACGACAACACGGTGAAGGCAGAAAGAGGCCGGTATAATGGGGCGAACATTAAACTTATGAAATGCCTACTACAGAGGATATCATAGACTAAAATATTTGAAGATCAGTGATGCCGTAATGAGCCCGGTATCGGCTCGCGGTTCATGGATCAAATAACACAAGTGAACAATTTCACAGCGCTTCGTTCGTTCTACGTTTTCTGTAAACAGCTGACAGTTATCAGCTGTTATGCCAAGGCCAACGGCAGGCATGTTAGCTTCAATTATGCTAACATGATTTCATTAGTTTGGATTGTCATTTCTAGCTTATGAGAATACCAGTGTAAGAGTTCCTTCAAATAGTGCGTTGAGGCGTTCATGAAAGTTTTTATTTTTATTTTTTGGGTCACGCCAGCAAATAAACCTTTTTCCTTTCACACATTTACTGAGCACCTGCTCACACCTTTTCACGTTTTTTTGGAGTCTGTACAAAAACAGTTCTTATTATTCGCGTTAAGGAATTTACATTGGGAAGCAAATAAAAATCTCCCTCTTTATAAAAGCCAATTAAGGCTTATTTGTCTGCTTTCACTTCATAGTGGTCGAGAGTTACTTGGAGTTTTACTTTTAACTAAGCTGATAGGGGGCATTATCAATAGGCCTTTCCTAGTATCCCTTTAAGATCATCTATATACTTAAGGCCCCTTCCCTTGGGTTTATGCAAAACAAACTTTGAAATGATCAACCCATTCAGATGTTTATGCGACGGTTTTAATTTTCATTATGCCAGCTTTGATTCTTCTGGCTCACTTTTTTGTATAAAGAAATATTTACTGCGAGTTTTAAAGTAATAAATAATCTTTTTATTCTCAACGTTTCTTAAGCGAAAACTACTTTATAGCAGCTGATGAGCAAGGCTGTAGCTGTTGATTGTAAGAGGCAATTATAGCCACGACCAGCCGTGATTCGGATTCAGGACAGTCCGGGTTGTACCTGGTTCTCGGTCACTGGTCTGTTGGATTTTACGTTTACCTATCATGCGCGCAGCTCGGTCGGTTGGGCGGAAGGTTGGGCAACGCAGGATTCGCCGTCGCAATAAAAAAGGGTTGATGGCTGATGCAATAATAAAATTCTACTTCAAAGAAAGGCTAAGGCTATTATTTTATTTTTGGATTTTCCCGAATTAAAAAAAAATTAAAAAGACACCGAAACAGTTTTTGTTAAGCGAAAAAAAAAATTGAAATAAATTTAAGCTGTCTACAGGCGGTCTTGTGCACTGAAGGGTTAAAATAGTAGCATATAAAATCTACTACAAAAATTTTATGAGAATAAATGTCAGATATGTAAATAGGTATTTATCAGAAATATAACATTTTATGGCTGCCCATAAGCAAACTAGATCTTAAATATCCTTAGGCATATGTACATATATGTATGTGTGCATGTGGTTTATTTTTTTATATTTTTTATTTTTTCATAATAGTTCGTTGATAGAAAAAATAAAATAATATTAACAGCTTAGACCCAACAAAAGCAGAAAAGAACAACACTTTTACATAAAGGTTCATATAAAACTAACAAAAAGAGGATTTATGAGTTGATTAGAAGTTGAAAGCCAAGACAACCCCAACTAATACTAGAAAGGGTAGCAAATTCCATTGAGGAGAGCAAGCATGAGCATCTAATGTAAACATATTAATAATATTGAAACACATATACGAGTAGATCAAATATGTATATACATATGTATGTACAGTTGTGAATGGTTTAAAAATAGTGAGCATTCAAAAAGGTATGGATTTTCTGGCATTGTTATTGCTACATATGAGTACATACATACATATCTACATATGTATATATTTTGATTTTGATTTTATTTGAAACCACACAAATCCTTAAATATTTCAATATACATATGTATGTACATACAATGGCCACAGGCATTGCTGGTTTGAAATTTGCTTGTATTTGTAACTAAATTTTTGTTTACGCAAATAAAAAAAAGGTAACTTTAGAGGCTTATACCAATCTTTTTTTTACCGAAATACATACATAAGAGGCATGGTATGTCGAAAAAAAAGTATTTTGATTCTGCTGTAGCGTGAGGTTATTTTTATACGAATCGAATTGAGAATTTGCAGCAAATAACTTGAATTTAATTTTAAAAACTTTAAACAAAAATTTTATATTTAACAATATAACAGTTCAATTGAAAAGTCCCCGGCCTAACATAGTAAAACACATTTTTTTGCAAAACTAATTTTTTTATTCAACTTTCCTTCAAGGTTGATACACTCATTATAGCTGTCCTCCAACTGTTCAGTACCATTTCTGTAGTACGATTTGTCCTTTGCTTCAAAATAGGCCTCAGTTTCGGCGATCACCTCTTCATTCGACGAAAATTTTTACCCAGCGAGCATTCTTTTGAGATCTGATAACAGGAAATAGTCGCTGGGGGCCAGATATGGGGAATACTGTGGATGTGGAAGCAATTCGAAGCCAAATTCATGGATTTTTGCTATCGATTTCACTGGCACGGTGCAGTGTGTTTATTTTTCTTCAAAGGGTGTAACATCACTATGTAATAGTCGCTATTAATGGTCCTTCCTTTTTCAAAGTAGTCAATGAAAATTATTCCATGAGCAACCTAAAATACAGGCGTCATAACCTTGCCAGCCGACTACTGCGTTTTTCCACGATTTGGAGCAGGTTCATCGTGTGCAGTCCACTCGGATGATTATCGATTGGACTTCGAAGTGAAATGATGGAGTGATGTTTCATGCATTGTCACATATCGACGCAAAAACTCGGATTCATTACGCTTGAACATCTCCAAACACTGCTCCGAATCGTCCACTCGTCGTTGCCTTTGGTCAAAGTGAGCTCGCGTGGCACCCACTTTGCACAGAGCTTTCTCATACCCAAATATTCGTGAAGTACATGTTCAGTTGATACCTTTAGAGTACCTGCTATTTCACTCAATTTCAATTTACGGTCATTCAAAATCATCGGTAAAAACCTCTTTTGGGCGTCCACTGTGTTCACGGTCTTCGGTGTTCATTTCAGCACGCTAAACTTAGCATAACAATCCTTGATGGTTGCTTTTTCTAGGGTAGTGAGAGAATTCGTCATCAAGCCAAAGTTTTGCTTCAATTGTATTTCTTCTCTTCAAAAGGGAATATTTGATCAACACTGCTATCAAATTTATACACGCGTCTTTTGAAGGTTGGGGCTAACTAAAATTCATTTAGATTTATTTCCTCTAATTCCATCAATGTGTCAGGCTAGGGACATTTCAACTAACCAGTTATATTTTTTTTTTAATTTCAGACGAAGTAACATAAAAAATCGCAATCTGTATTAAAATATAAATTTGAAACACACAATTTTTTTGTTGAATTATGGCCTGTTAGTGGGCCGAATATTTTGTTATATAGAGCCAAAATTAGTCATTTGTTGTTGTTATATTGAACTCAATAATATAACTAAAGATATGAAGATGTGTTGAAATCCGATTTCGGAATCGTTATTTTATCTGATAGAAATAAGCATAATTACGTTTTGAAAATCTTTCTAGCGGAACTCATATACGTATCCGATTTTCCAACGAATCTGGTGTTTTTTATTTCGGTTAATCTAGTTTCTTATTTTTATAAATGCAGCTCATTATATTTCATTAAAAGTCAAAATACAAATCCTTTAAACAATGCAAAACGTAAAAAATTGGTAATTCTTGATGCACGAATACATTTTGCTCTGGACTAAAATCGATTTGAAACTTTATTTCGAAGCAAAAAACCTTTGATATTAGTTTTGCATAAAACATGGAATACCATTCGAAGGCCTGTGTTCAAGTCCTCGTTCGACTAACATCCAAAATTATAGGAAATAAATTTTTCTAATTGCTATCGCTCCTCGACATGGGGAATGTCAAGCCCTGCGAGTGTATTTCTGGCACGAAATAAGAAAGCTCTTCACAAAAATCCATATACTGTTTGGAAACGGCTTAAAATAAACTGTAGGTCCTTGCATTTGTAGGAAAAATATCAAGACGCAAAGCCACAAATTGGAGGAAGAGCTCGGCTGAAAATCGCTTTTGCAAGTTTTAAATACAAAATGTATGCTCCCATATTTTCATTTAGGTAATAGAGGAGCAACAGGGGAAAGTTCTGATAAGAGTACGGTTGAAAAGTATCCACATTTTAATATTTTGCGGAATATACATATGTATGTACATACATCTGTACTTTGGATCGTTGCCGAGTTGTATTGAAAACTCATTATTTACCATACACATTTTTTACGTTCTGGAATGTAGTTTTTCTTTAAAATAGAGAAATTGGAGAGTCCCCGACCTAATGGTGCTACTAGAATTAAAACCATATGATTTTTAGTTAGCCCTAAACTTCAAAAGACAAATTTGACAGCTAAATTATAGCATTTTGAGTGGATGAAAAGGAATTTCGCGTGTTGAAAAGTATTGCTTTTTGATGGGAAAAAATACAGTTTAGGCAAAAGCTTGGCTTGATGACGAGTTTCTGGATACCTTTCCAGGAAAATCAACCATCAAGGATTGGGATGCCAAGTTTAGACGTGCTCATTTCACGCCGAAGGCGGTGAAAGCAGTGGGCGTCCAAAAGAGGTTGTTACCGATGAAAGCATCAAAATGATTCTGAATGACCGTATATTGAAATTAAATGAAATAGCAGATACTCTAAAGATATCAATTGAACATTATTGCCGTCGTCGTCAATTGTTTCTAAATTTTGAGTTAATTGGTGATTATCGTCGCTCTCAGTAGCGTAAAATGCAGCTCTTTATTTTTCTTAAAGGTATTTCAACTTCAGGAAAGATTTCAAATTATTTTTAATTACTTTATTTCAATATTTTGTTCACTTCTTTTTAATGTTTATTAGTTATTTTAGACAAAATTATTTTATTGGCGAAAATTACGCGTCAACATTTCAAAGTGTTTTACCCAATTTGAATGAATTAAGTAATGAAAAGGAATTCCAAAAATAAGTGTTTAAGAAGGCTCATCCCACAGTACTACTTCGCTTACGTTGTCATTCATGTTTTCCTAGATTAGAAATCGTTAATTTTTTCATATTTGAAAAAAGTACCTAATACATTACGCAATTTTCAACTGGGTATTTTTGTGAAAAATTCATACATACTTATGTATATAATATTTCCAAAATTAAATTTTGTCAAAATTCAATAGTTCAACGTCATTTCGATGGCTTCATATTCAAGCCATTTTAGCTTGAATGGCTCTTATTTTCAATCTTTAAGTGTAAATTTATATAATGTGTAAATATTTATGTTTGGAGTTTAAATAAACACTTTCACATCCTTACTGCAAAGTGCTAGCAATAAGTACACACCACCGCCCTTTCTTCTTCACACATCCATTCATCTTCCATCTCTCTGTCAAAGTGTGAAATGAGAGTAGCGCCTTGTCCACTTTGATAAGTTGACTCTTTTACTTATAATTGAAATTGGCCACTTATCATAATTTGTGCTCTTCAATTTCGCTTCTGAAACTTACAGTGTTGCATTTCGAGCTACAGTAAATATGAGTATTTACAGAAATTAGCAGTTGGCGATGGCTGAAAAACTTCTAAGCGAAATTATCTGAAATATTGTGTTCCACAGCCTTGCTCCGGTGTGTAGCCTATGTTAAGTGAGGCTCTCTTGAGTGATTAACAAGATCAGAAGCTTAGCTCAAGTAAGTCCAATTGGAGAAAATGAGATACATTCAAGCAAAACTCTGCAGGAAAACTTATAAGCTTATGAAGAATTGCAGTCAAATAATTTGTAAAATAATATTTTATACAAGGGAGTTAGATTGGGAGTTAGATCCGGTTCTGGATGTGAGGATTATGTGTATTTGAGAATAAATTTTTCAATCAAAGTGATAAAAATTAAAAACAAGCATCCGCTGGCTCAACAGACGCAAATCGAAAAAATCGCGATGAGTATCGTGAAGAGAACCACTTCTGAAGAACATGCAAAGGGTGATCCATTTAGTGGTAATGTTTCAATTATTTTTGTTCAGTATGACGTAAGGAACAACTTGGCACTTTTTACATCGAGATCTTAATTTGAAAGCATACAAAATACATCTTGTGCAAGAACTGAAGCCGCTCGATCTTCCCAAGCTACATCGCTTCGCTCTATGTGCTCTTGAAAAGTTCCAAGAAGATCCGAAGTTTTCGAGCAAAATTTTGTTCAGCGATGAGGCCCATTTCTGGCTCAAAGGGTATGTAAACAAGCAAACTTGCTGTATTTGGGACGAAAAGCAACTTGAAGAGATTCAAGAGCTGCCATTTCATCCAGAAAAAACAACGTCTACATCGGTACATATTTCTTCAAAAATGATGCCGGTGAGAATGCAACCGTCAATGGCGACCGTTATCGCGCCATGACAACCGATTATTTGATGCCTAAAATTTAAGCTCGTGATATCCGCGACATTTGGTTTCAACAAGACGGCGCCATTTACCATATATCGCTTCAATCAATGGATTTATTTTGAGCGGATAATTGCACGTTTTGGGCCGGTCAATTGGCCACCAAGATCGTGTGATATCACACGGCTAGACACTTTCCTGTGGAGATATGTAAAGTCTGAAGTCTATGCGGACAATCCCGCTTCGATTCAGGTCTTGGAGCAAAACAGCACGCGTGTTATTCGCCACTTACCAGTCGAAATGCTCGAACGAGTTATTGAAAAGCGGCCAAGATTTAAAAGAAAAATTTAATGCCCAAGAATGTTTTTTCGAATGATAATAAACATTCCCAATTGAATTTGAATCTTCTGTGTTTCTCCTTTAAAAAAGTAGGGGACCTCGAAATGAATCACCCACATGGTTCTACAGTCAATGGTTTGTGTTTGGTATAAAGTTAAGTGGCTGTACAATATATTTAGAGATTTCTTAATAATTCAGTGATACATCCTGAATATTTCTAATATCACAATGAACTGTTGTAGGGTCGCACATCCGCTTTCCTGTTGGGCCCACTTCGTTTATCGGTCAGTTTTGATAAAATTTCTATTGGATTTCAGCCATTACAACTATCGTCATTACGAATAATGGCGGCGGAGAAAACTTTGACACTTAACGACGAAGGAAATAACGAAAATGCTGCTGGAAAGAGAGAAAAAAAAAATAAAATAAAAATTTTTGCTATGAAATGAGTTTGCAATCGAAGATGTTTGGCAGCCAGCGATAAGGACAAGAAAACAAAAAGTCACACACACACAGTTCAACAGTCCATCTAACACACACACACATATACATTCATACTTTTATGCATATTTTCACATTTATACTCGTATACTCGTCTATGTATATGGAATGCAAAGGGTGCAAATGCGGCAAATCGGAAGTAAAATCAATTGAACTAACCAATTATCGAATGCTGTTGGCGGAAGTGGAATTTGAAGTTCATAAAGTTTGAAATTGTGTAAACGCGTTTAGCGCACACGGAAAGAGGGTGAGTGGCGGAGCTTCATGGTTAGGATTGAGCAACTGCTAGAAATGCCAATTCAATAAGTAGCGGGAACTGCAATGGGAAAATATGTGGTTTTTCCCATTTGACTATTTTTTTTTTGATTTTCTGGCGTTGGTTTTTAGTTTGTAAAGTAATTTGGAAAGGCGAAATGTTTATATAATATTTGATAAGTGCATTTGTAGATAGTGAGGTATGTATGTATGTACATACTCACATACATATGTACGTGTGTATATATATAGTGCATAGCTGTGGCAATGCAATGCTGAAAACTTTATCTAACCAGTAATGCAAACACACTCGAATCGTAGCTGAGGGTGTATATATGAGCAGATATACTTGTACATATGCACATATAAAGGGTGATCCATTTCGAGGTTTCCTACTCTTTTAAAGAAAAAAACACAGAAAATTCAAATTTAATGGAGAATGTTTATTATCATTCGAAAGCACCTTCTTTGGCATTTATTTTTTGAATATTATCTCTTTCAAATGTTGGCTGCGACTACGTCTCAGATGGTGCATCCGTTGAGTCCAATTTTCGATGACTCGTTCGGGCATTTCGACTGGTAACTGGCGAATGAAACGCGTGTTGTTTTGCTCCGAGGCCTGAATCGAAGCGAGATTGTCCGTATAGACTTTAGGCTTTACATATCCCCACAGGGAAGAGTTTAACGGCGTGATATCACACGATCTTGGTGGCCAATCGACCGGCCCAAAACATGAAATTATCTGCTCACCGAAGTGTTCTCTCAATAAATCCATTGATTGATGCGATGTGTGGGAAGTGGCGCCGTCTTGCTATTGTCGCAGAAATCACGAGCTTCAATTTCAGGCATCAAATAGTTGGTTATCATCGCACGATAACGGTTGCCATTGATGGTTACGTTCTCACCGGCATCATTTTTGAAGAAATATGGACTGATGATCCTACCGGCCCACAAACTACACAAAACCGTTGTTTTTTCTGTATGAAATAACAGCTCTTGAATCTCTTCAGGTTGCTCTTCGTCCAAAATGCATCAATTTTACATATTTACATATCCATTGAGCCAGAAATTAGCCTCATCGCTGAAAAAAATTTGGCTCGAAAACGTCGGATCTTCTTGGAACTTTTCAAAAGCCCATAGAGCAAAGCGATGTCGCTTGGGCAGGTGGAGCGGCTTCAGTACTTGCACAAGCTGTATTTTGTACGCTTTCAATTTAAGATCTCGACGTAAAATGCGCCAGGTTGTTCCATATGTCAGCCCCAGTTGCTGCGAACGGCGCCGAATCGACTCTCCACGGTCTTTGTGCACACTCTCAGCCACTGCCGCTACATTTTCTTTAGTGCGTGCTGGACGTGAACGTAGTATATTCGGTCGAATATTATCCAATAATGAATGCTGGGTCTCAAGATGGGTGATGGCGTTGCGATGGAGTTACGCTCAGTACGCCGATTATGTTGACCATAAGTTGAGCGTAGCGCGCGAAAAACATTCTTTACAGAACGTGAATTTTCGTTATAAATTTGAATGATTTGTTGTTGTTGTTCAGGCTTAAGTATTTCCATGATGAAATGCCAAAACAATACTGAACAAAACTAGCATGACAGCTTCACACTACTCACGCGTGATCTGTCAAAAAAAAGACTATTGAAAAAAGTACTACTACTTGGATCACCCTGTACATATACCCATATACATATTTATGTATGCAAGTAAGTATTTATGCGGCAGTTATTCAATTTTCTAATTGCATGTATATGTATATGTGCATAAGCTTGTGTTCTAGCGATTTGGGGTATTTATCTACTATTTGTTTATATGTATGTATGTATGTATGTATGTATGTAAGCAAGCAGTATTTGTGGCTCTTTCAATGAGCTTTTATTCAAACTTATTCTACTTAAATGTCTATTTAACTTTCGGACAAAGTTTTTCGTGAATGCATCAAAAGTCACATTACATACATACATATGTACATATGTATATATACATTCAGCAGTGTTTTACTTTAAATAAATTCACTGTAAATTGCTGATAACGCAGCAATAAAGTTTTCCCATACCGTATGTACGACTATATGATATTTCATATGCATATGTATGTGTGTACTTTACAGGAGTTTTCTAGTAAGGGAGAATAATATTCACACAAAAAAAAGAAAAAAATAGAAAACAAAATGAAATAAAATAAAACTAAAAAAAGACAATTGTTAATAAAAGTTACATGCTCCTCGCTCTCAAATAAATTAAAATAGATCCTTTCTAATGCATGAATTAAAACATCTACATACATATATAGGGTGTTTTTTATAGAGGTATAGAACTTTAAGTTGGCATTACTTTTCAAGATGGCGACCGATTTAACAGCTGTCAAGTGATTTATTCTCAGTTTGGTTTGGCAATTCATCATATCGTGCACTACGTCCAATGATACGGACTAATGATTCCACCAGCCCATAAAGCGCACCAAACAGTCAGTTTTTCTGGATGTAACGGTGTTTCAACATACACTTGAGGATTACCTTCACTCCAAATGCGGCAGTTTTGTTTGTCATCGCTAAACATCGCTAAAATGGACGTAGTGCGCGATATGTTTTCCGCACAGAACCCTTATTTTCGAAATAAAATAGCATTATTTGCAAGCGTTGTTCTGGCGTGAGTCTATTCATGATGAATTGCCAAACCAAACTGAGAATAAATCACTTGACAGCTGTTAAATCGGTCGCCATCTTGAAAAGTAATGCCAACTTAAAGTTCTATACCTCTATAAAAAACACCCTATACATACATACGAGTATACCAAAATATGTTTTAAAATGCAAACTTTTTCATCATACCGTATAGAATTCCCTCAAATCTGTGTATTTAAAGTTTATCTTCATGTACATATCATATCGCTTTCGATTAGGAAATCATTTATGGCCAATTTAAAACCCATTTTGGGTGCATTAATTGTTATTAAAAGTGAAGCAGAAAAAAAGGAAGAAATAAAAAACTCTTTCTAAAAATGTGATGTGCTCACCGAGTTGATAAGTTATAGGTTCGGAAGTGATATTTCCGACTTGGCATTTGTTTAAGAAGAGAATGGCTTCCTTACTATGAACATGGGATGGTTAATTCTTTTTTTTTCAGAAGAAACTTAGTAAGCTCGTTTTAAAAATTCGATTTTATATATAAGTTTTTCCATAAAGACGTGCATTGTACAGGAGTACAGGGCTGTACGATGTTCAACACTACATATTTTAAGCTTGTTAGAAAGGGCAATGGTTAGGGAGTTTAAATTAGAGCGCAGAAACTATCGATATTCGGTACTATCAATATTTTCGATAGCTGAAAACTACTGATTGTTTCTTTCCTGATTTTTCCTAACACTGAGTTTACACACGAATACTTTTGTTGCCGAAACTCTTAGTTTGTTGGGGAGAGGGCGACGACGAAGAGAGCAGGGTACCGACCATGTTATGCTCGGTCGACACGCTTTGTTCTCTTATGCGTCCCTGTAAAATTTGTCATTCCTTTTCACATTTATATTCACATGCACTGAATTGTTGCTATTATGATAAGTTGAAAATGAATGTTAGAGAAATTATGGAACTTAAAAGTTAAATTTTTAAAGTTTCTCCGTGTGAACGTGAACACTATTTGACATTTGAAAAATCGATCGTATGTATGTTATAGTCGTCCGATCTGGCTGGTTTCGATAAATGATCGTTTAAATGTACTGCCTACCTAGTTTGGTTGAAATATCTCAAAAACTGAGGAACTAGACGAACATGGCTAACGCAACTTATCTCGTCATTCTGATACGATCGGTATAAATTTTGGTGGGTCTATCTCTTCAGCTTCTGGTACTTACATACTTCGTACCAAAGCTTATATACCATTTCATGTACATGAAAAATAAAAATAAAATAACGATACACTTCGTATTTGGTAAAAAACAAAAAACAAAATAAAAAAATAAAAAAAAAATTCGTGGCTTTTGTTCATAAGTAGTTCGCTCAAACTTTTAGGCTTGACTCGCAGGATAAAGCTGGTACCCCAAAAAATTTCTTACATGGTGCACGTAAAGCTAAGCCTTTACTTACATTTAGCTAATATAAAATTGATTAGGTCTTCTTTTATTAATGCATAGACAAATTTACTTGCCAATATTTGAGAGAATTGCAATCATCCTGTTCCTCATCGACGTCCAAATGTTGCCGCCATTCGATTACTTCATCTACTCTGCATGAAGTGACCTTTTGATTGAGTTTTGTCTTCATGAAATTGCAGTCTCTTTGTTGGTTTAATGGTTTAGGTGGTGGTGTTGGCTTTGGAGTTTTTGACAAAATATTATATACATACCTTCAATTCTAAAACTATAGCCGCTTGATTTGCATTTCCAGGCGAAAGGAGACCATCTTTTTTATATCAAGGGTTGCAAATCTTGAGAGTTGCTTTCTTCGTCACAGTTTTTCTTACTGCAATTTGTAGATTAATTTTTTTTTCTAGTTTATACTTACCTTGAAGACACCCGTCGCTGTCAGTTCCGCTTCTTAATATGTATTAATGCACGCGACCTCGATAGTGGTTAGGTCGCGGAGTGGTTAGCATTGCGTACTACAATTCGTAAGGCCTGGGTTTGAGTCCACATCCACGTTCGAGCAATATCAAAAATTATAGAAAACTAATTTTTCTAATTGCGGTCGCCCCTCGGAAGGGAATATCAAGACCTTCGGTCAAGACGCAAAACCACAAATCGGAGGAGGAGCTCGACCAAAAATCGCTTCAGCAGTATGTATATGTATATAATGCAATTTGAATAACGCTTTCGCCTTAAGTAAATTGTTCTGCAAGAAAACTATCGATAGTGGGTTCAAAACCATCGATAGTTAAAAAAAATGACATTCGAATCTGTGGTTTGTTGGCACAGTAAGCTGGAATCCCATTACCCCGTTCATTTTATAACCATCTGATATAAAAAAAAATACTGAGCTTTGAAGGCGAACCTCAGTCTTTTGCTTCATTACGCCATTCATCTCTATTGTATCTCACAGCATTTTTCCAAAAGTCTATTCGTATACTTAGCATCCTTTTCTGGCCGTATGAACTGATTTTCAGCTACTTTGAAGCGTATAAAATGGTGGTATGCTCAAAATCGCATTAAGCGGCATAGATAGTGTTGTTTTGAGCGTCTCGGTGATGCTGAAGATGTCCTGTCCAGATATGTTATTTCGCCCGCATGTGTCTTTGCCACTCGCTACTCCACATAAAGCCTCTATTAAAACTTACTGTCCAACACAATTTCCAAGCTGTTAGTGCTAAGTTTGGGCTGTCAACTTCGGTTTTTTTGATGCTTTTGTGTTTGTGAATATAATCAGATCTCTTTTATCAGCGTTACACTTAAGTATTATTGATTTAGCATAGTTTTTTATGGCTTCAAGTGCCTAATTCGCCATAAATCCAAAGGTTGTCAAACATTTGTCGCCCACAACGACTAAAGCGTAACCCGAGTAGGCTATGGGCATGGTCCCTTTCATCTTCATCAGCAATCCATTGACCGCGATACTCCAAAATTTATGTGGCCACGCCCCACCCGATGGTGTTGGTCTATGCACATCTCGCGTAATTACGTCTCGTCCGCATTGCGCTTGAATAGTCCTGCGGCTTAGGAAGATCAAATTTCGAAAGACATAGTTGACTTCTCTTGATTCTAACCCATTCATTAAGGCAAACACGCCTTATTTAATGCTCCAGATATATTGAGGAAGAAAGCCACAGCATATTCCCCATTTTCAAGTGCCAATTCTAGCCTTCATACGACATTATGTAGCTCTGTGTCTACCAATTTAAGTTTGATGTAAATATACGTTACATATATTGTTGTGCTTTCGAGAGCAGACTTTAATCCACTGTTTGCTTGATGCAAATATCCAATAGGCTCTCTAATATTTTGAGGAGAAACGAAGTTAAGCAGATTGGGAGAAAGTCCTTACGGACACTGGCTGTCTATAACTGGGTATGGACTCTATTCTTGGTGTTGCACACGAAACCAGGACGAAACCCTCCCTATCTCAAGCTTGATAGAGTATGTTTAGTAGCTTTGTCGTCCTAGGAGGAGTCTGCGTAGGAGGAGTAAAAATAGAAGTCGCACCTGATTAAACCTAACTGGGGCTGGGGAAAGCAATATTGTTTTTAAAAACTTCACATTACACATTTTTAAAGCTCTGACGACAAGAATGTTAAATTGGAAGCCATAATATTTCACTCCCGCTTACACTCAACTGCATATACGAAATGGTGAAAAATACTTTCCGTAGCTGTCCTGTTAAATTTCGGAAGGTCATGAGAGATGGACAGGAAAAAAGTGTGAACGTATAGCTCGAGGTATGCCACGGAAATGGTGAAAATTAACTTTTGACAAACCAGTAGAGTCGGCGCTGGAGACACATTGCAACTTGTACACATATATACCCATAAAAAAGCAGACAAATATTGTGCACTTGGTAACGCCCCGTGCTGCATCACACACATTCACAATCCTGTCGGCACCTCAACACTTGTCCATCAATTGCGTGAAGCAGTGTAAGAACCACACACCTCGGACTCTGCTCTCCAGTCGACAACTACTCGTGCTTTCGACTGCTGCCCTATGCTGCTGGTTTCTGGTGAAATAATGGCCATACACAGCAGTGAAATTAAGTAATTTTGTTGCATACTTCGTGAACGCGCGCCAGTGCAAATAATTTTATTTTCACTATGTCACGGTATGCCAGTGTCGCCTTAAGTTTCCTTCAATACAATGCGTTGCGAATGTGGCATGCAACAGCATTGACCCTTGGTGTGGTCAACCAAGCAAGCAGCGACCAAGTAGCCAAGCAAACAGACCGGCGGGAGTTGTTTGACGGGCAGCTGTGAAGGGCAGAGCTTGACAGACTATGTACACTACTATAAACTCAGACTGGCGGAAAATAGTTGCTGTTGGCTCCTCTGCTATGTGGTTGTAATTAAGAGATGTTTATGCTTTCACAAGCTGGTTATCCCCTTTTTCATTAAACTTCAGTGTTTTCATTATCCTTCTTTTGCTATCTTTTTATCTTCAGCTCATTTTATGTGAAGGAGAAAATTTATATTAAATAATGTTACCGCTGAGAGAGCTCACAGGCAATTGACCCGTTGTTAATCGAAAAACATAAAAGAAAACCGTTAAATCATCTTCGGTTATAAGCAACGCTCCCCCCACATGTACCAGCGAGCACGGTTCTGTTCAACAACGCTTCATACATCCTCCCTACATCCGTGTACACTGTCAATTTACGGCTGCCAAAGTAATATTTAAAAAATCCTTTAACATACATTCAGTAAATGCAAATTAAATTCTTTCTTAATCAACTCTGCTGTCAATCCAACTCGATTCGGTGAAGCCCCAACGTCGTATGGGATTCCAATTATGTTTAAATGCACTCAAGAAAGTCCAAGTGAAATGTGACTTCGCTTTAAACATCTGAGTGAATAATGTGTGAGTTGGAAAGGGAGGCGTAAGGCAATGTAGAAAAAAAATTTAATGCTATCAATTGTGATGGTAAAGTTGATTTTTTTCGACAGGAAGGGTGTGTTGGCGGAGAGTAAGATAGAACAGGTAGATGCAACGAAGCCGTTAACAGATATGAAATGGTCCAACTCTACTTATTACCAACGGGTTTGAAAATTTAAGCTGAAATGGAAATTTATGCAATTTAGTTCCTTGAACTTACTAAGCTAGTTTTCATTCCTCAGAAATACCTGTATGTAAATGCGTTGTAAGTGCAGGGTGACATAAAATTAAAATTTTCCCTTTTTCCTAAATGTCAAAGATTTCAAATTAGAAAAATGACATACAGTTATTGGAAAAAATTTGAAATAGAAAAACGTTCAAATCCGAATTTTCTCTATCATCATTTCAACATTTCGTTAAAAAGAGAAAAATTATATAATTAGCGCGATGTCGTCGGAATGGTGTACGTGTTATAAAACTGAACCGGAGGAGAAGTCATGTGGATGCGTAGATGCAGCACCAAAAGAATGTATTTGTGTAAAACCGCAATCAGAAGACCAGGTAGCGGCTGCAATTGAAGAGCCGATTGGTCTAAAACGCCAAGAGATAGATGAAACAATGTATGGCCGTGTTTTTGGGGTTTCCGGGCCAGGTAAATACTTATATACTGTTAAAAATCCGTAACTTCTATTTAAAAAAATTACTGTATTGTCTATATGTACTTATGTATGTATATAAATGCCAGTTGTTACTGCTGAAAATATGTCCGGTTCTGCTATGTATGAACTGGTGCGCGTTGGTTATTTTGAACTTGTTGGTGAAATTATACGTCTGGAAGGTGAAATGGCAACCATTCAAGTCTATGAAGAAACTTCTGGTGTTACAGTGGGCGATCCTGTATTGAAAACGGGTAAACCACTGTCTGTGGAATTGGGCCCCGGTATAATGGGTAGCATCTTTGATGGCATACAACGCCCACTACGCAGTATCAATGAGCTTACAAACTCTATTTACATACCGAAAGGTATAAATGTTACTAGTTTGTCACGGAACATAAGTTGGGAATTTCGGCCAGGCAAAGTTTCTGTAGGCTCACATTTGACTGGCGGCGATATTTATGGTTTTGTACAAGAAAATACATTGGTCAATCACAAACTACTTATGAATCCTCGTGGAAAAGGTACCGTTAAATATATAGCACCCCCTGGTAATTACACTGTCGACGAAGTTATATTAGAGACAGAATTTGATGATGTTGTTACCAAACATACTATGTTGCAAGTGTGGCCTGTACGCCAACCACGGCCAGTTGTTGAAAAATTACCAGGTAATCATCCGTTGCTAACGGGGCAACGTGTGTTGGATTCACTTTTTCCATGTGTTTTGGGTGGTACAACAGCAATACCGGGTGCGTTCGGCTGTGGAAAGACTGTTATATCACAGGTATGGAAAAAATATTCTTAATAATAAGTTTTGAATACCTAAATAATTTGTTATATACGCTTTTATGCCTAAGTACTAATAATTTTGTTTTAACGGTTATCTAACTACCAATTTCTAGTCATTGTCCAAGTACTCCAACTCTGATGTAATTATTTACGTCGGTTGCGGTGAACGCGGTAACGAGATGTCCGAAGTATTGCGTGATTTCCCCGAATTGTCTGTTGAAATTGATGGCGTCACTGAGTCGATTATGAAACGTACCGCTTTGGTTGCCAACACTTCCAACATGCCTGTAGCTGCGCGTGAAGCCTCCATTTACACTGGTATTACGCTCTCCGAATATTTCCGTGATATGGGCTATAATGTTTCCATGATGGCTGATTCCACTTCACGTTGGGCTGAAGCTCTACGTGAAATCTCAGGTCGTTTGGCTGAAATGCCTGCCGATTCTGGTTACCCAGCCTATTTGGGTGCACGTCTCGCCTCCTTTTACGAGCGTGCTGGACGCGTCAAATGTTTGGGCAATCCTGAGCGTGAAGGCTCCGTTTCAATTGTTGGTGCTGTATCACCACCGGGTGGTGACTTCTCAGATCCTGTAACCTCAGCCACTCTAAGCATTGTGCAAGTGTTCTGGGGCTTAGATAAAAAGTTAGCACAACGTAAACACTTTCCATCGGTGAATTGGTTAATATCATATTCGAAGTATATGCGTGCATTAGATGACTATTATGAAGAGAACTTTCCTGAATTTGTGCCGTTGCGTGTAAAAGTAAAAGAGATATTGCAGGAGGAGGAAGATCTATCGGAAATTGTACAGCTTGTGGGAAAAGCGTCATTGGCCGAAACTGATAAAGTGACCTTGGAAGTAGCTAAGCTGATTAAAGATGATTTTCTACAACAAAACTCGTATTCGTCATATGATCGTTTTTGTCCCTTCTACAAAACGGTTGGCATGCTTAAGAATATTATAACATTCTACGATCTCTCGCGTAATGCCATAGAATCAACTGCATCGGAGGAAAATCGCGTTACTTGGAATGAAATACGTCTAGAAATGGGAAATATACTATACGAATTATCTTCTATGAAATTTAAGGTGAGTCTGATTTGTGTTTTACTTTCTTTTGTGTGTGTGTAGAACTAAGTCATGTCATATCTTTAATGATTTGTTAGGATCCTCTAAAGGATGGCGAACGAAGAATCAAGCGTGATTACAAGAAACTTTACGATGACATACATACAGCTTTTAGCCGCATGTTGGAATGAAGCTATGTGATAGAATTTTTTAATTTGTTTATTGAATTAATTTGGCTTTATTGAGGGTTTTGTTGTAATTGCTATTAGCGTAAATTTGAATTTGAGATTTTAACTACTTACATATTTAACTGACATTTGTTGAAAGAAATAGTTTAGTAAAATTAAATGTTATTTATAAAGAAAATAAATACTAAAACTTTTGAAGTTAGATTTTAACATATACACTGAAAAACGGTTAAAAATTGATTTAAAATTTTCTCTTAATATTTTCCATATCCTCCATGCTCTCATACAACATATATATGCGTTGTGGAAATAATTTACCACCGACTTCCACCGATTAAAAAATAGTCTTTGATATATTTTTCTCTCCAACATAGTTAAATGCTGACTAAATTACTTCCACAGACTAAATGTATTACGAGTTTCGCATAAAATTGACAAAAAACTAAAAAATAAAAATTATTTCACCAGCTCGTCAAGCCCTTAATGGCCAACTCCCTAAATACATACATGCATAAGTAGGTTTTTGATGGGTTTAGTCCTTTTTACCACTTTCTAGTATTGTTACATTGTTATATTTTATTGTCTACTGGTAAAATATCTTGCTCACCTAACTGCGCAGCTTAGACTTTTACAATGTTATCCACTTGTTATCCCATTAAGCGTCATGATTGCTATACAAACATACAAACATACTTTGAGTTTCTTTTTTTTTTATTCCTTTCATGTACATGAAATGTTATATTAACTTTAGTCCGAAGTATGTAAATATCAGAAGGATAAGAGATAGAAATTTATACCGAACCGATCAGAATGACATGCTGAGTTGCTTTAGTCCTGTCCGTGTGTCTATCGTCGGTCCGTCTGCTTGAACGCAAACTAGTCTCTCAATTTTTGAGATATTTGAACAAAAATTAGTATGCGGGTGTATTTCTGTTCTATATTTGTCGGAACCGGACAGATCGGTCGCCTATATCATATAGCCTCCATGCCACTGATTTGTTCAGATATATGTTTTTGGGTCATAAATACGCCAATAAAGCAGCAACAAACATGAAAATAAGTATTTTTTACATAAATAATAAGTTAAATATTGGTATTGTAAATCATCGAAATCGGGCGACTATACAGCATAGCTACCATAGGATCGATTTTTTCAGATATACATATATGTTTTTGGGCCATAAATACTTCAATACGGCATTCAAGAGCATGAAGTTCGGTATTCCTAATACATATAACGATAAAAACGATGTCACTGAAAATCATCGTAATCGCACGACTAGATTACACAGTCCCATACAACCGATTTGTTCAGATATGGAGTTTTGGACCAAAAACCGGTGGAAAAAGCATGTAATAGTGTGAAATTCGGTATACTACCCACACAGACTCAATTAAATGTTGACATTTAAAATCTTCGAAATCAAATTTCACATTTTTCAACCAATTTACCAGGTTCATGAAAGGTATAAAGCCTGCGGCATGGCTGAAGACATCACTTCCTTCTTGTTTTTACCTATGTATGTATTTCCGCACTGGCCCTACCATTAAGCGTCGCACGTCAACCGACTTTATAATTTCCCTTCACCACCCCTCTTTATATTTACTCCGCAAAGTTGGTGATGGCGGTGGTGACGCCTGGACGGCAAGTTTATTACGCCATCAAAATCAAGCGCACAACTGGCCACATACTGTGCCTTTCAACACATGTGTGTAGATTTTCATGTTGAAATGAAATTTTCTTTGTTGACGTGTGCATTTTACTTTTATTATGACCATTTTATACGGACGACTGAATGAATGGTCGAGAACTTCGGTACGTCCTGCGCTAGCGTAGGAATTTGAATGTTTGTACTTAGTAAATATCCCTAGATATGTTCATGTGCATGTACTTATATATTTATGTACGTATAGATATATATTGTGTTGGCGACGTGTCATGTTTAGCAAAGTGGAACGCCACAAGCACTCACTTCACCTGCTGCGTGGCTGCGTTTATGACGATGTGCCAGGTGGCAGGTAGCACCGAAAATTTATTGTTGGCCCACAATGTGGTGAGTTTAAATGTTTTTAATATTTTAGCACTTTTGAGTCATAAATTTTGAAGTTTGCCACTCTTCAGGTTTTATTTTTGTGTTGCTTTTTTTGCAGTTTGTTTTTTTTTGCGTTTTTTTTTTAATGGCATTACATTACCTTTGGTGACGGTTAACTTTAACTGTTTACAAGTTGTAAAGTATGGTGTGGCAGTTTGTAAAGTTTTGCTACAAAATATTGATATAAAATTGCTGTAAATAAAGTGTTTCAACTGATTTCGAATTGTTTGGGGGAGTTGAGATTTTAAAAGCAAAGTGGGAATTTGTGTTTAAGCCAGCCAGTAGATCAAAAAATAAATATTTGAACGCCATATTTTTGGGTAGCGTGGTGGAATTCAGTTTTAATATTACAAGTTTCAATATCACATTATTTAGCCACCTTTGATTAAGCAGAGATCAAAATGAGAAAGAGTTAATTTTTTCTTAGTGGAGAATAATTTTTAAATGAAGTCTTATTTGTTGTTATCCTTCTAAATGGATTCGATAGTGTTTAGTTTTAGTTTGAATTAATGTATAATTAATACGAAATACATTTTTTGTTAAATTTTATTTTAATATATTCAACTGTTCGCCGCTTGCTTAAGGAGTTAGGTGGGTTTCAGGGGTTAAAAAAAAATGAATTTTCACTATTCTTTTTATATATACAATCATATATTTTATTCAAACAATCTACCATATTAAAGATACATATTTAAACAGTATTTTGTGAAAGTTTTATAAAATACAATAAATAAAAATCGGAATTCTTGACAGACTTTGAACAAAAAAAAAAAACACATTTTTTGATCAAATTTTCGCCATGCATTGGCTCGAAAATTTGAAAATTAGTTGTAATAAAAAAAAATCCTTCGTTCAATGACTAGATAATATTATTACAAAGATGTGTGCCAAATTTCAACAAAATCGCTTTATAACTTTTCGAGAAATCGTGTCCACCGATTTAAAAAATAGAGTTTTGAGATAAACGCGTTTAAGGTTTCAAATTGACACAGACATGGCCTGATAGGCGGAACATCCAAAGGGTCTATCTCTTAGAATTTTACTCCGATCGAGCGAAGTTTTAGAGAATATTTTAAACATATTTTACAATTTAATAAGACAACAACAACAAAAATTAATTTTTTTTTAGTTTTCAAACCCACCCAAAATAAATATAAAATATGAATATTAAGTTGATTTTCAAAGAACGTACTGAAAACAATAATGTCCTGGAGAGTTTATTTTTACAGTAACCGTGCTGTCTGGTTGCTGCATAATTTTGTACGTAATATTGAATTTAAATTTATATTTAGGGGTTAGGCCACCCTAAAATTTTCGGAAAATGGATTTTTTTTCTTTTGAATGATACATTATGGTCTCAACCCGAAAACCCGAAAGATTATGACAGATAAAAATTTCTAAACGTCCCATTTTCATTTCTACAGAAGTACGTAGGATTTTTTTTTAATTCGCATAGTTTTTTTTTTCATTAACTAATTTCGAACAATTTTTTACTTTTTCGTTTAGAGATCCGCCATTTTGTCAAAAATGCATATATTGAAAAAATCCTACATACTTCGGTAGCTAATGCTATTTACAAGCGGAAATCGTTCAACAACTTATTAAAATAAAATAAATTACAGGAGCTATGTGTCCGGCCGTGGTTCCCGCAAAAATGGAGACATCCTAGGGACAACACTGTATAGCGGCCATTTTTAAATTAATTTTTTAAACAAATTAGTTATAATCAGTTAATTATATGTATAATAAATTCCTTTTGTCAAAAATCAAATTTATTTAATAGTTTTCCTCAAAAAAGTCCTATTTTGTGGGCCTCTAGAGTGGCATAACTCCTTAAAACGAATCCCAAATTAGCTGGCTTGAAAAAAACGAGTTCATAATAATGTAAACATGCCCAAGGCATTAGCATATATCCAATATAACAGTACAAAAGTGGATAGTATAGACAGTTATATGAATACCTGAGAAAAATATCTTAAAATACCATTGGCTGCGGTGGGGGGACTGTTAGAGCGATAATTTTCATTTAAATATGTGAGGTACTGCTCCCTATTTTGGGCAACAGGAGAATGTATGGGGTCATCACCTCTTCCATTATAATTCAGATTAGGTGTTGTTGTTGTTGCTGTTGTAGCGGCAGAAAAATTCTCCAAATTGGGCTTCGGGAAATATTGCGAGAGTGACAATCTTTGGTCGGATAAAAATCCGGGTCGTTCCGGTATAAAGACCCGATTGTGGCGAGAAATATTGGATTTTAGTCGTCTCTTACGACAGACATGGCTTCCCGCGAGTGAATTCTTGAACCGCTAACCTGTAGCGGAGCTTTAAATTAGGTATTTAGAGGCGACGAGGAACTACTCTCCATTTGTGTAGATCGTGATGAGGTACTACTCCTCGCCTTCACGAATATTCAGGTATGTAGAGAAGATTAGGACCTACACCTTTACCTACTTATCACGCACGAGGAGGGTCGTACGCGTGTGACGGCATGTGGCGAACGAGCTTCGAATATATATATTTTTTTTGTGACGGAGATTTATTCTTTATCTGGGAAGGCTGTTCCGTGGATCTTCCAATGCAAAATATTTTTTTAATTGTATATTATTAATTTTATTTTTTTTTTTCAGAAATTCTATGAGTTTTCTTTAAAAGTTACTGTTTTGGTGTCCGCTTTCTGGATTTTTGTTGTTCACTCATTCAAAAAATCGTTTGGTTACTACAGGTTTCCGACTTAATGCGACTTTTGCAAAAAAAAGAAAAAAAAAACTAAATATTTATGAAATTACCATTCTGAGTCTACTTAGAATAACTAAAGTTCCTGAATTGATATCAAATATTTTTACATAATTAGTAATATGCAAGAAAATGGAGCATGAAATTGGGACAAAGCGAATCGTACAGTCACTAGCACCTTTACCTATAGATATATGTATGTACACGAGGTGTGTTCAAAGAAAAAGGTGAATTTATTTTGAAAATTGCTTATTTATTCACCAATATCTATTTTGTCCCCTTTAATGTAGTCCTCCTCGGATATAATACATTTGTGCCAACGCTTTTTCCAATGCTCGAAGCACTTCTGAAATGCGCTTTTCAGTATGGCCATCAACTCTTTCTTCGACTCTAACTTGAGCTCATCAATTGTAGCAAAATGCTTTCCTTTCATTGGTTTCTTTAGTTTTGGGAATAGGAAAAAGTCGCAGGGAGCCAAATCTGGTGAATACGGTGGTTGAGACATGATTACGGTTTTGTTTGACCAAAAAAAAAAAAAAAATCACGAATAAGCATTGATGTGTGAACTGGTGAATTATCGTGATGAAGAATCCACGATTTGTTTTTCCACAATTCCGATCGTTTGAGATGTATTGCTTCACGCAAACGTTTCATAACCTCCTTGTGGTATTCCTTATTAACTGTACGACCTCATGATACATCACACCATTGTAATCAAGGAAAACAGTGAGCAAAACCATCACATTTTCCTTTGAATATATATCTCGTATATGTTTCATGAAGAGCTAATCTTGGCTAAGTTTTCTATCGAACTACCGTCGAAGTTAATGGTGTATAGTACGTTCACGTTACGCAAGTCCTGCATAGTAGGACAATACTTACTTGGCGTGGTCCCGAAAGAGGTGTACCCTTAGCGAGCAGTATGAGTCGTGCATGCCATTTAGGATTGACGGTATTTATGAAACATTCACCCTTTGTTGGAAGCTTGTATACTTATACATGTATGTGTAAATAATTTCATCTTCTATTACCATTTAACTCAAAAGGCTGATCAAAGAATTAATAAATTTTACAAAAGAAGATAATTTTTGAAAATACGATAATTTAATACAATTTAAGCATAGAGTAAGCATCTAAGCCTTATATGCTCAGCTAACACACATTATGTATGCAAGTGTGTGCATATAAACCTTTCCAAATTGCCCAATAATCCTTTTGTTTTCAAAAACTTTTTCCTCTTTCATTCTTTAACCAATCAACTAACAAAATGAAACTTGAAACTGTAAAATAAATATTTTTTGCGTGTTTACAGTGAAATCTACGTATATATGTATGTATGTAGCTTGAGGCTGCACATTTTATTTCCAAATGCACTTTATGCACAATACACATTTTCAATAAGGTAATTATTATTTACATACATACATTACATTCAACAAATGAAGGTTAGAGTTGTTGCAGCGAAAACAATACATTTACATAGATTTTTATTATTATTATTTAATATTATTTTTTTGACAAACAAGAATTTCAATTATACAAATAATACTACCGGTATGCATTTTTAAATATGTTTATGTGTGTATACAATGTATATAATACGTATGTATATGCAAGCAAATAGGCATTTAATCCGTTGCATACATTTTTATTTAAATTTTCTGTGAATTGAATGTGCATTTTTTGGGCATAACAAATATCCATTTATACAACATTTGTATGTACATACATATGTATGCCTAACTGCTTGCATCTACTTGCGTGTGGGCGTTTGTGTGTGTAAACAATAAATGCGTGCAATTTACATTTCAAAACGAAATTACAAATGTTAACAACAATAAGAATTGGAAGTACATTTTAGGACGTTTGTTTGTATATATTTTTGCACATTTTTCGCCTGCAATTAACATTTTCTATACTTTTTTTTTGCGCTTATTCAATAGAGAAACCAAAAGACCGGAATGTTGTTTTCAGTTTTTAACATTTTCACGGAAAAAACAATGGAATTTTTGTAGTAAATGTTTTAATTAAGTTTTCTAAACATTAAAGTGGAATGTATATATATATATATATTGCTTTTGTTTTTGTCTTTTTCAGAACGGAATATTTTTTGTGCCACTTTTGGTATTCTTCGTTTCATTTGCTGATTTGCGTAGGATGACGCGTTTACACACGATTCTCCATTAATTAATCTACATAACATTATTATAGGCTCCTTGTCTTTTTAGAACAATTTAAAATTAAAACAAATTTGTGTAGAAATGGCTAAAGTTGGAAGTTTAATCTTCCAAATTTCTGAAAGCCTGTTGCAAATCTTCATGCAATTGCTCGAAATCGCCCTTAATCTTGGCTTCACCATCTTTCACGGGATCCTGTCATGTGAAATTTATAACAGTTAATAAAGTTTGCACTCATTTATCTCTAAAAAAAATCCGTACTTACCTTGAATTTCATTGAGGACAGCTGGTACATGATGTTGCCCATAGCTTCGCGTATAACATTCCATGTGATCTTGTTCTCAGACTGCGCCGTCGATTCGACAGAGTGGCGGGCCAAGTCGTAGAAAGCAATGATGTTCCTCAACATACCCACTGTCTTGTAGAAGGGGCAGAAACGATCGTACGATGAGTAGGAGTTCTGTTGCAAGAAATCATCCTTCAACAATTTCGCTACCTCAAGTGTGATTTTGTCGGTTTCGGCCAGCGATGCTTTACCAACCAATTGTACAATTTCAGACAAGTCCTCTTCTTCCTGCAAGATTTCTTTAACCTTGGTACGCAGTGGCACAAATTCAGCAAAGTTCTTTTCATAGAAATCATCCAAGGCGCGCATGTATTTCGAGTAGGAAATCAACCAATTGATTGAAGGGAAATGTTTACGTTGTGCCAATTTCTTATCCAAACCCCAGAACACTTGTACGATACCCAAAGTGGCGGAGGTGACGGGATCTGAGAAATCACCACCAGGTGGCGATACAGCACCGACAATGGAGACGGAACCCTCACGCTCAGGATTACCCAAACATTTAACGCGACCAGCACGCTCGTAGAAGGAGGCGAGACGTGCACCCAAGTAGGCTGGGTAACCGGAATCGGCAGGCATTTCAGCCAAACGACCTGAAATTTCACGAAGAGCTTCGGCCCAACGGGAGGTGGAATCAGCCATCATAGATACGTTGTAACCCATATCACGGAAGTATTCGGACAGCGTGATACCGGTGTAAATGGAGGCTTCACGAGCAGCGACAGGCATGTTAGATGTGTTGGCAACCAAAGCGGTACGTTTCATGATAGACTCAGTGACACCATCAATTTCAACAGACAATTCGGGGAAATCACGCAATACTTCAGACATCTCGTTACCACGTTCACCGCAACCGACGTAAATAATGACATCAGAGTTGGAGTACTTGGACAAAGCCTGTGTGGGTATAATATATTTTTTAATTTAAATTTAAATTTAGATTCACAGTAGTTAGATGTATTTTTTGTAGTTTTCCATCTAATTTTTTCTTCATCTTTTCAACTTCACGAAACTCACCTGTGAGATGACAGTTTTGCCACAACCGAAAGCTCCGGGAATGGCAGTGGTACCACCTTGTACACAAGGGAAAAGCGAGTCCAATACACGTTGACCGGTCAAAAGAGGATGGTTGGCGGGTAATTTCTCAGTGACTGGACGGGGTTGACGCACTGGCCACACTTGCAACATAGTGTGTTTGGTGATTTCACCATCGAATTCAGTTTCCAAGACGACATCATCGACTTTGTAGTTACCCGTTGGGGCAATATAACGTACAGTACCCTTGGTGCGTGGGTTCACAATCATTTTGTGTTTCACCAATGTGTTTTCGTGCACCAAACCGTACAGGTCACCTCCGGTGATGTGTGAGCCAACTTTAACATTGAGTGGATTGAATTCCCATGCTTGAGTACGTGATAAACTGGGTACGTTAACACCCTTGGGAATGTAGATGGATTCGGTCAACTCGTTAATATCCTTCAATGGACGTTGGATACCATCAAAAATGCTACCCATAATACCGGGACCCAATTCAACGGACAATGGTTTGCCAGTACGCAAGACGGGATCACCAACAGTTACACCGGAAGTTTCCTCGTATACCTGAATGGTGGCCATATCACCCTCCAAACGAATGATCTCACCGACCAATTCGTAGTAACCTACACGCACCAATTCGTACATAGCTGAGCCAGACATACGCTCAGCTGTAACGACTATATAGATCCAAATAAAAAAATTGCAATTTGTTAGCTCATGAGGTGAATGAAATGAAGCGCAGTGTCTACTCACCAGGGCCGGATACGGCGAAGACACGGCCATATTTGCCCTCATCATCCTCATCATCGAAGCGCTTCAAGTTCGACATTTTGGCTGTTATAGATGTTTAACTGAAAGAGGTAAGAAAAATATTTAATAAAATGAGAACCATAACATGACAATTTCTAAAATCAGAAGTGGAATATTGTAAATACGATGCAAATATGATAAGTCAGCTGACGGCTTATTCTCCAATTAGATATTAACTTTTTCTTATCAGTTCTGATTACCATTCACATGGTTTTCCTGGTGTGTACTTGTTAGAAACGCTTCAATATTTTTAAGTGAACTTCAAAAATTTCAAAATTAAATGATTAATTATTATATCAAACCCTTTCCAACATTTAGGACCTAGTTTTTTTTTAATAAATGCACATAAATATCATTTGCACTTGATTAATTAAGGGTAAACTCTTTATTCACGTGACCTACTGATCAGCAGTGTTGTATTTGGTTGAGGCTGGTGATCGTGCACGAATGTAAAACGAAATTAAGATTTGTTTCTATGAATAACTCCTAAATTACTTTCGTTTAAATATTTAATCTTTATATATTTAATACCCTGCAATGATTACAAATGCCTACCAAAGAAAAATGTTAAGAAGTGGATGATTCAATGAAAATAAAAAAATTCCTTTCGAAGTTCGAAATTATGACAGTTTGCATTTGACGTTGATCACAAGACTACTGTCATCCGCAAGTGTCAGCTGACGGTTGATTGCATACGATCAGTATCGAAAGAAAAAAAAACTGCGCAGGCAACCATTTTGAATTTTTGCCAATAAAGCAACTAAATTCGGGCTTCAATAACATCAATTAATAATCTTAATGCATTCATTAGCTTCAGCAACTTTTTTGTTTGCATAGTCATGTAAACTATACGCATATAAAACAATTTGATGTTACCGATCACAAGACATTGTTGGTCAGCTGACATATTTGCTCAAACAACCTCACTTAATTTGTACTTATGTTTTTCCTTAAAACTCGTAAGAAATTTACCAATTTTAATTACTGTTTAGTTTAGCAAATTCACTGCACTTTCAATTAGGTTTTAGCACTTACAACTTAACTTGATTGCGCTTTGATTTGAAAAGTGTTTTATGTTTTACTGTAAAACTACCCCACACCCAGTTTTTTGTTTTATTATCTAATCAAAAATTCATTTATATTGGCTTTCCTACGATAAACGATATATTTACCGTTTCGTTTAGCGTGTGTCCAACAGAAATTAACGCTAATTGGATTTTTAAGTGAATCTAAAATATGTATCACAGTACGGTGATGCGGTTAACTCACTTTTTTTTTGGTGATAATAGAAATAGAATACACGAACGTTGCACTTCTCCAGCAGAACAAGACCAACTGTGAAAATCGTCGACGTCGCCAGCAAATCTGTTTCGAAGTTCGAATTTCGAAGTGATCGTGAGCGAAAAGCTCGTTGTGAGCGAACTTCGAAAGAGCGACGATGGCATATTCGAAAGTCGGAGAATTTAGATGTTGCCACATATGTTTTATTTTGACGTTTCTTTTATTGGCAGGGTTGCTCTTATTTTAAAATTTTGCGGAGTTCAGAAAAAGACTCAATTTTTTTTTTAAATTAATGTCGAATTAATGAATTAAAACTTGTGAGCAAATATGTTCCTAAATAAGTTTGTTAACCAAATTATAAAAATAAATGTTTAAAAGGTGGAAACTAGGTTAATTTATAAAATAATTCAGTTATTCGTTTAATATAGGTCTATAAGTGCGGGCTATAAACTTGTGTTTATTCAAGGCATTTTTTTAAATAAGAAAAATATATGTATATTTAAAAAATATTTCTACATTTTTTAGTTTAGGCATATCGAAAAAAGTGTCAGGTCTTCCGTATTATTGATAAATGTCTGTATCTCGCCCCTGAACTTGTCTGATAAATGAAACATTGCCATGAAATGTAGATTAGCTCAATCGTCCATTTTCAAATTTTTATACAACCGTCTTAAATATATGTATTTCTCAAGTATCGAACGTAAGAAAAAGATATGTACAGATTTCTAACACTTTCTCTAACTATTTGCACCGAAAATTTTGGTCGAAAGTGTGGTTAGATTTGAATAGGCGCCATTCCATAGGGTTTGATTCCATTTTACAGGTTTCTTTTTCACAAAGCATAAAAACCAAAGAAATGTAGGTATAATGGTTTCATATAAAGTTTTATTTTTAATTATTTTAAATTAAGATTATTTTTTGAGAGATTATTATTGTGGCGAAAATGCGAAGCGAATGACAGATGAAAGAGAGGAGCCGACAACTGGCACGTTCTAGAACGTAAGAGGCGATTATCGTAAACGACGATTATCGTAAACGACGCAATAATTCCAGGGGTTTCGTTTTCACGTAGCAAACAAGTATATAAGGACGACATACGACTGCAAGAGAGTCAGTCAGCAATCAGTCGTGAATCAGTTGTGAATTAAACTCGTGGAGATTACATTACAGTAAAGTAATAAAAGCAGTACATTGTGAAAGTTGTATACAAGTGATTGTAAATAGTAACATAAATTGTAATTGAATTGTGAATTACCGAATAATTAAAAGGACATTAATTAAGTCTTTATAAATAAAGAGACTGCAAATTAAGTTGGCGATTTTATTTAACAATCCAGAGGTCGTACCCGAAAGATTAAGGAAATCATCGAGGTTAATCAGCAAGATCGTAACAGTATATTCCTATCAATCTTTGGCAACTTCCTTCATGTAAGAACCTAAGTGTGCATGATATTTGAAGAAAAGCTGAAATGAAATTTTTTTTTAAAGTTGTTTTGAACTTAACTTTCCCGTAATGCCTCGGAGATCGTATTTTTATTAAGCGAAAAAGTTTAAATAATTATTAAATAAGATTATAAATTATAAATTTGTACAATTTTTAGTCATTAATCTCATAAAGAATCGTGAGAAACCCAGTGGATTGCTGTGGCTACGCAAACTTTTTTTTTAAATATTTTATATTTTACTTGATTCTCCAATGCCAATGACCATTGCAAGCCACAAGCGAAAAACTTCACTTTATATAACTTTAAGTAAATTTTTTCAATAACAGTCTTTGGTTTCTTAAATGAAATGTAAAAAGTGAACGCAGAAGCAAAAATTAAATTTTTACACTTCGATTTGCTTCTTTTTTTTCGAATTTCTCAATAGGTGTGCAGATCACATTTTTGATATTGACTCAGAAATCCAAATGGATGCGAAATTAATTCGGTTCAGGTTTCAGAACAGCCCTAATTTCGTGGATATTTTCATATATCAGAGCTTCTTAAGTTCCTTAAATTGCTCAAGCAATAGGTAAGCATGAATCAACGATAGTCAAATCATGCTATGAAATAAGAATATATTCATATAGGGTAAATATGCTAGTGATCGGATGATTAACTTTTTTTAATTTATGCTCAGGAACTTAAATTTTAAGTCCACTAAGAATGGCAATTTTCATAAATATAATTTGTTTTTTTTTTGTTTTTTTTTTTGGTTAGAAATCGCATATGTAGCATAAGTCGTAATTCTCTGGTAACCGGATGACTTTTCTTTTACTGAGCGGACAACTAAAATCCGTGGACACCAGTTTAGCAGCAATTTTTAATGAAAATTAATGGAATTTCTTAAAATTAAATACATACATAATAAAAAAATATCTATTTCTACATATTTCAACCAAAAAAAAACAAAAATTAAGTATGACGAACTCCGTGTTATCGCTAAGGTTCGCTCGCTGGGTGCTAGGGTTTGTCACAAAAAATGGTACTGGAGTTCGTTTTGTATATAATGGACGTGTACGTCTTTCTTATGAAACCTTTAATGTAGATGGGCACATCCTCGGAACAACCTTTCCAGGTGAGGAATAAATGCCCGCCACAAATAAATAAGAGTATATTCGTTTCTAAATTCCTGAATATTCGTTAAGGGGGAAATAGGACCTCACCAATAATGTACCAAATATGATTTAAGACTCAACTTCAAAGAAAACCTTGATATTATTGTTTCTTTAAATGATCTTTATTCGGAATTTCAGGGATTCTGTGTATACTACCCGCTTTTGGAATGCTATTTTGCATAGCAGTTGAATTGAAAAAAAAAAAGTTTTTTAAATAATATATTCCGAATTAATTTTACATTAATTCTCATTAAAAATAAGAACTATCGAATCCATTTCTAAGGATGATAAAAAATAAGACTTCGTTTAAAAATTTGTCCTCCACTAAAAAAAATACATAAATACCTTTTCACACTTTGCCCTAGATATACTAAGTAAATCCACTTGAAGGTGGCGACTAAATAATATGAAAATGAAACTTGTTACATAGACTATGGATTACAAACGAATTCCTACTTCGATTGCGTATATTTTTAATATTAAACTGTTAACAGTTTTCTTAGTAAAAAGAAACCTTAGCACTATCCGGTTACTTGCACACTTACCCTATGTGTGCGTGCAAAATTAAGGCGCTCAGAATTGGTAGTTCGGTGTACGCTAACAAAAACAAGAGCATGAAGCATGGGTTTTGGTTCCAATCTGTACAAATATTAGTATTTGGAAAAAAAATTTATAGCCAAATCCTTTCCGCCTTATATGTATTTGAATTCTGAAGCGAAGTCCCCATACAGTCGAAAGTAGCTTCTAAGAAGTAAATAATATTCTCTATAGTAAAGCAAATATTAACTGACGCTACACATGTACATATTTATATATTTTAAAATTCTCTTGCATTTAAATTGTTCCGGATAACTTAAGTAAAGCTTCATATACTCATCATAAGAGTCTCTACTAAACTTTTCATGATTAATATCATTGAACCAAAATCATTTAACGAAAGAAATTCAAACATATTTCTCCTCAACTCCCAAGAGTTACTGCATATATAATGCCCGGGTTATGGATTAACGATTTCTGTTCAGTAATTTATAGTGATAAATAAAATTTGTAAAACAGATACAAACTCCCTATTATGTAATCAATGGTTACAGTATTATAAAAGGTTAAAACTTTTTAATGTATTACCAGTAACCTTGTTGTTGTTTAGTTAAAGCTCTTTGCAGTCAAAATGTTTGTATTTTGATAAGAGCAGCGCTAAGTTCGAAATTCGAAGTGCAAAGCTTCGCGCTTTCGCACCAAAAGAAAATAGTGCTACCATATTAAAGATTTAATTTTTTAAACTATTTTTGAAATTCAATTACAACAATTTACGGAAAATTAGTGATTTTATTTTTCATCTCAAAAATAACCAAGAATCTTGAAATTAAAGCTTTGATTTTAGAAAAATGTTTATACTCATATAATTACAAAACATAAAGTAAGTGTCGCTTAATAACCCGATAAACGGTCAAACTTCTCCAATTCGGGTGGTGTGTCTTGATAGTTTTTCTACAGAAGGGATCTATAGTTTTAAAAATTTTTCTGCACATACATACATATGTAGATTTGATTTTTATTTTAGTATTTATTAAATTTGGTTATTTTTTGGCTTTTTATAAAGATAAAAATTAATATCCAAAAATTAAATTCAATTAAATATTATTTATTATATTGAGTGTAAAAATTAATTTGGTCCCTAAATTTTGTTTTCAAAAAAGTGTTCTTTATTGAAAAATAAAGGGTGATCCATTTCGAGGTCTCCTACTTAAAAAAAAACAGAAAATTCATATTTAATGGGGAATGTTTATTATCATTCGAAAGAACATTTTTTGGCATTTATTTTTTGAAGAAGATTCTCTCTTTCAAATGTTGGTCGCGACTACGTCTCAGATGGTCCATCCGTTGATTCTAATTTTCGATGACTCGTTCGAGTATTTCGACTGGTAACTGGCGAATGACACGCGTGGTGGTTTGTTCCAAGATCTGAATCGAAGCGGGATTGTCCGTATAGACTTTAGACTTGACATATCCCTAGAGGAAAAAGTACAATGGTGTAATACCACACGATCTTGGTAGCCAATTGACCGGCCCAAAACGTGAAATTATCTGCTCACCGAAGTGTTCTCTCAATAAATCCATTGATTGATGCGATGTGTGGGAATTGGCGCCGTCTTGTTGATACCAAATCTTGCGGAGATCACGAGCTTCGATTTGAGGCATCAAAGGGTCGATTATCATGGCGCGTACCGGTTACGTTCTCACCGGCATAATTTTTGAAGATATATGGACGGATGATTTCAAAGGCCCACAAACCACCCCAAACCTGTGTTTTTTCTAGATAAAATGACAGCTCTTGAATCTCTTCAGGTTGCTATTCGTTCCAAATGCGGCAATTTTGCTTATTTACATACTCATTGAGCCAGAAATGGACCCCTTCGCTGAGCAAAATTTGGCTCGAAAACGTCGGATCTTCTTGGAACTTTTCAAGAGCCTATAAAGCGAAGCGATGTCGCTCGAGAAGCTGTATTTTGACGTAAAATGTGCCAAGTCGTTCCATACGTCAGTCCGAGTTGCTGCGAACAGCGCCGAATCGACTCTCCACGGTCTTCGTGTACACTCTCAGTTACGGCCGCTATATTTTCTTCACTGCGTGCTGGAAGTGGTCTGTTCGGTAGAATATTATCCAATAATGAATGCTTGTCTCAAGATGGGTGATGGTGTTGCGAATAGTATGCTCAGTAGGCCGGTTATGTTGACCATAAGTTGAGCGAGTGTGTGAAACACATTACTTACAGAACGTGAATTTTCCTAATAAACTTGAATGATTTGTAAACGTTGTTCAGGCGTTGGTCTTTCCATGATGAAATGCCAAGCAAGAGTGAACAAAAATAACATGACAGCTTTGCAAGACTCACGCGTGATCTGTCAAAAAAAAAAAAAATTTCTATTGAAAAAAGTACCTCTACTTGGAACACCTTTTACATCACTCGAAGTATTGTCCGTCGAAATCGATTACTTTTTCCCATCACTCTGATAATTTTTGAATACCATCTCTAAAAAGCGAGTCCTCTCTGTTCTCAATCCAATCATGTAGACATTTTTCGATTTCTTCAAATCGAACCGGTGACCACCCCAATCGTTTTTTATCCATCGAAAAAGCCGGTAATCAGAAGAAGTAAGGTCTGGAGAATACGGCGGATAGGGAAAATCTCCAATTTCTGCTTTTCAAGATAGCTTTTAACCCTTAAAACCGACGAGGGTTGTCATGTTACAAAGTCACCTTGTAATGCTTTTCGGTAACTTCGGGATTTTGAACCAGTAAAGCCTTGGACGATAAAACTATCACTCCCAGCACAACTTATCGGTCGGCACAGATTCACCATAAACTTCCGTAAGCACGAGATGGACTTCAGCTACACTTTTCTTCGAATTAGCACCAAATATTTCTTTCGTTTCTTGTACTGAGATTATTTCATAACTTTGCGCACTATTATTTTTAATTAATTCACATTGAAATTTTATAAAAAATGGGAGGTAAAAACTAATATTTTCCTTTCACTTTATGCTGATCGTCGAAGCTAATTTACCTCTGCAGTTATTACATAGTGTTGGTCATTAGAAAAATCATTCGCTGGTAACCATTGAAGCGTAACGCAATTCCAGCGTCGCCCAGACGGCATCTGCGTATCTTAACAAATGCGACCACAGTTACAGCTACCACATCCAGCAACTTCATGGCCATTTGACTTTTCAATTAACAAAGTGACAAGTAGCCGCTAGTTGGAAATCAGCCGACCACACATTAAAAGCAAGAGTGGAAAATGTTGGGCAAAATTACTGGACAGCAGGCATAAAAGGCCCTCCAATGTCCGCAAAAGCGTACACTACAATTTGAAATCCGCATTTGAGTCGACGCAACCAAGGAAGCCAACGTGCAGATACAAGAATTTGAAGGACTACCACAGTGCGAGCTGAGTAAGTGAAGGCCTTGCGGCCTGGTGTGCATGGATATTAGCCATCATTATGGCGCTGCGAAGCAAAATGCGTTCGCCCTGGATATGGACTAGCGTGAGAGCTTGCTGCATTTTTGTGGTGCTGCTCAGTGGTGCTTTGATGTTTGTTGAGGGCGCATATGCACCGGCAGCACTGTTGGCACAACCAGATGGTGCAGTTGCAATTAGTGCTAGTTTACAGCCAATCTATGATGATTTGCAAGTAGCCGGTTCCGAGAAGCATGAACATGAGGATGAGAAAAAAGAGGAAGAAGAAGAGGCGGAGGAGGAGGAAGAGAAAGAGGAGTCCTTTGAGGAGAAATCCGAAGAGGAGAAACATAGTGAGAAGAAGAAAAAGAAAGGTGAAAAGGGTAAGAAGGGCCACAAGGAGGAGGAGCATCATGAGAAGGGCGAAAAGGGACATCACGACAAAGAGGGTAAGAAAGGCGAAAAGGAAGAAGAACATGGGCATGAGAAGAAGCATAAAAAGGAGGAAGGCCATCACAAGAAACATAAGAAAGGCAAAAAAGGTGAACATGGACATGAATTTGAAGATCATGGCTCATACAAGAAAGGACACTCGATAAAAGGCAAACATCATGTACACAAACTCAACGAGGATAAAAAGGAGAAGAAATACTATGACGAACATCACGATGAAGGTGAAGAGGAAAAGCACGGCGGTTTTGAGGAGGTGAAAAAACACAAAAAAGGCAGTCATCATAAAAAGGGCGGACACAAAAAGAGTGCACACGAAGATGAATATGGCAAGAAAGGTCACAGTAAGAAGGGACACAAAAAGAAAGGACACAAGGGCCACAAAAAGGAACATGAAGAGAAGAAAAAATGGGATGAGGAACATGAAGGTGCTAAGAAAAAGGGTGAGAAAGAGAAGAAGAAATGGAAGAAGTCAGAAAAGAAGGAGAGTAGCAGCAGTGATGGAGGACTTGGTCATGGACATGATTGGTAAACCGCTATTGGCTGTGGCAGTGGAGTTGCAAGTGATAAATGGATTAGTTTCAGTAAACAAGAATTAGGTGTTGGTAATGCTAATATGATATTCGCTTATTAATTGTATATTATGTGTGTATGTAATTATTATTTTAAGTATAACGAGCCGCGAACTTAGATTTGTACTGTTTATTTCTGGAAAAAGGAAGAAAAGAAGCAAAAAAATACAAGAATTCTTTCAAATATTTTTTATTTTAGAACACACTACCAAGAAACGCGACTTCGAAGTCTATTATGCGGACTAGAAAGAGATGATTTTCGATTGAAAGCTTAGTTTTTTCCCTAGTCCACATGATACTAAGAATGTTAGATTCTCAATCGAACTTAAAGAAATTATAATTTCATCATATTTTCTTTGAACATGACATGGTATTAAATTTTTTATCTTAAACCATGAGAGACTGAATCTGTGCATACTTGAGGACAGTAAACTATCTTATCTATCTTTATCTTAATGATCAGTCAGCGATTTACCCTGTAGAATTTCATTTTATGCCATAACATAATATAGAAATCAATACTTTCTCTACTATGAATCACTCTTTCCTACGGATGTACCTTTGGCTAGAACAAAAACTGAATTCCAGAAGTCGTTCTTTGCTCCCGCTGTGCTGTATACGACGTCGTTCGCTGAATCGGCGTTAGAAGTTTTTGAGAAAAAGCTTCTGCGAACTATCTATGGACCTTTTCCTACTGCTAATAGCGATTATGACAGACGATGAAACGATGAGCTGTAAGGATATACGGCGACATGGTTCGCTGGTTGGTTGAAAAGGACAAGTCGCGCGCACTTAAGCCATTCAATTAAATTTGAGTCCCTGCGTCTTTGGATATCTATCGTATGTGCGGTCGATCAAAGTAACTACTATGGATGTTGGTGTAAGATACGCCATAACGTGCCATACGAAAGTCGCAGTTGATTGGTTTTGTTCAGTTGATTCTCCGACAGGGTGAAAAGTTGATGAATATTGGAACGAGTTCCCGTCGTCCCTGAACGATCAACGACACTGAAGATGGCAGAACGCCGAAACCGGTTTGTCTCCAAACCAAATTTGACAAGGGACGACGGGAACTCGTTCCAATATTCATCAAAGTCACAGTTCTTGAGAACTTTGAGAAAAATATGTACACATTTCGGGTTTCGGCTACACTTTCACTTACAGTATAGACAGTTGAGGCGGATCGAGTAAAACGATGATGCTCTGTAACTGCACCATAATCTGCATTAATTAAAGCCCGAAACGTGGCCACTTTTGAATATCCGTTTTTGTAGTAAGCATCGTAGAGGTTTACAAGTATGGAATCTTCTGTATTTTGCAGGAAACTGTCAAACTCGCATTTGCCTGTCAATGTCAGGGTTTGACTGTCAAATAAAAAATCATAATGGCTGCCCGCAAGTTGATAGGTAAACTATAGGTAAAAATAAATACAGAGGCAATGAAAGAATTAACAAATAACAGAATGTCATTTTTAGAAATTTTAGAAATCAGGTGATCTCAACTGTTTTCGAATGTAAACTAACAAAGTGGCGGTTTCCATACTTGTAAAGCTGTACGATGGTATGTGTTCCAACAATTTCAACGCATTCTGCGGTTGTTAAGCGATCCATTTGCATAAATGCCTGAATTTAACTAAAACAAAAGATTTTTGGTTTGACATTTAAAGCCTTTGACAGTTGTACATGAAATGGTATACGAGGTATCTTCTTGAAAATCGTCGAATTACTATTAGGGAAGTTGCAGAGGATGTTGGCATATCAATCGGCTCATGCCATTCAATTTTCTCGAAATTTGTTCAGAAATTGCTAAATTTTGAACAAAAGCATTAGTGTCGCTCAGGAGTTGTTGAATGCCGCCAACAACGATCCGAGTTTGCTCAAATTGGTCATAATTCGTGACGAAACGTGGGTATATGGTTATGACGTCGAAACCAAAGCCCAATCAACCCAATTGAAGCCGCCAGGTGAGCCAAGACCGAAAAAGGCACGCCAAGTTCGATCAAATGTGAAGGTTTTGCTCACTGTTTTCTTTGAATACAATGGTGTGTGTCATACAGTTAATAAGGAATACTACAAGGAAGTTATGCAACGTTTGCGCTAAGCAAAAAAAAAAAAATTGTGGATTCTGCATCACTGTATTGCACCAGCTCACTCATCGATGCTTATTCGTGATTTTTTGGCAAAAAAAAAAAAAAAACCGTAATCACGCCCCAACCTCCGTATTCACCAGATTTGGGTCCCTTCGACTTTTTCCTATTCTTAAAACTAAATAAACCAATGAAATGAAAGCGTTTTGCCACAGTTGGTCCAAGAAAAAGTTGATGGCCATACCGAAAAGCGCATTTCAGAAGTGCTTCGATGATTGGAATAAGCGTTGGCAAAAGTGTATTATATCCGAGGGGGATTACTTTCAAGGGAACAAAATAGATATTGATGAATAAAAAAATTCTTTTCAAAAAAATTCAAAACTAACCTTTTAGTTTGAACACCTCGTATTAATTTAGGTCCGCAGTATGCAAGTAACAGAAGGAGAAGACATAGGTGAGCTGTGAACTGTATCATACAGCCCCCATACAACCATAGTTGATATATGAAGTTTTGGGTCAAAAATTCATCAAAAAGGCATCTACGAGTATGTTAAGAGCATGAAACTTGATATACTTTATTCGTAAGTTTAAAACAATATTGGAAATCAGCGAAATCGAATTTTGAAATTTGCAATAATTTTATATGTACATGAAAGGTATAAAGCCTTCGGAATGGCCCAAGAAAGCCCTTCTTTCTTGTTTTTTTTAGGATAGGTTGTCATCCAAGGTTTATCTAGTGTAGACAGGTGTTTTCCTGTGGGGATATGTAAAGTTTAAAGTTTATGCGGGCAATCCCGCTACGATTCAGGCCTTGGAGCAAAACATCACGCGTGTCACTCGCCAGTTACCAGTAGAAATGCTCGAACGAGTCATTGAAAATTGGACTCAACGGATGGACCATCTGAGACGTAGCCGCAGCCAACATTTGAAAGAGATAATCTTCAAAAATAAATGCCAAAGAACGTTCTTTCGAATGATAATAAACATTTCCCAATAAATTTGCATTTTCTGTTTTTGTTTTCTTTAAAAATTAGGGACCTCGAAATAGATCACCCTTTACATACTTGTAATCAGAGAAGTGCACCATGGAGGTCTGCCATTCTGCAATCAGTTTAGGTTCGTATGAGTGACAACTTTCCAGCTTTCGAAATTTTTCGACGCAGTACTCGAGTAGAAGAAGCAATTGGCGCACTATTGCCGACTCGGCTATAATTAAGCGGAAGAATAAGCTCTTACTATAAAATTTCCTAATGCGCGGTTAGTACAAATAGGAATAAAGGACCTTTTGTTCTCATCCTTTTCCTGCTCTTTTCATTTTCCAATTTCCTCTAAATTCAATTTCCGATTCCAAAGTCTAATTAAAAGGATATCCTGCCATTCGGGCACTACTTGCATAGCTACATGTTTGTTTGTGTATGTGTGTGTGCGTTTAAAAATAAACTCGCCCATGAACTTAGCTGAAAAATCTCTGCTTATTAGACGATTATTTCGGATGATACACAGGAATTCAGCACCGAACCTCCAACCACAAAATGCCATAAACAAATCACCATTGTTCTTTTAGCAGAATTTATGCCCACATACCACATACTCGTGTGCTAAGGTAAGAGCATTCGCAAGGCCAAGGCATGAAATTCTAAGCTTTTTCACCAAACACTGCATGGGACACCGGGCACCGCACACTGCTCATCCACCAACAACACGCTTTTGTGTTAATTTGTTAAAAGTTCGTCTGAGTCATGGTTGTGGCGTCCGTTCTCATTGTTGGTCTTCTGTGCTTCTGCTGCTGCTGCTTCTTTTTGCCGTTGTTGTTATTGTTGTTGTAGTTATTGTTTGCTAAGCTGTTAAAACAAATGAAGAATTTCCGGTGCTATGTGATTTAGCCACGTGATGCAGCCCCATGCAGCAATGACCAAAATGCCAGGTGCTGGAGCTAACGTTGTGTCCGTCCATTGTTTCGGTCCGTCCTCTGCACCTACGCTGCCGTCGTGCCGTTAGTCACAGCAGTCACAGTTGTTGGGGCGACGTCTATTGGCTAAGCCATGGCCAGGGTCAATGGTGTATGGGCACTGCACTGCACTGGCTTTGTGTTAAGGTGTAGAAATACCTAAATGAAATTTCCGTGTTCATTGTGCGCCTAACGGAAGTGCATAACTTATGCTTTATATGCATGCCACAAACAGTCGTATTGCACGTATGTAAGTGATCTGTTGATGTTGTTGTTTTTGGTAAAAGCAACACTGATGCTGGTGCTGCTGCTGCTACTGCTGCTGTTGCTGCTGTTGCTGCTGCCTGCCTACGCCATTACCAGTCGCCAGTGCATACAACACACACACACACACACACGCACATGTTGCATATTGTTCTATGAAATTTCTATTGTTGCTGCCGGGCTGTATCGAGCCATAACTGGGCCGGCGCTTGTACACTCCGACTACCTGGCACATTTGCGGGTGGCTTCAATAGCAGCCCAACAGCAGGCTGATCCACTGCTAATTTGTACGCCAGCTGTTAGCTGAAAAGCAAGCGCATACACACTCAGTCACAGTCACGAAGGTACAACGCTTGTGGGTGGCTTATGGCATTTGTTGTCATTTATTGTGGCTGCCCAGTTAAGCTACTTCTTTGTCTTCTTCTTCTTTTCCCACGGCACAACGCTGGTACTAAACAAGTATGATGCATTTCCACCTCTGTTGCTCATTTCGGTCCATTGGGCGTTGAAATGGCATAGCAAATGGGCTGCTGTTCGACTCTGCACCACAGTTGGTGGTCATAATTCAGTTACTGTTGCAACGTAAGCTATTTTTGTAAGTGCATGCAATAGTTATCTATCCGTATACTTGTAGTTGCGGGTGTGTGTGTGTGTGTGTACTCGTACTCGTTCATGTCTTCTCCGCCGGATGTTTGCTTGTTGTTGTGGCGCATGCATTCCAATATGAAAGCATAATGGCCACCAGCTCGTGCACTACTGCCGTCGTAACGGGCAGTTGGTCAGTTTAAGGGATTTCCAGTTGCTTCATCTTTCTACAAATAAACTTAATCCCCTTGTGTATGTATTAGATGGTAGTTATGGTTGTTGCAAGTCCACCAAGCTCGTCGTAGTGCATTTACTTAGAGACTCAAGGTTGGCCAAATTGCTGCGGATAATACACCCATGACTATGAAAAGGAGCTTATACAGAAATATATATCTATGTGTGTATGTGTGTGTTTGCAATGATTATTGACACACACACACACTCGCACTCACACATACACATAAAGGCAACATTTCAGCTTAGAGTGTTTGTGGGCGTTTTATAAATTCATAAATAATTTTCATTTGAATTATATGCTCAGTAGAAATACTCTTAAGCGCATAATAATGCTAGAAAATTTCTATTTATAGCTTATAGCGTTTTGAAATATTTATTATTTAGTACACATACACACACACACATACGTGTACATACATATAATGCTCTTATTTGCTGTTATTTTTGTTGAGCTTAGCACAAAATTTCTCTCTGTCGTCTGTTGTTTGCTTGCGGTTTTTCTGTTTATTGTCTCGAGTTGTTAGTGAAAATATGTTTGTTGTTGTTGCTGTAGAGAAAGAACATAAGCCATTTATCATAAGAAGAATCACAAGCCACACATAATACTATGTATATAAATGTGTACAAGTAGTAGAGATAAAATTTGGAATTTAGCTTAATTACTCACTTGAGAGCCATTTTTCAAAATTATAAAAATAGTTCAAGGCGAAAGGGGGTTTTGTAGAATATTAATGAAACTAGATTCTATACAAAACGGATTTTTGTAACTCTTATTCTGAAACGACGAGGGTGATGATTCTATGATTGTCCTATATATGCTGCTGCTAAGAGAAATTCGCTTCGATATAAATCTCCACTAATTATTAAAAAAAAATTTATATTTGAATGGAATTAATTAAGTTACTTATGCGTGCGGATGGGCGGCAGGTGGGAAACGTTTGAGAATAATAATAATAATAATAATAATCATAATAAAATGAGGCTATAGCTCAGTAGTCACTTGCTTCCTCTCCTTGCTTAAGTCGCCCATTTATTCCTGTCCTCCTATGTGGTGCAGAGCAGGAATAAAGGGTTATAAAATTGAGGGGGTTAGTTAGGAAAATCGATTTTTTTTTCTTTCAAATTATACATTATGGTCTCACAATTGTTATCTCGAAAGATTATGAGAGATAAACATTTCTAAATGCTCCATTTTCGTTCTCTAGTTGAAGCGTATATTTCAGTAAGTAAGGCATACTCAAAACTTAAAACGCTTTTATCTCAAAATTGCTTTTTCAAGTTGGCCGGAAGCATAACTCAAACAATTTAAAACCGATTATCTTGAAGTTTTAACAATATCTTCAGAAGTATATTATCTACAGAAGTATGTAGGATTTTTTTTATCTTGCATATCATTTTTTTTATTAACAAATTTCGAATAATTTTTTAGAATTTTTTCCTTTAGAGAGAAATAACTTTGTCAAAAATGTATATATAAAAAAAATCCTACGTACTTCTGTAGCTATTGCTATTTACAATCGGAAACCGTTCAAGAACTTATTAAAATAAAAAAATTAAAGGAGCTGTTGTGTGTCCGGCTGTGGTTCTCGAATGAATGGAGACATCCTATGGAGAACGCTGCATAGCCGCCATTTTTAATTAATTTTTCTTAAAAAATACTTATAAGCAGTTGATTATATGCATAATAAATGTCTTTGGTCACAAATCAGATTTATTTAATAATATTCCTGAAAAAAATCTCAAAAAGGGCTTACTTTGTAGTCCTCTGGAGTGGCCCAACCCTTAATACGGTGTGATAGCACTTAAAAATTACAATTTTTTTTATTTTAGTTTGATAAGTCAGTGGCCTTTCGAATAAAATAACTTGTTTTTCGGCAAATAAGCGTTTGGTTTCGCAAGATAGTATCCTTTTAGCTCTATACATTTAGTCGAGGGTATTCCCTCCAAATAAAAGGCCCTCAATTTAGGTGTTTGTTTCTGTGATGATCTCTTACCTCCCAGCCATTCTTCAGTTTTGAAAACAAGACCAATTTATGAGTATTTGCCATGGTGAATACATACGTTTGCGATAGTGCACTGTCCTGATGGAAAAATACTTTTTTTCGCAAAATGTGGTCGCTTCTGTTTCAAATCAACGTCGATATGTCCAAAAGCTTTGAATAACGCTTTGAATTTAGCATTTTTGAGGTGAATGACACCTCGTACATCCTAAAAAACTGTGGACATAACCTTGTTGGCCGATAGACCCATTGATTTACTTTGGTGTACTTTTACACTTTTACTCAGAGAAATCCACTTGATTGTTCTGTGATCTTTGAATTGGTGTTTTGGAGCAAGTTTCGTCTACGAATCGGCAAAAAAATTCGTTTGGATTGCGGCGGAGCATCGCCAGATACTTCATGTGTGAGCAATGGCGGCACCCATCGCGCAGATATCTTATTCCAAATATTAAAGTAAAAGGGGATCTACCCACTCAGTTTTGATGCCTACAGCCTCAGCCATCTTATGCACTTTTATTCTCTCAACGTCCAAAATCATCCCATGGATTTTGTCGATGATTTCTGGCGTTATGACTTCTTTAGGGCGACCTTGTACTGGTACAACCACAACGGAACTCAGTAATCTACTTTTTAACCATTGAGATCGACGGTGCAGAGTCCCCATAGTATTAACAAGTCTTTCCCTGGTTTCGGTAATGGCTTTTTACCGAAAAATAATTCTAAATCAGTATCCGAAAATCATTGTTTTCCAATTTTCGTTCAAATTCACTAGATCGTATGCCTTCAGTGGCTGTCAGACATAAACTAAGTAGCACAGCTCGCTCAAAACTTTAGGTCAGTCAGTTATTCGATAACAGCTTACGGTAGCAGTGTGGTATTTACGGATGTCATTGACGGTCCTTTGCGTAGTAGTGACGGCGAATATCGCAAACCATGAAACGTTGAGATGATAGAGATATACAATGTTAGTGACGTCCTCCAGCTAATTAAAAGACAGACAGTTAACTAGATCTTGTTGTCCGCATGACCAAAAATACTCAACTTTGAAAGTATTCGATACAATATGGCAGACGGAAGTAGAGTAAGATCACCAGAGAGAAAACGACTGATATCTTTGACTCGACTATACTCGTATAAGTGATGACCACGCCAATGAAAAAGAAGCAGATTTTGATTATCTCGTAACCTACCTCTAATCTGGTCGAATTTTTCTTATATGTACTCTATGCTACTCCAGACAAGACAAAACTTTTCTTCAAGATAATACTCGTCTACAAGTAGTAGATACAATGGAAAACTATTTAAAAACACTCGATTGGGAAGTTTTATCACTCGCGCCATCTTTAACAGACATTGAGGCCCTTCGACTATCATCTGTTCCGACTATGCTCTGTTCCAGTCAATGATACGTGCTCACATCATTTGAAGATACCAAAAATTGGGTTGATTCGTGAATAGCCTCCACAGATGAGGAGTTCTTCAGTAGTGGAATTTGTAGACTGACTGATAGATGGGAAAAAGTGTTTACTAGTGATGGAGGTTATCTACTTTTTTAAAGAAAAAAAAGAAAAGAAAATTCTAATTTAATGGGAAATGTTTATTATCATTCGAAAGAACATTCTTTGGAAATTTTTTTTTGGTGTTCTCTTTCAAATGTTGGCCGCGGCTATGTCTCAAGTGGCCCATCCCTTGAATCCAATTTTCGATGACTCGTTCGCCTAAATCGAAGTGACATTGTCAGCATAGACTTTAGACTTTACATATCCCCACAGGAAAAAGTCTAATGGTGTGATATAACACGATCTTAGAGGCCAGTCGATCAGCCCAAAACGTGAAATTATCTGCTCACCGAAGTATTCTCTCAATAAATCCATTGATTGATGCGATGTGTGGGACGTGGCGCCATCTTGTTGAAACCAAATGTCGTGAAGATTACTAACTTCAATTTCAGGCATCCAATAGTCGGTTGACATGGCGTGATGACGGTCGCCATTGACGGATACGTTCTCACCGGCATCATTTTTTAAGAAATATAGACCAATGATTCCACCGGCCAACTTGAATCTCTTTAGGTTGCTCTTCGTCCCAAATGCGGCAATATTGCTTGTTTACATACCCACTGAGCCAGAAATGGGCCTTATCGCTGAACAAATGTTGGAACTTTTCAAGAGCCCATAGAGCGAAGCGATGTCGCTTGAGAAGGTCAAGCGGCTTTAGTTCTTGCACAAGCTTTATTTTATATTTTCAATTTAAGATTTCGACGTAAAATGCGCCAAGTTGTTCCATACGGCAGTCCTCGTTGCTGCAAACGGGGCCGAATGGACTCACCATGGTCTTCGTGTACTCTCTGCTACGGCCGCTATATTTTCTTCACTGCGTGCTGGACGTGGTCTATTCGGTCGAATATTATCCAATAATGAATGCTGTCTCGCTCAGTAGGCCGATTATGTTGACCATAAGTTGAGCGAAGCGCGCGAAATACATTCTTTACAGAACGTGAATTTTCGTAATTAAGTTGAAAGATTTGTAAACGTTGTTCAGGCGTAAGTCTTTCCATGATGAAATGCCAAGCAAGATTGAACCAAAATAACATGACTTGAAACAAAGTCTATTTACAGTCATTTCTCGGCGATATCAACCTCTCCGAGAGTATACCCGATATGAAATAAAAAGCCCATCACTCCTTCGGCCAAACATCGCTTCAGCGCTAACGAAGCGCCAACTACAATTATAATATAGACAATTTTGTGCTTTCCGCTGTAGATTAAGTCTTTTGGGATTATTAATAATAGGATTTAAGATACTTTACACTTCCTGGAAGTTCAATAACTTCAACAATTTTCCCACTCGTTTGCTCTACTAACTACTTTGCATACATTAGCTGTGCTCATAAGCAGCTAAGCCTAATAACTTAATGCGTCCACATTCCCTATTATATTTTGTGTTTATTTGTCAACCACATAACCACAAACACACATGCAAATTGACCAGCTTACATGTATTAGATGCCGCAGGCGCTGAGAGATCAACTGTCTAAAGGCGGATATCGAGATAAACGCAGGCAAGAATATGCACATAAATTTATTTATAATTGTGTGCGTGCGTGCGTGTGTGTTTATATGACCTACTTGTATGCAACAATTAATCATGCAAGAAATGCCCAACAACCAATAAATAGAATATATACATATACACATACATATCTGATTAGCAACTAAGCGTCTGCCTCTATGGTAGTACTTCAGTTTGTTTGCATTCATTTGTGCTGAAGTTAGTAGTGACTTGATCTGATTGCTTGCTTTTTGTCCGCAAGTAACCAAAATTCGATTACGATACCCACAATTGAGCGCCCGACCACACAATCAACGCAGATTATATTAGTTGTTGTTGGTCGGTTGAACGGAAGGTCAGCCTCTGTTGGTTGGCTGGTTTAGTCACCTTAAGGACATTGCAAATGCTTATTAGCATAGCTAGTGCAAGTGTATGCGTACATTAATGTATGTGTGTGTGTGCATGCATATAATGCATGATTTGTTTGTTTGTTTGTTTGTATAGCATGCCTCAGGACACGAACGTCTAAGGTTGTTTGCATCAACAAATAAACCGATGCATTTATGCTAAGCAGGCCCAGTTGGCCCAAAAGTGTTAGTGGCAATTCAGCTTAGCTATGCAGACAAACAGTTATATACATACAAACATTGTAGAATAATTACTGTATGGCTAATAAGCTTTCGTAGAGGACTTCGAGTCTACCTCAATTTATGAACTCAACCCTCTTCTACCACAGATAATGCCTTAGATAGCGCAAAGGAAACCTTTGGTCTCGCGAATAAAAATAAAAAAACTCAGTCTTATTGCGCTGCTTCCGTCGTATCTACTAATATTTTATCTTATATAGGTTAGTAAGAGAACCTTTTAGGTATTGCAGCGCAGAACTGCAAATTCTTATGGGATTTTCCGCCAAGAATACATGGCGAATAAGACAGCATATGGTTGGTAGGTAATTGAATCAACAGCAGAACGAAAGCCTAAAAGTATGCAATGTATATTTCATGACTTCGTTTAAATGTCAAAGGCTGATCCAAGTAGGGGTACTTTCTTCAATACCCTTTTTTTGACAGATCACGCGAGAGTCGTGTCTTGCTGTCATGTTATCTTTGTTCAGTAGTTTTTTGCATTTCATCATGGAAAGAATTTACGCCTGAACAACGTTTACAAATCATTTAACTTTATTACGAAAATTCAAGTTCGGTAAAGAATGTGTTTCGCGCACTTCGCTCAACTTATGGTCAACATAATCGGCTTACTGAACGCACTATTCGCAACACCATCACCCATCTTGAGACCCAGCGTTCATTATTGGATAATATTTGCCCGAATGGGCCACGTCCAGCACGCAGTAAAGAAAATATAGCGGCCGTAGTTGAGAGTGTACACGAAGACCGTGGAGAGTTGAATCGGCTCCGTTCGCAACAACTCGGACTAACGTATGGAACGACTTGGCGCATTTCACGTCGAGATCTTAAATTGAAAGCGTACAAAATACAGCCGCTCAATTTTCCCAAGCGACATCGTTTCGTTTTATGGGCTCTAGAAAAGTTCCAAGAAGATCCAACGCTTTCGAGCCAAATTTTGTGCAGCCATAAGGCCCGTTTCTGACTCCCTTGGGTATAGAAACAATCAAAATTACCGCTCTTGGGGCAAAGAGCCAGCTGAAGAGATTCAAGAGCTGCCACTTCATCCAGAAAAACAACGGTTTGGTGTGGTTTGTGGGTCGGTGGAATCATCGGTCCATATTTCTTCGAAAATGATGCCGGTGAGAACGTAACCGTCAATGGCGACCGTTATTGCGCCATGATAACCGACTATTTGATGCCTGAAATTGAAGCTCGTGATCTCCTCCGCGACACTTGGTTTCACAAGATGGCGCTTCTTCTCACACATTGCATCAATCAATGGATTTACTGAGAGAACACTTCGGTGAGCAGATTATTTCACGTTTCGGGCGAAGATATCCCTGTGGGGATATGTAATGTCTAAAGTCTATGCGGACAATCCCCCAATTATATCTGAATTTTCTGTATTTTTTTCTTTAACAAATTAGGGAAATGGATCAGCCTTTATATAAAAAACTTGTAGAATAATGACTGAAAGACACTGGTCTGTTTTTTGTGTGTCAATTTTTGGATTGTAGGCTTCAGAGTCACTTATTGGTCAAGGATATAAACCGATCTAGTTTAGACACCCAAATTTTAAATGTTTTTCTACGGCCTGGAGGTCTTTTGATTCTGGTGGTTTGTCCACCTGATTCTTCCAACGGAGTGAAGGTCTTCCTCTTCCTTTGCTTCTGTCTGCGGGTACTCCATCGATTACTTTCAAAGTTGAGTGCCTTCATCCATTCGGACAACATGACCTAACTAGAGTAACCGCAGTCTCTTGATCCGTTGAACTATGTCAATGTTGTCGTATAACTTGTATAGCTCAACGTTCCACCGTCTGCGGTATTCGCTGTTGTCAACGCACAAAGGGTCTAAAATTTACCACCGCAAAACCTTTTTCTCGAAAATTCCAAAAGCCGACTCATCGTATGTCGATATCGTCCAGACATCTGCACCATATGTCAGGACAGGAATGATGAGTGACTTGTAGAGTTTGATTTTGGTTGGTCGAGAGAGGACTTTACTTTTCAATTGCCTACTCAGTCCCAAGTAGCACCTGTTGGCAAGAGTGAAGCTGCGTTGGATTTCCAGGCAGACACTGTTGGTGTTGTTGATGCTGATACACGAAATTAGCTATGACTTCGATGTTATGACTGCCAACAGTGAAGTGGGAGTCAAGACGCAAATGTGATTACTGTTTATTTGATGGCAGGATATATTTCGTCTTGTCCTCGTTAGTTATATTCTGCAAAAAAGCTGATGCTTGCACCTTGTCAGTTCTTCGCCGCTTCGTATTTTAATAACTTCATCATAGTCCGGTGATCGAACGGACTGCTCTCGTCTCGGTGTCAATTCGTCGGAGGCCAGAAAATGGTTCTATGTAGCACCAGATTCGTAGTCACAAAATACCAACAAGCTCCCTTGTATGACCTTTCGCATAAGCGCACTCTCATCATTCTGCTACTACTGCAGTCGAACGAAGAATAACCCTTTTTTTAATTAAAAAAAAAACAAGTTCAGAAAGCTCTGCTTACAAGCACTTCAAATTCTAAACGAAGTGAGAAATTCAATTTTTATAGCTTCAATATCAAAATAAAAGAAAAAATATTGTGTATGAAATATTAGTAACCCCTTTGGTCCTTTCACACAGGATCAACGAAACGTTTGAATGTTGACAATTGAAATTGAAATGCCTTTTTTATGTTCGAAAATCTCCAACAACATCCGCCAATCAATTGTTGCGTCCGGGGAAAAAGACGAGAGAAATATCGAAAGAAAAATGACTATCCATTTAAGTGGAAAATTGTGCAAATTTTGCAAATTGGCCTTGAGCGTTGGCGCCACTGGAGATAAATCCCATGCGGGTGTTCAATACTTCATCAACTCTCTCGCTCTCTCTCTCTCTCTCCACTATGACTGCGCGACTGTGCGACCATGCGACTGTGTGATTGAGTGCGAGCCACAACAAATTGTATGCAATTAGCAGAATGCCATAATATGATGCCGATGCATGCATACGAGTGAGTGCATGGATCAATAGGCAGGCAGGCAGATGGCAATTGCACACACTCACCAACTTATTCATATGTATGTGTTTATGTATACATGTGTGTGCATTCAAATATGGCTTGAAATTGCTGGTGGCGGATGCACTCATATCTATAAGTACTTCCAGCTCATTAGCGGACTACAGATCCATAATAATGCGTCAGCAATTTATGCCTTAGTATCCGCCCAGCTATTGCTGGCTTTACTTGTTGTTCGTGTTGTAGTTGTTGTTGTTGTTGTTCGTGCTGTTCGTTGCATGTAGCTGCTGCTGCTTGTTGCTATTGCTGATGCTGCCATAGCTAATTTGAATTATTCATTCGCACTGTTAGTACGCCTCTGAGCTTCTAGTCCGGGGCAGCCATTGAATTTTGGTACGTAAAACATTCAATACACACATATAACCTGTCGCTGGCTAATCTTATGCACAACAATAATTTTCAATTTATCCTTATGGCACATAAATTTTGGCAGAGTTTCTACTGCTACATGCTCAAATCCCTCCACACAGCGCTCATGACGCACATGACTAATTGAATCAACGCATGGCAATATGCGTTTGTGTGTGGGAGGGAGTGAGGGAGTGTGGGAGTGTCGGTGTATGGGTATTTGGGTGGTGTTGTGTGGGCAGTGCTAGGTTTGATGCATGATGGGGCAGCGCGTGGCAACACAATGAGATAACACAATACACATAAGTATGTATGTATGTATGTATGTGCGTATTGTTCAACAATACCGACGACCACAACAACAGTTATATAAATGGCAACAAACAACAACTGCAACTACAACAATAACAACCACACAAGCACTTCATAATACAATACAAAGTCGACCGAACAAAGCTCAACACAGCTCAGCCCAACCAATGAGCTAGCCAACAATACAATGACAATAATAATAACAAAGGGCAAATGCAATAAAAGACGCAATAACAACAACAACAACATTCAGCAATGAGTACAACATCAATTGCAGCAGACAATGTTGAATGCTGATACCGAGTTCGGTTATTGTTGAGTGCGCTTAAGAGCTTGGCGTGTGTAAGTCTTGAAATGGCGCACAACTCGATGGGTGAAGGAGCGCTGCGGCGGCTGTAACAGCGATACTGACGGCAATGATCCAAATTGTTGCAATTAATTAGCGAAATGACTGGTGAAGCGCTGGCGTTGCTGATAGCAGTAGCGAAAGAGTTGGATTACGTTGTACATCACACATACGTGCTGCATACAAAGAATTGCATATATTTACATATATACGTATATAAAATGTATGTCTACATTAGGGATGCTGAAAAAGCCCATATTTTCTAAAACGATTCAGCAGCTCGTAGCCCAATTTATGAATATTTTCCATGGTGACTACACACGTGTGCACCCGTGCATTGTTCTGATGGAATAGAACTTGCTATCGTTTCTGCCTCAAATCAATATCGAATCCGTCCAAAAGTTCTGTAGAATTTTACTCTCTTCAATGTAAATGACACCTCGTGCATCCCAAAAAACTATGACCGTGATCTTGTTGGCCGACAGACCCACCTTGGCCTTTTTCGATACACTTTCATCCATAGAAACAAACTGTCTTCATTGTTGTTTGGTCCCTGGTGTGGTATGGTGAATCCATATTTCGTCTACGGTCATGAAACAGCGCAAAAATTTGTTCAGATTGCAGTTGAACATCGCCAAACACTCCTTTGAAATGGTAACACGGTTGCGCGTATGGTAGTGTGGCAGCGGCACCCATAGCTCTGAATGCTTCTTTATGTGCAAATATTCATGTAAAACTTTATGTACCCAAATTGAGATGCCTACAGTCTCAGCCACCTGACGCAAGTTTGTTCTCCGATCGTCCAATATAATTTTAAGGATTTTATCGATGATTTCTGGCATGACCACCTTTTTGCATGAGGAAGACTCTCAAAAATGTAACTGATGGAACAAATGTTGGCCGCGGCTACGTCTCAGATGGTCCATCCGTTGAGCCCAATTTTCGATGACTTGCTCGAGCATTAAGACTTGTACCCACAGGAAAAAGTCTAACGGTGTGATAACACACGATCTTGGTGACCAATTGACCGGCCCAAAACGTAAAATTATCTGCTCACCGAAGTGTTCTCTCAATAAATCCATTGAATGATGCGATGTGTGAGAAGTAGCGCCGTCTTGTTGAAACCTAATGTTGCACAGCTCATGAGCCTCAATTCCAGGCATCTAATAAGCGGTTATCATGGCGCGATAACGGTCGCCATTGACGGTTACGTTCTCACCGGCATCATTTTTGAAGAAATATGGACCGATGATTCCACCGGCCCACAAACCACACCAAACTGTTGTTTTTTCTGGATGAAATGGCAGCTCTTGAATTCTTCAGGTTACTATTCATCCCAAATACGGCTTTTTTGCTTATTTGTATACCCATTGAGCCGGAAATGCGCCTCATCGCTGAACAAAATTTGGCTCGAAAACGTCGGATCTTCTTGGAACTTTTCAAGAGCCCATAGAGTGAAGCGATGTCGCTTGGGAAGGTCGAGCGGCTTCAGTTCTTGCACAAGCTGTATTTTTTACACTTTCAATTTAAGATCTCGACGTAAAATGCGCCACGTCGTTCCATACAGTTGCTGCGAACGGCGCCGAATCGACTATACACGGTCTTCGTGTACACTCTCAGCTACGGCCGCTATATTTTCTTCACTGCGTGCTGTTCGTGGTCCATTCGGTCGAATATTATCCAATATTGAATGCTGGGTCTCAAGATGGGTGATGGTGTTGCGAATAGTACACTCAGTAGGCCAATTATGTTGACCATAAGTTGAGCGAAGTTCACGAAGCACATTCTTTACAGAACGTGAATTTTCATAATAAAGTTGAATGATTTGTAAACGTTGTTCAGGCGTAAATCTTTCCATGATGAAATGCCAAACAATACTGAACAAAAATAACATGATAGCTTGACGGGACTCACACGTGATCTGTCAAAAAAAAAGCTATTGAAAAAAGTACCTCTTCTTGGATCATCTTTATAAGAGCACACAACTGCTGGCATATGACAAGTACATCGATATTATTAGCCTCAAAAACCGCATCGTTAGCGCGGCTTTCGCTAGAAGGTGAAAGAAGCAAAGCGTATGGATCTGATAGTGAACTGCTCGAGGAAAAAACTGCTGCCATACAACAAACAGTCAATGAGTTCTCGTCTTTGCTCTCACGTCACTATTGGAAGTCATAACTCTCAAGAGGTATCGTCTATCTAGGAACAACATTAACAATGTCAGTCGTGAAAACCTTGAAATCACCCTTTTCCTGTTTTTTTTTTTACTTCATAAATTTCATGTTTTCGTCAGGTGGCAACCTTCCCACTCTTCTGTTGCTTTGAATTTCACTGTTATTTCGGAGCACACTAATGTATTTGGTATTGTTTTTACAAGCTGGAATTGATATGCTATTGTTGCTGTTGTAATTAGTATTATCTAAATGTCAGACAGATGATTGAAATTGTACAATTGATAGATACCCTACACATACACACACACACATATGTATGTATAATATTTGAAAAAAAAAGTCACACGCCAAGTATGCAATTCATTATTCATCACTTGTTGTTAGTACAAAATTATTTTTAATCGCGTTGCCAACTACATGAACAGCATAATTTGAATGCATAGAGGCCGGTCAAATTTAGCCGTCAAAATGCAGCACAACATTTAATCTCTCAACCACTTAACTATGTCCACTAGACATAAGCATGCACTTAGTTCTCGGACGGGTTTCACAGACACTCCCGGGCGCACAATGTGCACTCCACTTGTCTGTCACTCAATTGGATCGCCCGCCCTCTTCCATTTATCAACCACATTTGCATGACAAATTTGATCATTTTAATGTGACACATTTTGTTGCAATATGCATTTTTAGCAGTGTCGTTGTTGTTGTTGTTGTTGTATGCAGTATGAGCTGCATATTTCTGTGGTCATTTCATTGCTGCAGCAGGCAAATCTCGAAACAATTATGAATGTGAATCGAATTTACATATATTCACACAAATGTGTGCGCTTTTGCAGATAAATTTGAGATTATTTGGTATTTACGGGCGCATGATATTGAGGCACGAACTTTGTTGTTGTTGTTGTTGTGGAAGATTAGTAAATCCCTAGAAAGAGTACTTTAGGAATGTGCAAAACAACAAAAATATTATTATTTTTTCAGTAATCACAGCTGAGCTAACAGCACATTTATTAGACTCCCAGACTTATGAATTAAAAATCAAATCATCAATAACCTACAAGAAAATGTTCTTCGAGTTAACAAAACGGTGTGTAGAGAGAATGCTTAGAGTCGCGGTAAGGTTCCAGAAGAGTATGTATACCCAGAGCGGCTAAAATGAATAACGAATTTCAAAAATGTCAAAGGATCACACCAAGCAAAATCAAAACAAGAAGATGCATAGCATTGACCTTAAGCGCACCATATCCAAGCGCCACGTATACCACGCTGGGCCTGGGGTTAAGTTACCTGCAGTATCTGTAAAGGCTTATTTTAATGTGGTAGAGAGATAGTAGAAGCACTATGCAAGTGGGTAATCCGAAAATTTGCGAAGAAAAGAAAAGTTTTTTTTTTGTAAACCAGAGCATATGGGCATCCAAGACAATGGCAAAGCCGATAAATAAGTCATTCAGATCAATATATCAGAGCAATAGTACCGTAAGTCCAACAAGCTTTGGTAGCAAAATGCACCATATCAAAAGTTAAGTGCAAAACATAAAACACGAAGTTAAATAAGTACCTACTAGCGACTAAGTGGTCATACTCTAGGTTGCTGATAGGACTATTGAAAGAGGATTTCATGTAGACGTCGCAGGCATTCAAATAAAGTTTGATTGAGGAAACCAAGTGTAGTGAATGTAGGGAGACTGTGAACTGAACTATTCAGGGAAAGTTTGGGAGGTTTTATTTCACGAGGAGAAATTGCAGGACCTTCTCTCAGCAATGGAAATATTTTTGCTTCAATTTGTTAAGAGAAAAGCAAAGTTATTTCAACTGGAAGGAGTCTGAAGTGTATCTGGTAACGCTATGGACGTTATATCGTCTATATGAAACTCTTAAATGGATCGCGCCGTTCAACCTGACCTAACCTAACTATAGGTATGACTTATATTATGCAAAATATGTATCTTTTTGCTCTCGGGATCATTCACAGATACAGACAGGATAAATTATACAAGAGCAAATCTTGGTATTTACATAAGTAAATGTAACGAATTGGAGGATGGGACGAAGTTCGGTTATTAAGTTAGTTACTTTTGAATAAAACATATTTTTTTTTTTGGTAAATAAGCGTTTTATTTCTCAACATAGTCTTATTTTAGCTCTATACACTTTATCCAGTGTTCTTGCAATTTTTTTTATTCCTACCAAATAATAAACTTTTTTTAAGACTCTCAAAATAGGCGTCTGTTTCTGTCATGAGCTCTTCAATTGACCCGAATCTCTTATCGCCCAGCCATTTCTTCAAGGTAGTAAATGAAAATTATTCCATGCGCATACCAAAACACAGACGCCATAACCTTGGTAACCGACTGTTGCGTTTTTTTCACGCTTTGGAGCGGGTTCATCGTGTGCAGTCACGGGGATGACTGTCGATTGGACTTCGGAGTGAAATGATGGAGCCGTTTTTCATCCATTGTCACATATCGACGCAAAAAACTCGGGTTTATTGCGTTTGAACATCTCCAAATGCTGCTTCGAATCATCAACTCGTCGTTGTTTTTTGTCATAAGTGAACTCGAGCGGCACAGAATTTGCACAGAGCTTTCTTATATCCAAATATTCGTGAATGATATGATGTACGTGCTCAGTTGATATATTTAGAGGGCCTGGCATTTCATTCAATCTCAATTTATAGTCAATCAAAATCATTTTGTGAATTTTTTTTTTATGATTTCGTTGGTAACAACCTCTTTTGATGGTTGATTCTCCTGAGGCGGTGTCCGGGAACTCGTCATCAATCGTCATCAATCCAAGCAACATTTCATCAACAAGCGAATTTCCTTTTTATCCTTTTTTCACAAAAAAAAAGTCCGTACTCAAAAGGCTATACTTCACTAAGTAATGATCCCACAGCTGTCAAATTTCTACACGCGCCCTTTGAAGGTTAGGGCTAACTAAAAATCAATAAATAATTTTTTGTAGCGCCATCTATGTGCCAGGCCGGGGACTTTCCAATTGATCTGTTGTTTTATTCAAAGCCTGAGGCAGGCACGGAAAATACAGATCTATTGCATTTATTTTCGTATTTAAATAAGGAGATGAGAAATACAAGTAACATAGAGTGCCTAAAAGTATGCTACAAGTCATTAAGTAGAGAGTACGTATACTCATCCAAGATTTTTTCAATCAATGCAGTGCAGAAATGATTTAAAAATTATATTTCAATAAAAAAAAATCGTACTGTCCTCAATTGTTCAATGAGTAGAATGTTCCTAACACCCTTCAGAGATAGAATTCGCAATGCTATGGCAAGGGCTTGAAGCACTAATTGTTGCTTTAAAAACTTAAATAAGTATTTACCTCATTCAGCAATCCTTATGCCACCTGCAATTGCCAATAAATATTTGCATAGTCAAAGCGGAAATCCGCGCCTTTCAGCATGCAGTTCGCGCAAAGTTAACCTTATTTACCAGATGCTGTGCGCATTATTACTCATTTGCTGATGCAATAATTCAACGCTGCCAACCGCCGCGCGCTCTCCGCCGAAAATCCTTTTTTCCCCACCCTCTTCCCACCATTTGCCTATCGCGCAGCTCAATTTCGCCGCGTTAAGCCAATAAATCTTCAGGAAAGTTTATATCAAAGAATATAAGAATTAAAAAAAAAAAAGAAAAAAAAAAGAAGTAAGGCGTAAGAGAAAAAGGGAAAATTGGTGAGAAATAAGGAAAATAAAATCTAAAAGAGAAATGGGTGTCGCAATTGAAATTAATTTCCTCAAAACGTAGGGAAGCAGAAGAAGAGGTGGAAAAAAACGGCTGCCAAAAAGTATGCTGCACAAACAACAAGCAACAACACGCTGCAGCGAGTCTGCCATAAGCAAAAAAAAAACGACACATATATATAACGGGTGATCCATTTCGAGGTTCCCTACTTTAATAAAGAAAAAAACACAGAAAATTCAGTTTTAATGGGGAATGCTTATTACCATTCGAAAGAACATTCTTTGGTATTAATTTTTTGAATATTATCTATTTCAAATGTTGGTCGCTGTTACGTCTCAGCTGGCACATCTGTTGAGTCCAAAATTCGATGATTCGTTCAAGCATTTCGACTGGCAACTGGAGAATGACACGCGTGATGTTTTGCTCAAAGGCCTGAATCGAAGCGGGATTGCCCGCATAAACTTTAGACTTTACATATCACCACAGGAAAAAGTCTAACGGTGTGATACCACACCATTTTGGTGGCCAATCGACCGACCCACAACGTGAAATTATCTGGTCACGGCAGTGTTCTCTCAAAAATCCATTGGTTGATGCGATGTGTGGGAAGTGGCGCAGTCTTGTTAAAACCAAATGTCGCGGAGATCACGAGCTTCAATTTCAGGCATCAAATAGTCGGTATTATGGCGCGATAACGGTCGCCATTGACGGTTACGTTCTCAACGGCATCATTTTTGAAGAAATATGGACCGATGATTCCAGAGGCCCACAAACCACACCAAACTTTTCAAGAGCCCATAGGGCGATGCGATTCTCTTGATAAGGTCGAGTGGCTTCAGTTCTTGCATAAACTGTATTTTGTATGCTTTCAATTTAAGATCTCGACGTAAAATGCGCCCATTCGTTCCATACGTCTATCCGAGTTGCTGCGAACGGCCCCGAATCGACTCCACACGGTCTTCGTGTACACTCTCAGCTACGGCCGCTATATTTTCTTCACTGCGTGCTGGACGTGATCTATTCGGTTGGATATATTATCCAATAATGAATGCTGGATCTCAATATGGGTGATGTTGTTGCGAATAGTAAGCTCAGTAGACCGATTATGTTGACCATAAGTTGAGCGAAGCGCGCGAAACATATTCTTTACAGAACGTGAATTCTCGTAATAACAAACAATACTGAACAGCTTGACATGACTCGCGCGTGATCTGTCAAAAAAAAAAAAGAAAGGCTATTGAAAAAAGTACCTCTACTTGGATCACTCTTTACATATATGTATGTACATGTATATTTAAACTGCGAAAAGCTGCTGCAGCCAAAACGCGTTGAAGCGACGCCCAAAACTTTCTACCGCTTATTCGCACCTCTAGTGCGCAGCCTTTGCTTGCCGGTGGCTTCCCTTTGCTTACAACAAACAGCGTGTTGTTGGCAAGTGTTTTTGGAACTTTTCGTTCACACGTTGCAAGCATTTATGCATTTTGCAAACTTTTTGCTGATTTCTCAGCAATTTTTCTTTATTTTTTCGCCATTTATTTCTATTTTATTTTACATTCATTTGCTGCTCACCTCACAAAAAGTGACGATTTATTTTGCTTGCATCAACCCGCCACATTGCCACGCGCTCGCTAACATTCTTTCGCGGCTGTGTAGACTTTCCCCTCATTTCTTCACTACTTTTTGCCTCCACTGACTGTACAATTCACCAAGCGCAGTGCTGCATTCGATTTCGATTCGGCTCAACTAGAAACGCATTTCAAATGCAAAATGACATTTTCACTATCAAAACGTACAAATCCAATCGATTGCACCAACACAAGTACAACAAACAAGCATACACACACACATTCACACACTACATCTTATTACATTTGTTTGTTTGTTTGTTTGTTGTTTTTGTAATGCGCAGCAATGCCACAAAATTGAAAAGGAATTGATTTTGATTTCAAAGCTCTGGAAGGTGGAGACCTCGAAGTCGAAGCTCAGTGGCAGGCGTAAACGTCGACGCATTGCGCTTACTTTAGCTGGAGCCATTGAAAAACGCTCATAAATTATCGCATTGCGTTGAGGTTAAGTAGATGATGTTGTTGCGCTTCGCGTCGTTGCCAAAGAAGTGTGAATGCAAAAGTGCTAGGTTTTGATTCTCTACTTCTTCTTCTTCCTCCTCCTCCTCCTCCTCCTCCCCCTCCTCCTCAGTTTTCTGATTGCAGCAATGCGAAAATGACTTTTGATAGCGAAAATTGATATTTTCCTTGGGAGTGGATGTGATGTATGCATTTGCACACAATCAACTCAACACATCGGTAGTGTATATATATGTATGTATGTGTATGTGTTTGGTTTCATTTTCTAAGGCCATTTAAGCTCTCGAAATATTTAACTAACATTGACGTGAAGTTTGTTTAAACTTTTTCAATGAAAATGTCAGTGTGGAGAGATATTGAAAACTTTTTGTTGAAAAAAAATAATATATATTGAAAATATCTGGGCGCGTTTTCGTTTTAAATAAAATGAATTTGTGATTTGAAGAAGGCGAAATTTTGCACGTGAAGAAGTCCATAAGCACGGTTATAAGTTCAGAACATTGATATTTTCTTGAATTGTTGTAATCGTAAAGGTTAAGATTCGTGAGAAACGAATTACGGAAGAAATATTCTATAAACCAGAGCCACAGAAAGAAGTGTATCAGTATAGTGTTTAGAAGAGAATGAAGTGTATTTCGTTAAGCTATGGACATTGTAAAGGGTGATCCAAGTAGAGTTACTTTTTTCAATAACCTTTTTTTAACTGATCACGTGTGGGTCGTGTCAATCTGTCATGTTATTTTTGTTCATGTTGTTTGGTATTTCATCGCGGAAAGACTTACGCCGGAACAACGTTTACAAATCACTCAACTTTGTTACGAAAATTCACGTTCTGTAAAGAATGTTTTTCGCGCGCTACGCTCAACTTATGGTCAACATAATCGGCGTACTGAGCGCACACCATCACCTATCTTGAGACCCAGCATTCATTATTGGATAATATTCGACCGAATAGATCATGTCCAGCAGGCAGTGAAGAAAATATAACGGCCGTAGCTGAGAGTGTACTTGAAGACCGTGGAGAGTCGATTCGGCGCCGTTCGCAGCACCTCGGACTGACGCATGGAACGATTTGGCTCATTTTACGTCGAGATCTTAAATTGGAAGCGTACAAAATGCAGCTTGTGCAAGAACTGAAGCTGCTCGACCTTCTTAAGCGACATGGCTTCGCTCTATGGGCTCTTGAAAAGTTCCAAGAAGATCCGAAGTTTTCGTGCCAAATTTTCTTCAGTGATGAGATCCATTTCCGGCTCAATGGGTATGTAAACAAGCAAAATTGCCGCATTTGGAACGAAGACCAACCTGAAGAGATTCAAGAGCTGGTATTTCATCCAGCCATTTCATCAAACCGTTTTTTTGTGGTTTGCGGGGTGGAATCATTGGTCCATATTTCTTCAAAAATGAAACCGCCATGATAACCGACTATTTGATGCCTGAAATTGATGTTCATAATCTCCGCGACATTTCATTTCAACAAGACGGCGCCACTTGACACACATCGGGGAGCATATAATTTCACAACCTGGCCCATTCTCTTGGCCATCAATATCGTGTAATAGCACATCGTTAGACTTCTTCCTGTGGGGATGTGCAAAGTCCAAAGTCTGCGGACAATCCCGCTTCGATTCAGGTCCTGGAGCAAAACATCATGCGTGACATTCGCCAGTTAACAGTAGAAATGCTTGAAGGAGTCATCGAAAATCGGATTCAACGGATATAAATACCATCTGAGACGGAGCCTCGGCCAGCATTTGAAAGAGATAATCTTAAAAAAATAAATGCCAAAGAAAATTCTTTCGAATGATAATAAACATTCCCCATTAAATTTGAATCTTCCTTGTTTTTTCTTTAAAAAAGTGGGAGACCTCGAAATGGATTACCCTCTATATAATTACTTAGAGGTGAAGAGGATCTATTACCCGCTCGTAGAAGCTAGTTGCGAGGTCCTACCCTCTACCTTTACTACCTGTATATAGACGGACGTATGCGATAAATATAAAAACGAATTTAAAATGCATTAATTTTTTGTGAAGGACGCCGGCATTCCGACGCATAAATTATTGCTACAACCCGGGGTACATCATAGAGTATATTTTTCTAGGTACTCATCGTGGTTATGTAGGAGGGTTCCGTATTTACGATTTGGAAAATTTGGCTGTTACCCGTTATTTTTGTTGCTGTCAATATCCGCGTACAATTGCTGGTACATTTGGTAGGCGTAGAGAATGCATTTTATTACCTCAGATTTCGCCTCCGGTTATAGGAGTAGACTTTTCGCGTGCAAATACACAGTTACCGCCCGCTGACCGCTATTAGCACGGGCACCTCGTCAACTTGGCTCGGATTGGCATTGGTGCGGCTATCGTCACACTTAGTGCAATCAAAAGAAGGACATACATCGAAGGTTTATTCCTCCATATCCACATTGTGGGATTTAGGTTTGAGGTTGTGGGAGGTTTTGATTTAAGTGTTACGAAGACTGTGTTACACTTTGCGTTGTCATTGGGGATGCATCCAATACTAAAGGATTATCCATTTAGTAGTTTCGAAAGTACAGTGCTGTATATTGAAATCTGTCAAACTTAACTGTCAAACCAAACCTGTTTCGTTTTAGTCAAAAACGCTTAACAACCGCACAACCGTTAAAATTGTAGAAACCTACTACAAAAATGGTGATTCAAACGGAGGAGATTTTGGTGCACATAATCGTCCAATTAATGAAGCCATTGGTATCATTTTAATTAAATTTGAAGAGACAGGATCAGTTACAGATATTGTAAGGCCTGTGCATCATAGTTTTGCTCGTTCCACCTCAAATATCGTTGCTGTAATTGACAGTGTAGCCGAAAACCCGAATGTGTCTATTTATCGACGTTATTAAGAGCAAGGACTTTCTTACGGCACATTATGACGTATTTTGCACTTGGCCTCACACCTGCATCTATATACAGCCGTAGTTCCATCGATTGGGTGCTTGAGCAACAATCCTCAACTAATTGAAGAGAGGCCATGAGACTCAAAAAAACTTACTGTCTGGTGCGCCCTTTGGTCCGGCAGTGTGGTTGGACCTTATTTCAGTCACTGTCAATTCGGAGCGTTATGTTCGTACGATAACCGACTTTTTTTTGGCCTGCAATTGAATAATACGATTCAGACAATATGCGGTTCCAACGATATGGTGCCACATGTCACACAAAACGAGCGAATATGTCTTTATTGCGATATCTTGGCTAAGTCATTGGCCACCGATGGATTTTTTTTTGCAGGGCTATTCGAAATACCGTGGTTATTGGGGTAAACCTTTATCTCTTGAGCACTTGAAAATCAACATTCGTCAAGGTAAACTGAGATACCGCCTAATATGTGCCAAAAAGTAATCGAAAACCTTCTCAAATGGATCGAATTTCCTAAAATTCATGAGGCGGTCATTTAATAGTATTCCATATATAATGTCAAGGTTCAAACTTAATAACAAGAAAGGAATTTCATAAAAAAAGATTAAATTCTCAACTAAACTGTAAACTGTTGGTACTTCGTATTTATTTAGATTGAAAATCAAATCAATAGCAAAATTGTGGGTTTAAGTAAGTAAAGGGTTTTCCAATAGGGATGATATGATTTCTAAGTGTCCTTCGGCCATTTTTAATATGTCCTGATCTGTAATTTTTTTCATTGTATTCAGTAGTGTTTACAATTTCATTTATGGACCACCATAAACGTCGTGAAGTAGCTAATTTTGCCTTGGAACAGCTTGAAAACGATAACGATTTTTTTTAACAAAATCATCTTCTCCGATAAGGCTTACTTTCAACTGAGTGGTGCGGTAAATAAACAAAACTGTCGAATCTGGTGCGAAGAAAATCCACAAACTGTTCATGAGCAACCGTTACATTCACCTAAATTGACAGTTCGGTGTGGTTTTTGGTCTGCTGGAACCATTGGTCCGTACCTCTTTCGAAATGAAGCTAGTAGCACCGCTACTGTCAATGGAGAGCTGTGTAGATCGATGATAACCAACTTTTTATGTTCACAATTGGAAGAAGTTGATCTTAACAACATCTGGTTCGAACAAGACGGCGCTACGTCTCACAAAGAACGTGCAACAACCGAATTATTGCGAGAGAGGTTTGGAGATTCGATTATTTCAAGAAATTGTGACATTGTGAATTAACACAATTAGACTACTTCTTGTGGGGTTATTTGAAGTCATTGGTCTTTCACAATAAACCCGATTCTCCTCAAGCTTTAAAAGTCAATATTGAACGTGCTATTCGTGACATACGACTTAATTTAGTGGAAAAAGTGCTCAAAAATTGGGTTCATCCTTTAACTGCAAAAGAAGTCGTGGATGCCATTTGAATGATGTTATATTCAGAAATAAATTGTATCGGTTGAACTTCACATTAAATAAAAAATATTTGAATTTCCGTGTAACAATTAGAGTTTTTTTTTTAAAGAAATCAAAAATTACTCAGAAATTACTCTTTTTGGAAAACCCTATACCAGTACGAGTATCGAAGAGTGGAGCAAACTAAATTTCTCTAACAGAATTTATAATTAAAAAATATTCCATTAAATGTAACCAAATGCAGTCCACCAACAAAAACCGCATTTAAGGACCTCAGTACAGCATAGAGCCCTTTGTATATGAATCAAGTGCACTCAACAAAGATTTCTATTTAGACTTGGTAAGTTAAAATATATAAAGAGAATTTCTCAATTACTTTGCTACTGTACGAAAAGTGTACACATTTCGTGTTGCAAGTGATTGCAAAATGCCAAAGAAAATTTTCATTTCAATGAAATAATTTCCATTTAATGGCTCTAACGTGCCTACACACTGCTTTGTAAGTGTGTATGAAGGCATGTGTGCCATGTGTGTTGTAAGGAGGAGCATACATGGGCATACAGTTGCATGTGCAAATGCTTAATCGAATGTGGCACGAGGCATAAAATAAAATGAAATAAAATCAAAATGTTTATTTGCGCTTTTTTCCCAATAATAATGGCTGATAAATGGCAAAGGCCTGTACTCGTATGAACGAAACAAACGAAATAGAAAAAGGCAAGCTCACATATGCTCATACATTGTGCATTGCGCCAGAGCAAAAATAAAAGAGAGAAAAAAATTATTAAAGGCAAGTTATGCGCCAAATGCATTTTTACCCATTGTGGCATGCAACGTTAACAACAGGCGACATATTGTGGTGCTATTTTTGTGTATTATTGCTGTACGTTCCACCGCCACTACATACTGCTATCGATATTGTTGCTGCAGCAGCAGCAGCTGTTGTTGTGGCTAAGCATGTTAAAATATGCCGCAACATTTTGTGGCATGAAAAACACAAAGCCATCTAATATTGCTTGTTCCCAAAGCCGTTGCGTGTTTGCGTGTGTGTGTGTGTGTGTGTGTGTGTGTATACAAAAGATACGAAAATGTGCAAAAATATTGCGGTTAACAAATACAAGCGCATACACATGCGCATACTCATATATATATATATAAATAGCGAAAAAGTCAAATGTGTATAGGCATTCCTTTGCTGCTTTGCAATGCATTGATACGCAGCGGTGGTGAATGTGGTTTTTGGCAAAACTATTTGCACCGCAATCGAGCTAAGACAGCTACAGCAGCGCTGTAAAGTATGCAATGGAAAATTATTTGTGCCCTTTTGGTTCCTTTTGTCTTTGGATTTTCGATTTTTTGAAATACTTGGGTAATTTTCCACCCAAATGATTGTTGAATAAGATATTTGAAGTTCGTTTTTATAACAGTTACTTTCGATTGTGATAAAATTTTTAAGCTACGGATGAAAAATTTTAATTTTGTACTAAAAAAGATTTTTGATTTAAAAAACAAAACTAAAAAAATAAAATAAAAATAAAATTAAAAATAATTAAGATAATAAAATAAAAAAAATAAAAAAATTAAAAAAAAAATGAAGAAAAATATCTGCATCTTTTGTCAGTAGAGAGTGGTTCTAAGCATAAACTATATTGCGGTCTCTTGCTCATCTAAGTTTCACTTTTTCTACTCCAAATTCCAAAAATTCATTCTGCCAGATGTTCGAGTGTAAAAGTAGAATTTAAATTTAATTAATTTTTTTTACATTTTTTAAACTCATCGATCCGCTGCATTCTTCAGGTGGCTGTTGTTCTCAGAGAATGACGTAAAATCTCTCTCATGACCGAACTTCTGCCCGAGTCAACAATGAATTGCACGTTAAAGAAAAAAACAAGATCTTGGACAATATCGACAAAAAATATTATGTATTTATGTGCCTATGGTTATGGTCTAACTTAACATCAAAATTTCTTAATTTTAGCTCAATTGAACACTATCCTACTCAATTAAATTCAATTGAACTCGACATCTATGTTGATTCCTCAAATCTAATTTACTCAAATCATCTTAACTCAACCCAACTCCACCTTACTCAACTCTATTCACCTTAACGCAATTCATCTGAACTTACCACAACTCAACTCAACACAACTTAGCTTGACACCGCTCAACCCAACACAGTTTAAGAAAGCAAAAACACGGAAAATTCAAATTTGATGGGAAATGTTTATTATCATTCGAAAGAACATTCTTTGGCATTTCCTTTTTGAAGATTATCTCTTTCAAATGTTGGACGCGGCTACGTCTCAGATGGTCTATCCGTTGAGTCCAATTTTCGATGACTCGTTCGAGCATTTCGACTGGTAACTGGCGAATGACACGCGTGCTGTTTTGCTCCAAGGTCTGAATCAAAGCGGAATTGTCCGCATAGCCTTTAGACTTAACACATCTCCACAGGAGAAAGTGTAACGGTGTGATTTTACACGATCTAGGTGGTTAATCGACCGGCCCAAAATGTGAAATTATCTGCTCACCGAAGTGTTCTCTCAATAAATCCATTGATTGATGCCATGTGTGGGAAGTGGCGCCGTCTTGTTGAAGCCAAATGTCGCGGAGGTAACGAGCTTCAATTTTAGGCATCAGTTAGTCGGTTATCATATCGCGATAACGGTCGCCACTCACGGTTACGTTCTCACCGGCATCATTTTTGGAGAAATATGTACCGATGATTCCACCGGCCCACAAACCACACCGAACCGTTGTTTTTTTCTGGAGGAAATGGCAGCTCTTGAATCTCTTCAGCGTGCTCTTCGTCCCAAATACGGTAATTTTGCTTGCTGACATTATCCATTGAGTCAGAAATGGGCCTCATCGCTGAACAAAATTTGGATCTTCTCGGAAATTTTCAAGATCCCATAGATCGATGCAATGTCAGTTGGGAAGGTCGAGCGGCTTCAGTTCTTGCACAAGCTGTATTTTGTACGCCACGCCGTTCCATACGTCGGTCCGAGTTGCTGCGAACGGCGCCGAATCGACTCTCTACAGCCTTCGTGTACACTCTCAGCTACGGCCGCTACGGCAAAGAAAAAAATCCGTCAGGTGCAAGTTATCTACTCCTTCTTCAGCAAGGAAGAATGTTCGGAAGGTAAGCCCATCAGTAGCAGTGAAGATATCTATATCTATATTGAAGGGTCCAAAAGCGAAGCAATTAAAGGAGCAGGGTTCTGCTGTAATCGCGTCAATAACTTAATTACTTCACCTCTGTCTTCCAAGCAGAGTTTGCTGCAGACTTTGAAAGAAACTTAAACAATTCATAAAAGTGAGTTCGGATACGTGGCAGAGCAGAACGAGCCTACTTAATGTTTTAGGCGTGGGAGCTGAGCTGCGTTCTCATTCACTACCAAGCCCAGTCTGAGGCCAAGCATGTCTGGTATACACCAGCAGTTGTACGTAGGCACTTCAAGAAGATTTTATTTTCTCTTTTTAGTTCTGTAGCTCGAATGCGGTGTAGTCCTGCGTATACAGTTAGGCTTGACTTAGCTTAGCTTAAACTATACCAAATTCCCACATATGACGTCTCAATGCTTAGCCTTTAAAGGAAAGAGAAGGAGCTTCAGTGGAGCCAAACCGATATATCCGATTGAAATGTACACTAAAGGCTCAGAGAGGGCGTCGATTTTCAGGCAAGCAGACGGAGTCTCACTCAAATATGTAAATCCCGTTAATTTTACCTGAAGTAACTATATAACTATTTTAATATCGTCCGACCTTAGCTCTTCCTTATTGATTTCTTTATATTTATGTCAGTTGTAAACTGCTTCTGATTTGTTTATATGCATTCGCTTTCCAATATGTGTGTGTGTGTGCGTGCTCCTCCTTGTACGTATTTGCCTTTTAGGTTATTTGTGTGCTGCCACAAAGGCCGCAGCAATAAAAAATATGCCAAAGAGCGTGTGAGCAGCGCAGGGAAAATGTAATGGAAAATGATAAAATAAGATTTCACACACACACACATACACACACACACCAATGTGTATATATAAAATATAATGCACGAAAATGCAAAACTATTTCGGAGATATCCTTTTTGTAACGAGAAGAAGAAGAAGAAGAAGAAGAAGAAGAAGAAGATGAAGCATAGGTCGCCTGACGGCGCTTTGCTCATGCACAACACATGCAATAAATAACCGTCAGTCGATGCAATGAGGCAGACGAAATTCGATTATGTGCCGCCGTTTGGCGTATGCGGGCGCATCTATTGTACTATTTATGTGTATTGATGTGTGCGTATGTATGTTTGTATTACATATGGCCTAGCCCCTTTTTGTCTCTATCTTTTCCGCTGAATTATTGTGTGCATTTGCATTATTATTCTCTATTTGCGCATGCATTATCGGCAAGCATACTTTTGGGCGTTGCACATACAAATGCACTCATGCACGTACGTGCCACACATGCCACAAACACATTGCAGCATGCATTTGCTCGTTGGCTTGCGGTTGCCGCGGCACAAAATTCTTGAAATATCTGCCTTTGCCTGCTGCGATTTGCGGTTGCCGTGTTACCCAACTGCAGTGATGGGCTGTCGCCCTGTCTCCCTGTCGCCCTTTACCTGCTGCAAATTCGTTTCTTTTACACTTTGGATTTGCCACTCGCCTGCCTATCTACTTTCAGCTAAAACTGTGATTTGAGCCTGTACATATTTCTGCTTTCTACCCCCCCACATCTCATGCGTGCCACATTTGCTGAATGCAAATATCAAAGGATGCCGAGTTTGAAAGTCATGTGGCACGGTTGCCGCAAATGCAATGTATTTCGCATTTAACACTAAATGCGGCATGCAAAACTTGCACTCATCTGCCTGATACGCGTCTGTGTAGGTTTGTGTTTATGTGCGTGTGTGTGTGAGTCCAACAGACTGCATTGACTTAGCCTGCTGCATGACCACAATGCCACATTGTACGGCAGCAGCATCAGCAGCTTCAGCCTGCAGTAGCGTCGCTCAGCATGCATGCGTTGTACCGTTAATTTTGGCAGCTCATAAAAGTCCAGTCGATGTTGTTGATGATGATGATGCCTCGTCCTGCAACATAGATTTTTATGCATTTGCAACCAGCAGCAGACTTCCAACCATCTACCGACTACAGATAGTCAAGATTGCCGGGCTTTATGTGAAAATTAATGACCTTATCTCTGTGTGTGTTTGTGCGTTCGTTTGTTTGGACGTACGTACTGCTATGACGCAGTTGTCCATCACGCAGTGAGTGACTGTGAATGCTTGTTAATTTTTATATTCAGTTTAGTGTTGCATGCAACTCGCCGTCCGTCGGTTTTTTGTCTATTTACACTTTCTAATGATTTCACTGACACTGTCTCTATATATGTGTACGAGGTATGTTCAAAGAAAAAGGATTTTTCGCGGGCTGTGTACGTTTGATTATCGATATTTTGTTTTTGTTATAATCGGACACATTTGCTTATCGTGTGCTTGCATTAGGAGCCAATTTCGATTAGTAGTTTGTTTTTGACAACAGAAGAGGTTAGTCACGTTTTTGTGTGCTCTTCGATTTTGCACTTTTGAAAGAAATGGATCAAAGAATGTTTATTAAATTTTACGTTAAAAATGGAATAAAGTGCTCCAAGGCACTTGAAATGTTGACTGTGGCATTAGGTGAGTTCACTTTGTCTAAAAAAAGTGTTTATAAGTGGTAAAAGCGCTTTATAGAAGGCCGAGAAGATGTTGATGACGATGAGCGTCCTGGAGGTGCGAACACGTCAACAAGCGAAGAAAATGTCGAAACAGTGAAAAAAATTGTTCTTGAAAATCGTCGAATCACTATTAGCGAAGTTGCAAAGGATGTTGACATATCCTCGGCCCATGCCATTCAATTTCCTTGAATGTTTTGTGGCATGAAACGTGTGACAGCCAATCTTGTACTTGCTAAATTTTGAGCAAAAGCAATGTCGCATTAGTATCACTCAGGTGTTATTGAATGACGTCAACAGCTATCCGGGTTTGCTTACGACGTCGAAACCAAGGCCCTATCATCCCAATGGAAGCTGACGGATGAGCCAAGACCGAAAAAGGCACGCCAAATTCGATCAAATGTGAAGATTTTGCTCACTGTTTCCTTTGATTATAATGGTGTGGCGCATCATAAGTTCTTGCCAAAAGGTCTTACAGTTAATAAAAAATACTACAGGAAGTTATGCAACGTTTGCAACGTGCATCATGATAATACACCGGTTCACACATCGATGCTTATTCGTAACTTTTTGACCACAATAAAACCGTTATCGTGCCTCAACCACCGTATTTACCATATTTGGCTCCCTGCGACTTTTTCCTCTTCCCAAAACTAAAGAAACCAATGAAAGGAAAGCGTTTTGCCCCAATTGATGAGATCAAGTCAGAATCGCAGAAAGAGCTGATGGCCTAGCCGAAAAGCGAATTCAGAAGTGCTTCGAGGATTGAAAAAAGCATTGGCACAAGTGTATTATAACCGAGGGGGGGGGGGGTTACTTTGAAGGGGACAAAATAGATATTGGTGAATAAATAAGCAATTTTCAAAAAAATGCTAAATTCACCTTTTCCTTTGAACACACCTCGTATATGTAAGTATATACAGTGTTACCCATTTAGTGGTTTCGAAAGTGCTGGGCTGTATTCTGACTTCTGTCAAACTTAACTGTCAAACCACACACGTTTTGTGTCAGTTAAAAGTCAAGAGTTTATGAAAATTTATCGGTTAACAACAGCAGCTTTAATAATATTGGACCGAATGGACCACGTCCAGCGGTCGTAGCTGAGAGTGTACACTGACACCGGGGAGAGTCGATTCGGCGCCGTTCGCAGCAACTCGGACTGACGTATGGAGCGACTTGGCGCATTTTACGTCGAGATATTAAATTGAAGGCGTACAAAATACAGCTTGTGCAAGAACTGAAACCGCTCGACCTTCCCAAGCGACTTCGCTTCGCTCTATGGGTTCTTGAAAAGTTCCAAGAAGATCCGACGTTTTCGATCAACGTACGGGCTATGTAAACAAGCACAATTTCCGCATTTGGGACGAAAAGCAACCTAAAGAGATTCAAGAGCTGCCATTTCATTCAGAAAAAACAACGGTTTGGAGAGGTTTGTGGGCCTGTGGAATCTTCGGTCCATATTTCTTCAAAAATGATGCCGGTGAGAACGTAACCGTCAATGACGACCGTTATCGTGCCATGATAACCGACTATTTGAAACTCGCGATCTCCGCGACATTTGGTTTCAACAAGACGGCGCCACTTCCCACACATCGCATTAATCAATGGTTTAATTGAGAGAATACTGCGGTGAGCAGATAATTTCACGCTTTGGGCTGGTCGATTGGCCGTCAAGGTCGTGTGATATCACACCGTTAGATTTTTGCCTGTGGGGATACGTAAAGTCTAAAGTATGTGCAGAAAATCCCGCTTCGATTCAGACCTTGGAGCAAAACATCAAGCGTGTCATTCGCCAGTTACCAGTCGAAATGCTCTAACGAGTCATCGAAAATTGTACTCAACGGGTGGAGCATCTGAGACGTAGCCGCGGCCAAGATTTGAAAGAGATAATCTTTAAAAAATAAATGAAAAAGAATGTTCTTTCGATTTGGGCAAAATGTGGCTCCAACAAGGTGGTGCCACATGCCAAACAACAGGAGTGAATAAGGCTTTATTGCGACAGAAATTTCCCGGCCGCATAATCTCTCGTCTTGGCGATGTAAATTGACACTGTTGGACTTGTTTTTTGTGTTGCTAAGAGAAATACAGAGTTTATTCGGATAAACCTTTAGCTCCTGAAAACCAACATTCGTCAAGTTATGTCTGAGATACCGCCAAATATGTGTCAAAAAGTGATCGAAAATTACCTTAACCGATTAAAGCTCATTCACGAGGCGGTCATTTGAATGATGTAGTGTTTCACATATAATGCCAAGGTTCAAACTTTATAATAAATAAAAAGAATTTCGTGAAAATAATTATTTTAAACTAATTTTATTTACGTTTATATTGGAAACCGCCAAATGGATAACCCTATATTTATATATCTCTCGATGTACGCTTTACAAGCTTGTCTCCTCACAACATTGCTCGTTGCTTTGGTTTCGCTGTCAGTACCATCCTGCGGCACTCTCTCTTTCTCTCTCTTTTACTTTCCTCCAGCCTAAATGGAGTTGTATTTGACTTGACCGCATCATTAGTTGAGCAAAAGCGATGGACAGCCGTGTTGGGCAGTGATACGGTTGGCAATGCTGGTGTGAATATTAGATGTAAGCACGTAAATTTAACATTTGTTTAGCCAATTAGTGGTTGGAGGTTGCCGACTATGAATTGTTTGGCGGTTAAATCTGGTGAAAAAGTCACTTAAAGCATTCAGCGAGATAAAAATGTGGTCAGTGCATTTTCATCAATCTAACAGCTATTCATCCCATCCCTAATCGGACCGAAATACCAGTGCTCAAGGTGTATGCTCACTTGGTAGAGATTCCAAATTGTGACGAAGATGATGGCAGTCCGAAATGGTTTTCCCAGATCGAGCTAAATGCTTTATTAAGAGACTTAAAACGTTTGGCCTTTTTTTATGGTGTGAGTGATGAACAAGGTAAACGATTTCAGGAGATGGAAAAAAATATATAAAAATAGAAAACATTTCAGTAATAGTACATTACTGTTAAACGCTTCAGAGAGAACGACCAGATGTTTCCTTCAATCTGAAATCTACTAAAAGGAGCTTCGCTGAGAAAAAAATACTGTTTTCTATTTTAATAGGGAATCTACCATGCGTTTTTGCTTGCACAGGTTGCGTCCTATAGATATCTTGTTTTAATTTCCATATATTTCATAGAATTGGAACACTCTGTTTCTCCTACAAAACACAGAAGACCGTTGAATTTCACTACAAACTCTCTTCCGAACTATTCAATCTGTGATAAGTCCTGACCTTCCTTTATTAAGCAATAGGATACCCTAGCCGATCACTTACGGGTATTACCGAAGCAAAGATGTATTTTTTCATATTTTCAAGTTTTAAAGATTTTTCTGTAACAAACAAATGAAAAATGATTTAAAGTTATCTAATTTCCCTAGGCAAATTCTAATTACTTTAAACGAGCAATTTATCTCTATATATATCCAGAGCTATATCGAAAACGCCTCCAACGATTTGGATGAAAATTTGTATACGTATACTGTTTACCATTCTAACGTAACCTATTTAGGTGTTATCCCCGAGAAAAATTGCGAAGAGTTGCCACCTATTTGAAATCATTTTGAAGTTCAATAAAATAGCATAATATGGGTATCAAATGCTCCGTAGTGAAAATCTCTTTAATATTTGAGACGAGGGTTACCACTTAGTTTTTATTATTTTAATCGTCAATTCCTCAGTTTCAACAATTTAAATAAAAATTTGTACATTGCTATTGTTTAGCTTTATAACGTAACCTACTTAGGTGTTATTTCCGAAAATAGTCGCGAAGAGTTGTCACCTAATTTAAATTAATTTATATGCACATGAATAGTAAGATAAACCATAATTTAAACTCAATTTATCTTTTATTTAATTAACAATAAAGTATATTACATCCAATTAAAGCTCGGCCACCCTAGTGCTGTCATTGGAAGTAAAAAAGAAACTTTTCTGCAATTTCTGATATTGGTCATAACTTCCTTTAACTGCCGTCGCCGTTTCTATTTTAGTTCATCCGTAAAGAAGTTCAGAACAAATATTGTGTTTCCAGATTCCGAGTCTCCCAAGTGCCTTTCATATCTTTTTTGTCTCATTCCAGAATGTTTAGTTTCCAATAGAAAAGTCAAGTGTCAACGTATCAAGGACAAGATACAAAATTAGGGTGGTTATATAAGAAAAAAAAAACCTCGAAAAAAAACAAGAAATTTTCCTTGATGTCAATGGAAATATAAAGTGCGGGGATATCTGTTCGAAGACTGCTTTTTAAGTTATTGACTTTTTGAATTATCTGCGCAGTCACTGTAAATACAACACTGCCCCCGTCAACTGTTATCGATTAATAAACTGCTATAAAATTTTGAGCACGTCGCGTCATCTAGTTTGTGTTGGGCAGTCACTGAAAGCAGCCTAACGTTCAAGTCGCCCAAAAGTAGTCGCCACGCTAGATATCGTCGATGAAATACATGGACCGATATTGGATGATCGGAGAAAAACGTGCGTGAGATGTTTGCGGCTGTAGGGATCTCAACTTAGTAGGTGCATTACATTTTACATGAATATTTGGACACGAAAAAGATATTCGGTTAAAAGTGTAACAACTTCAAAGGAGTGTCTGGCAATGCTCAATCGCAATTCAAACGAATTTTTGTGCTGTTTCGTTACCGTAGACGAAATCTGAATCGACCACACCACACCAAACACCAATGAACAATCAAGACAGTGGATTTCTCCGGGTGAAGGTGTACCAAAGAAAGCCAATGTGAGCCTGTCAGCGGCCAGCAAGTTCATGGCCACAGTTTTTTGAGATGCACGAGATGACATTCACATAGATTACCTTGAAAAGAGTAAAACGATCACCGGGGAATATTATTCAGAACTTTTTGACCGATTCGGTATTGATTTGGCGAAAAAAGTGCTGTTCCATCAGGATGCAGCGCGGGTATTCAAATGTGTTGTCACCTTGGCAAAAATTCATAAATTGGGCTACGAACTGCTGCCGCTTCCAGTCTATTCTCCAAATTTAGCTCCCTGCGACTATTTCTTGTTTCCAAACCTGAAGAAATGGCTGAGTGGTAAGAGATCCGGGTCGAGTGAAGAAACGCTTGATTTGAAGGCCTTGAAAAAACCTATTATTTGGAAGGAATAAAAACGCCGGACCAAACGCATAGAACTTAAAAGAGGCTATATTGAGAAATACATAATTCTTTTTTGCCGAAAAAAATATATTTTATTCGAACAGTCATTGAATTAGCAAGCAGCAATCCTCGTACCTTGAAAGATAGTTCCACCTTCCATGACAGATTTTCCGGTTTACCCCTCTATTTTGAGACTACTATATTGCCTTCGGAATTCCATAGAGGATAGTTTCACTTATTCTACAATTTTTAGCCTCCAGCTTTGATTTTCATACCATTTTTTTCATAAATATTTTCATTTGCTCACCGTCCAATATTTATTGCGCTAAGCACTCAAGCGTCTTCCGTTATTAAAATTTCCTAATAAACACTCTTAAATGATGTCGCCACATAGCAATTTGTGATGTGTTTTCAATCACTTATTTTTTAATTTTTATTTTATTTTTTATAAATATTTATTTTGAATTTATCTCATTTTGGTTAGCAACCCAGCCAAGCTGCAGTCATCAAACAGTCAACATTATTAGACAAGTTCCACGAAACTTTCGCCTTGGACGCTAAGCTATTTGATTTTTATATTTTTCATACAGTTGCTTTTGCTTTGTTGTTGCATTCTCATTTTAAGTAGCAGCGCATAAATTTGGTTACTAAGCAGCTTATAAACGGCAAAACTTGCCACTGTTTGTGGCGTCAAAAGAATATTTATTTTGTATCAAATTGCCATACTTATTTCACTCACATTATTATTAATATTAATATATATGTATGACTATGCTTCAAAAGACATTGGGAAGGCGTATTTATCGGTTTAAACTGAAACATATTGAATATAAAAAAAAAATACAAAAATCGTCTTTATTTTTTCCGCTCTTTCGGCAAGATATACACAAAATAAATAAAATAAAAAATTCCAACATTTGATTGAATTCCATGTTAAATAGGGGAATAAAGTTCTTAAATGTTCGCTAATGTTTTTCTTGTATGTTGCATAATAGAAATCTTTAAAAAAATAATAAATAATAATAGTTTTAAATTCATTAGGCAACCCAAAATTTGAAAGGCTTTTAACATTTCTAAAGTACAGGACTATTTTTTGACATTTGTCAACCTTAACTGTCAAACTCAACATGTATTGTTTTAGTTTAAAATCAGGCATTTTATGAAAACAAAACGCTTAACAATCGCACAACCCGCTAAAATTGTAGAAACCTACGACAAATATTGTGATTCAAACGGGTCCACGTTTCGTTTCTTTAAGAGGAGATTATGGTGCATATAATCGCCCAACTACTCAAGAAATTAATACAATTTTAAAGTAATTTGTGAAGAGACTGGATCGGTTACAGATATCGTAAGGCCTGTCCATTATCGTTTTGCTCTTTTTACCTCAAATATCGCTGCTGTAATTGAAAGTGTAGCCGGAGACCCGAATGTGCCTATTTATCGATATTCTCAAGAGCTGGAACTTTCTTATGTCACATTAGGGATACTTTGCACTTGGCCTCACACCTGCATCCGTATAAAGTCCAGCTCACTCAACAACTGAAACCCACTGACCAATAACAACGGCGTAGTTACGCCGATTGGGTGCTTGAATACATGCAGTTGAAATCAAAATTCGTCAAGTTATTACTGAAATATCGCGCAATATGTGCCAAAAAGTGATCGAAAATTACCTCAAACGGAGCGAGGTTTGCTGAAATTCACAAGGCGGTCATTTGAATGAAGTAGTGATTCACATATAATGACAAGGTTCAAACTTTATAATAAAAAAAGAGTTTCATGAATTTTTTTAAATGCATTTCAAAGGGCGATCCATGTAGTGGTACTTTTTTCAATATCATTTTTTTGACAGATCACGCGTGAGTCGTGTCAAGTTGTCATGTGTTTTTTTTCGTTCAGTGTTGTTTGACATTTCATCGTGGAGAAACTTACGCCTGAACAACGTTTTCAAATCATTCAACTTTATTAGGAAAATTCATGTTCTGTAAAGAATGTATTTCACGTACTAATAATATTCGATCAAATAGACCACGTCCGGCACGTAATGAAGAAAATATAGCGGCCGTAGCTGAGAGTGTAAACGAAGACCGCGAAGAGTCGATTCGGCGCCGTTCGCAGCAACTCGGACTGACGTATGGAACGACTTGGCGCATTTTACGTCGAGACATTAAATTGAAAGCATACCAAATATAGTTTGTGCAAGAACTGAAGCCGTCCGACCTTCCAAAACCAACGCTTCGCTCATGGACTCTTGAAAAGCTCCAAGAAGATCCGAAGTTTTCAAGCCAAATTTTGTTCAGCGATGAGGCCCATTTTTGGCTCTGTGGGTATGTAAATAAGCAAGATTGCTGCATTTGGGACGAAGGGCAATCTTGGAACAAAACATCGCGCGTGTCATTCGCCAGTTACCAGTCGAAATGCTCGAACGAGTCATCGAAAATTTGATTCAATGGATGGACCATCTGAGACATAGCCGCGGCCAACATTTGAAATAGATAATATTCAAAAAACTAATACCAAAGAATGTTCTTACGAATGATAATAAACACTTCCCATTAAATTTGAATTTTCTGTGTGTTTTTTTTCTTTAAAAAAATTGAAGACCTCGAAATGGATTACCCGTTAGTGACATTTTTTTGGAAATCGCAAAATGTATAACTCTGCAGTTAGATTATTTTCATTTCCTAAAACCTTCTCCGTGACCTCTTTAAAGTTCTTTGTCCTTGAGGAACTGCTACTGTTGTGATAAGTTGTGGATCAGTCAGGAGCTGCCTAATATCTATTCCAACGAAAACACTCTCCTTGAGCTTTGCCTGTGAGAAGCCTGAATATGTCGATACAAAGTATTTGTAGTAGTTTCCATCTCTTTTAAGTGACTACAAATTTTACTGAAGTACAGTACGTGAAACTGTTTCGAAGGCGAACACTTTTTGGTCAAGTGTTTTGAGCCGTCACTACTAACCCCCAAAAAATGCTTGTTACCATTGAAAACCCCAAGCTATATTTTCCCTTACTCCTGACGTCTGCATCTCCATGCCATGTGGTTCTTTAAACATTCATGCTTACTCTTCTTTTTCGCTTTGTATTTTGCTTATCAAATTTTCTTGAGACTCTTCATTTGCTTGGTCGCTCATCAAAACTGTCAATTTTTCCACGCAACTGCAAATGAAAATGAAAAATTAAATCAAAAATAAACAATAATATTTTAACAACGTTTATTGCATACTCGGGGGCGCTTTGCGCTTTAGAGAAAATATAAACTCTGACTTTAGCTAACCGCCAACTCTGCACCCTCACTCTCGACCCCATGCCGCTTAGTAACAAATAGACACAAACAACTAATTTAAATATTTTCATTTCTCCCCTTAATACAGTAAATGCGAAAATTATGCACATATATTAAACAAGTTTCAGCATAATTTCCTTCACGTGAAATATAGCACGAATTGATTGTGTGTTAGTGGGCGTCAATAGCATGCAAATTGCTTTGCATGTTGTTAGTGTGTGTGTGTTTGTGTGTGTGGGTCGATACAAAAATATTGGGTTATTTTGTCGACAGCTGATGTCTGGTTGCTGGAGCAGCATTTTGACATTGATGCTGTATAAACATAAATACCGTTATAATTATATTTATGTCAGCTTAGCTGCGTGTATGGCATACCCACGCACTTGCTTATAGTACGATGTTGTTGTTTTTTGGCCTTTCCATCATAAATTATTGAGTTGTTTACAATTTTTAAATTTCTTTCACTTTACTTTTTAATATAAAAATTATTTTTCTTTGGAATTGTGCTCATTGCTGTAATTTTTGTTTAAAAATATCAGAAAAAATATCCTAAAAGACGGGCAAAAATGATTTAACGTATGGAGTATCAGTTACTATTAACTTATGTAATTGTTAGCAGACTCGTTACTGTTGTTCTAGCGTAGGGAAATGAAATAACCATTTCTTCCATTGCGCCGCATATTGGTGTGATTCTCACTCTATCTTATTTCTTTTCTCCATATAAAAAATATATTTATTTTACTCTAATTTTCTATTGCTTTTGGCATAACATCTGTTACTATTTAGTTAACAACGCTCTTTGCAGCGGTTATAACATATGTTTTTGTTATGGTTGTACATACTGTCGAATCAGATATATTATGTATGGTCATTGATTATATAAGTAGAAAACTGGTTGATTCGTTATTTTTTAAGTTATCCTTTTGTTATCAAAAATTTATTGATTGGTTATTTGTATGTATTTACTTAAAAATTACGATTGAAAATTAAAAGAAATGATCCTTTCGAACATAAGTGTGTGAATTATGGCATTTTGGGTGAAACAACTTCTGTTATTGCAAAAAAAAAAAAAAAAGAAATGATGAAAGGGAATTTCGCGTGTTGATAATTGCTTTTTGAAGGTAAAAAATACAGTTAAAGCAAAAATTCGGCTTGATGACGAGTTTCCTAATACTGCCCTAGGAAAACCAATCATTAATGATTAGTATGCTAGGTTTAGGCACGGTGAAATGAGCACCGAAAACGGTGAGAATTCAGTGGATGCCCAAAAGAGGTTCCTACCGATGAAAACATCAAAAAAATTCACAAAATGATTTTGAATGAACGTCAATTGAAATTGAATGAAATAGTTGGCACTCTAAAGATATCAACTGAACATGGCATGGCTTTGTTTTTGAGTTTTCTTTGACAAAAAAATTAAAAATGAAATTTTTTTTTATTCGCTTTAAAAATATAATACGATCTCTGCTATTAAAATACATAATCGTAACTACATTAATTAATTATTTTCTTTTATTTTTACTTTCTCCTTTTATTTTCAACACGAATTCGCCAAACATCGCTTTAAATTCACTAAAATTAATTCTTAAACACCATTAATATTTAAATTGTTGCTTAATTTTGTTGTTGTCTTCTTGCTCTAATTTACCCATATTTTTCATTTTGTTAGTGCAGTTGTTAGTGCAGTTGTTGTTGTTGTTGTTGTTGTTGTTGTTGTTGTTGTTGTTGTTGTTGTTGTTGTTGTTGTTATTGCTTTCTTGTTATTTTGGCAACTCTAATGCTGTAAAATAAATGCTCAGTCATGTTTAGTAATTAAATTTCAATTAAATATTCATTGCTGTCGTTGTTATCTCTCAATTATATGTAAAAGAGACTTATTGGGGGCCAGAGAAGATTTGCTTGCTTTACCGTTAACATAGGCATTGTTGCTACTGGCGTTCAGTGTTGCTATATTGGTTATTGTTTTTGTACAAGCTTATCAATTACAAGCAATGTTGTACGATGGGAACATATGCATGTTTGTATGTTCATATATATGGATGTGTAGTGAGTTGTGTAATGGCGTGCGGCAAGTAATATACAATTAGGGGTATACAAGTAATTCGTTAATTTATTTCAATTTTACATTTACATGAAATTAGACGTGTACACAGGACATATGTACATACATACTTTTCAACATTGTACATACAGCTAATTTATATTGTTTGCAAACAAATACATAGATATATATATATATATATATATATATATATATATATATATATATATATATTACATTCACAAAAGAAGATTTGGTTTTCGTTTAAATTAAATGATCATTAAATTCATATTAAAGCTAATTGAAAGTGGTGGTCTTCAGAAGATTTTGGGGAAAATCTTGAGCAACTTAATAAATTAAACTAAAATAATATGGAATAAAATAAAATAAAATAAATAAAATAAGCAGTTTTCCAGACTTCCATCGGACGCGTTCCAAGGTGGCGTATAGGGGAAGGCCCGATAAATATACAGTGTAGGTGGAAAATAAAGGGGATCCGTTTCGAGGCTTTCTACTTTTTTGAAGGAAAAAACATAGAAAATTCAAATTTTAATATGGAATGTTTATTATCATTGAAAGGAACATTCTTTGGCATTTATTTTTGAAGATTATCTCTTTCAAATATTGGCCACGGCTACGTCTGAAATGGTCCATCCGTTGAGTCCAATTTTTGATGACTCGTTCGAGCATTTCGTCTGGTAACTGGCGAATGAAATGCGTGATGTTTCGCTCCAAGGCCTGAAACGAAGCAGGATTGTCCGCATAGATCTTAGGCTTTACATATCTCCACAGGAAAAAGTTTAACGATGTGATATTATATGAATTTGGTGGCCAATCGACCGGCCGAAATCATGAAATTATCTGCTCACCGAAGTGCTCTCTCAATAAATCAAATGATTGACGTGATGTGTGGGAAGTAGCGCCGTCTTGTTGAAACCAAATATCGAGTAGATCACTAGCTTCAATTTTCATGGCGCGATAACGGTCTCACCGGCATAATTTTTGAATAAATATGGACCGATTATTTCACCGGCCCACAAACCACACCAAACCGTTGTTTTTTGTAGATGAAATGGCAGCTCGTGAATCTCTTCAGGTTTCCCTTCGTCCCAAATGCGGCAATTTCGCTTGTTGACATACCCATTGAGTGAGAAATGGAGCTCATCGCTGAACAAAGTTTGGCTCGAAAACGTTAGATTTTCTACTTGGATCACCCTTTAAAATAGAGCACCACGTACATTCCGTCTATCACAACATGATCGATTCGGTTGCGTGTTTTCTCGATCTGGCAACAGCCATGTAGTTTGGTGAATTCTCGTGTTCTAGAATTTTGTACTACAGGCGACCATATTTCGGGCCCGGTGAAGTCAAACAGCCTCAGCTCGTTTGGGGATGTTTCGTCGTGAAGGCTGAATTTTCCGTTTGTTGCATCAAAAAAAAAAAACATCTTTTCCCACCTTGTCGTTGCACTCATAAGGCCCTCCGAAGTCCAATCGACAGTCATCCGAGTAGACTGCACATGATGAACCCGCTCCAAAGCGTGTAAAAACGTAACAGTCGGCTGACAAGGTTACGACGTCTGTATTTTGGGATGAGCATAGAATAATTTTCACTGACTACCTTGAAAAAGGAACGACCATCAACAACGACTATTTTATAGCGTTATTGAACCGTTTGAAAGACAAAATCGCGCGAAAAACGGTCGCATATGAAGAAAAGGAAAGTGCTATTTCACCAAGGCAATGCACCGTATCACAAATAAAATCCATGAATTGGACTTCTAATTGCTTCCGCATCCACCGTATTCTACTGGGAAGAAATTTTTGTCGGATGAAGAGATGAACGCCGAAACTGAGGCCTATTTGAAGCAAAGGATAATTGTACTACAAAAATGGTAGCGAAAAGCTGGAGGGTTGCTTCAAGCAGTGTATCACCCTTGAAGGGAACTATGTTGAATAAAAAAAATGAATTTTGCCAAGAAAATGTGTATTACGTTGGTAGGCCGGGACTTTTCAATGCACCTGTTACATATATATTCCAGCTTGATCACTTCCGTGTTTGATGTTGAATAAAACTTTTAAGTGCACTCCTTTTCCCTAATTTATTTATTATCGTTTGAAAACGAAAATTTTCTTTCAATATTCATTGTTTCAGATTATTTTATGCAAATGTGTGCAAATGCGTGAGGCTTAAATATTTAATAATTTCGCTATTGTGTTTGCATTTCAAAGAGCCTACCGAGAAGTGTGAAAGAACAGTCAAGTGTCAAGTATATATATATATACAAATATACATACGAGTACTTTGAGCGAAAGAGTTGTGGACTAAAAGCAAAATTAAATGCCATTACGAATTTTCTCATGCTGTTTTTGTTTTTTTAACATACACACACAGCCGAACAACAGCCCCAGCAGTTGGGAGAGAAAATAAATAAATAAATGATTGAGTGCGAGAATGAGTACTTTAAAATGCGTGCAGATGCGTAAAATGGCGGCCGTGTGATAATGGAACGCATAATATATACAATTATTTAAATATAAGTGAAACATATGTACATGCACATATACACATATATATAGAGGATGATACAAGAGGAAGTCAATAGCCTGTTTTTTGACAGATCACGCGTGAGTCGTGTCAAGCTTTCATGTTATTTTTGTTTAGTATTTTTTGGCATGGAAAGACTTACGCCTGAACAGCGTGTACAAATCATTCTTTATTTCGGCCCTGTTTGCTCTTCAAAAGTTCAACGATGAGGCCCATTTTTGGCTCAATGGGTATGTAAACAAGCAAAATTGCTTCATTTGGGATGAAGGGCAATCTGAAGAGATTCAAGAGCAGGCATTTTATACAGAAAATGGTTTGTGAGCCGGTGGAATCAGCGGTCCATATTTCTTCAAAAATGATGCCGGTGAGAACGTAACCATCAATGGCGACCGTTATCGCGCAATGATAACCGAATATTTGATGCCTGAAATGGATCACTGCGACATTTGGTTTCAACTAGACTGCGCCACGTCCCACACTTCGCATCAATCAATGGATTTATTGAGCAGCACGTTTTGGGCCGGTCGATTGGCCACCAAGATCGTGTGATATCACACCGTTAGACTTTTTCCTGTAGGGATATATAAAGTCTAAAGTCTATGCGGACAATCTTGCTTCGATTCAGTCCTTGGAGCAAAACACCACGCGTGTCATTCGCCAGTTACCAGTCCAAATGGTGGACTCAATGGATGGACTATCTGAGACGTAGCCGCGGCCAACATTTGAAAGAGACAAAAATTGCAAAAAGTAAATGCCAAAGAATGTTCTTTGGCATGATAATAAACATTTCCCATTAGGTTCGAATTTTCTGTTTTTTTTTTTTTTGAAAAAAGTAGGGAACCTCGAAATGGATCCCCCGTTATATATATTTATAACGCGTATACGAAAGTGCATTTTTTGTGAACCACACAGTACTTAGCGCAGCAAAAAACTACATATATATTTAAGAATCTACAAATTTTCCGTGCATATGCGCGTCAGCGTCAGCGCCTAAATGTATGTTATGCTTAATTTAATATGCTACTAAAATTTGCTGAGTTGCTGCCACACTTTGTTGGCTTAATTGTTGTCTGTTCAGCATTTTCGTTGAATAATTGTTCCTTCTACTGCTATGCTACTGTTGTATATTAAAATTTTTGAATTTTAATTGCACCCACTAAACAGCCAACGCTTTCAGCATATACTCAGAGCATACTCAGCGCGAAACCAGACTTTTGAAGAGTGAAAAGATTGCGTTTTTGTTTTTTTTTTTGTAATTTTTTTGTTTGGTTTTTCGTTCTTATTCATTTTTCGTATTCTCCTAAATTTCACTGTTGCGCATTTTATTGCTGAATTTCTTCATATGAATTCCTTCTCCCCTCCACGCCATTTATACGCTTTATTTTGATTACTGTTATTTTTACATAGTCTCGACTCCTTTGGGCACTCTGCTTGTATTCATGTCCTTTTTCATATAAATTTTACATATCACATACGTTTCCCACACACGCACACATGCAGCGTCTACAGCGCGCTCTAGTTGCTCATTGTTTTATCGTTGTTTGGCTGCAGTTTTATCTCATTGTATCCTCACAGGGATTGACGTCGGGGTGCGGTAGAGCGCTGGGGAGCTTTGTGTTACTGCTTTTTGCTACTGTTTTTACTGCTCTTTATTTGTAAACGTTTTTGTTGTTGCTGTTGTTTTGGCTTTATTTTGAGCCACGCATGTGTTTATTTATTTACAAAGTCTAAATGTGGATACAGACCGAAATAAAATTCCTATATATATCTACCCAACATGCGAAGAAATATAGTTTCTCTGAGAATTGAGGTATTTGAAATTCAAAGCCATTTCTTCATTCCTCTTTAACTTTTGGTAGAGAGAAAAAGAGAGAGCGAGAAGAGAAAGAACGAGGGAAAGATCGTAATAGAGAAATCTAGAAAGAGAGAAAAAAGAGACAAGGAGAAAGATATAATGAGACAAAGAGAGAAAGAACGAGAGAGCGAAATAGAGAAAGAGTGTGTGTTGTAAAGTTGAAAATCAATATCATATTCCCATTTTCTCAAACCTATCTCAATAGCTTTTAATTTGAGAGAGAGAGAGAAAGAGAGAGAGAGAGAAAGAGAGAGAGAGAGAGAAAGAAAGAGAGTTGATTAAATTTGTACTACTTTTGAATTTTTCTCAATTTTGAAATTAAAGAGTTATCCATTTAGTTGTTTCCAAAGTGAAAGGCAGGAAATTATGTAGCACATAATCGTCCAACTATTCAAGCAATCGATAAATTTTCAATGAATTTTGAAGAGACTGGATTGCTAACAGATATTGTTAGGCCTGTACATCATAGTTTCGCTCAAATATCGCTGCTGTAAGTGAAAGTGTATCCGAAGACCCGAATATGTCTATTTCTCGACGTTCTCAAGAGCTGGAAGTCCAGCTCACACAACAGCTGAAGCCCGCTGATCACTAACAACACCGTAGTTGCGTCGTTTGGGTGCTTGAACAACAAGCAGTGGATCGCGGTTTTTCCCAATAAAATTTTTTTCAGCGAGGAGGAACATTTCTCACTTGGTTGGTACGTAAATAAACCAAATGCTCGCATTTGGGCCACCAAGAATCCTCAAATAAGTGAAGGAAACACATTACAGCAAGAAAAAAAAATGTCAGATGCGATCTTTGGTCCGGAGGTGTGATTGAACTTATTTCTTTGAAAACCATTGCCATTGAAAAGCACGACTTAGACAATATGTGAGTTCAACAAGACGGTTCACATGCCACACAACACAAGGGAATATAGCTTTATTGCGAGAGAAATTTCCCAGCTACGTTATCTCTCGTCTTGTCGATGTTGATTAACCACCGATATCGTGCCTTTGGACTGTTTTTGTGGGACTACGCGAAAGTTCGTGTTTAAGCGTTTAAACTTTTAACTCTTGAGCCCTTCAAAAGCAGCGTTCTTTAAGGTATGGCTGAAATGAAGCCCAAATAGTGTCAAAAATTAAAGCTTATTTACATTTATTTTGGAAACCGCAAAACGGCTAACCCTCTATATACTACTTTTATTTTTTCAGCGAAAGTAAATGTATAGTTCTTAAAATGATATTTTTTGAATCGTTCTGAAACGTTTGCGGCATTTATGTTTAGTTTCCAAGTTGATTATAACTGTTGCTACGTAGTCGTTTTCAACTTAATTATCAACTAATTTTTAATATCTTACACAATTTACTTCTCTTCAATGATACCAAACTGTATTTTCCATTTATTCACCCACTTTTGGGAATCTATAGCTCTCAGATTCATTGCACCTATAAATTGTTCTCAACATCTTTCTCAAATTGCTCTCAAACTTATTGAGTGTTCTAGTTTTCCGGCTGATATTCAAACTCATTATTTAATGTTTCAAGTTGAAAGAAGAAATCTCTCTCCAAGCGTTGTTAATATCCCATTTATATTTGCAACGTGATCAACTGTTGAGAATATTGCTGAGAAGCATGTGAGAAAGGCTCCATCAAACCTAAACATAAAGTTAAACAGGAAGGTTTATTGGGTACATATGTTAAAGCATGTATATGTGTACCATTTGCCCATTTCGAAATCTCTGCCAAGTTTTTCATGCTTTTTTCTGCTGTTGGCTACTGTTCAAGTACTTAAATTTGCTCAGTACACTGTAGTTGGCAAAGAATTTATTATCTTAAAAATGCAATTAAATTTCTTTTGGACCTTTTTGTGCAGGCACAATTTTTTTGGCCTACACTCTTGTTCCTCCCTTTGTGCGCCACAATACTTTTCAACATTTTATTTGACAATTTCATTAGAATTTGAATTTGAATTTTAGTTTGCTGCTGCTGCCGTTGCTATTGCTGATGCATGCGTCTGTCCGCAAGCACCGCTGTCGCCGACTTAGTTATCCCATATATTTATTTCCACTTTTTTTTTCCTCTTACGCTAAATTAAGTTGCTTTATTTATTTCCTTTTGTTCTTTCTCTATCTCTCCCTCACTCTCTCCCTCTCTCTCTCTGTGTGTGTGTGTTTCTTTTCATTTTTGTTCTTGCTCTACGCACTGAACTGTTTTTTTTCTGCCTCGTTTGCACTCATGACTTGGCCATTGTCTTCTTTTTTATTTGAATTTGTCTTCGCTTTCGCTTTAGCTTTTTGTATTTGTATTTGTATTTGTCTTTGTGCAAAGAGTCGTAAAATGAAGTGAAAAGTCAAACAAAAGCGACATTTGCATGTGGAAGTTGTAAACATGAATATTATTTAGCTAAAATGAATGAGAATTTTATTGCTTGGCAAAGAGCGAAGAGAGGAGAAGGAGTGGTAGGAAGAGCCAGAGGAAGAGCCAGAAGAAGAGGTGCAGAAGATGGCGCAGAAACAATGTTATTATTATGTTTATGAAGAAAAGTAATTAACATTAAATGGCGATGTAAAAATTATCATATCTAAATAAAAGAAAAACGAAAAAAAAATAAAAAATAAAAATTTGATTGCGAAATCAAAGTGGATTTAAGCACCCAATGTTATAAACTTAAGTATATGCTTAAGAGAATTTTTAATGACTCAAATGACCATGACGATGAAGATTTAATAGACTGACTTGGATGATAACAAGTGAGAGAGGTACTTAATTTTTGTGTAAGAAGTGCTTGGTTTATGCTCTAAGCGAGTTGAATTTAATTGCAAGACGACCGAAAATTAAGTTTGATGAGTTTTTGTGTGTAAAAAGTTGACTTTGAAGATCTCATAAACCTTGAGCGAGCACTTGAGCAGAATATAATCATATTAATTCGGATTCATATCCTGCCAACGCAGGGATACACCATCGGCACTCTGCAGTAAAGACCAACTCAAGTGAGGTTTGACATTGAAAAGTTGCAATCTCAATAGACATGATTCCTCACACTGCTGCTCTCTGAGAGCACTCGGTTTAAGGGAAATGTTTCAGGATATTTCAAGCTCTTCAGGTTTGCAGCAAAAAGCCCAAAAAGCCGAATTGTGTGAGAACAGATGAAGAGTCAATTAATAGTCCATCGCAGAAAAACGGAGTGAATATCACTTGGTTCCAGGTCATGCGAATGTAACAGCATTCATTTTTGAAGAAATATGGACCGATGACTTCACCGGTCCACGAACCACAAAAAATCATTATTTTCTCTGGATGAAATGGCAAGTCTTGAACCCCTTCAGGTTGTTCTTCGTCCCAAATATGGCAACTTTGCTTGTTTACATACTCATTGAGCCAGAAATGGGCCTCATCGCTGAACAAAATTTGGCTCGAAAACGTCAGATCTTCTTGGAAATTTTCAAGAGTCCCATAGAGAGAAGCGATTTCGCTTGGGAAGGTTGAGCAGTTTCAGTTTTTGCACAAGCTGTGTTTTGTATGCTTTTAATTTAAGATCTCCACGTATAAAAATCTTAAAAAAAAGGCTATTGAAAAAAGTACCTCTCTGTGGATCACCCTTTAGAAGGCAATGCCGCTGTCGTCGCTGCCACCATTCAGATCTTTCAGCGCCTTCAAATGTTGTCTAAAGCAGTGGACCATGCTGAAACAGTTAAAGCCCTGAAACACTTCCACCCGAGGACGTATCATTAAATTATTGTGGAGCACTGTGGATTGTGGATAGACCAAACTGTAATTTCCATTCAGAGAAATGTAGCTTAGTAATCTTTTTGGGTGGTGCTGGAGCACTAACATTGCGAGTGTTCGGCCTGCAGCAGATTGAGACCGCAGATTTTTGACGCGGCGCCAATGATCACACTTCGGGGGAGTAAATTAAATCAGTTTATTAAATTGTGCAAAATTCGGTTCAGATGCATCGGTTAGATCCTCAAACTCCGCTTTAAACCAACAGACCAACCAACCATTATGAAGCTCGTATAGTGATTTCTCGTTTGAAGAATAACTGAGTGGCGGGAGGCGGAGCTTGTCAAATGTGGTAGCCAAGAATTAGGCTTTTGCAGAATGTGCTCTGACGAATCTTCTCATTATCGCATGTTCGGTCTTATCTTGTGATATTTGTGAAAGACCAAAGCCCATCTGGACTGTATTAGTTTGGTTTTGGACTCGCGGTGCAGATCAAATATATAAAATGGATCAAATCTGAGAAAAAATCCATGAAAAAGATAACGAATAACATCACTTTTCTACCGATTTGAAGCGGCGTTCGATAGAATGTTTATATCCTCTCTGCCCTACATACTATGCCTGAGTTTGCTATCTCCAATTGCCATGAAGTAATAATTTGTATCGAGTAGCAAAGGAAAGTTAAAGTAATCTCTCGACGAAGAAATATTCATCATCTCTACCCTACCGCTGGGTCGTCCATGAAGTTCGTGGCAGAAAGGTTTTGTGGAAGGTTTGAAAGGTGTTCACCGTATGCGCGATTTTGAGTACTTCAGACGATGGAACGAGGAGTCGTGCGAGATAGACGGCGAGATTGACGTTATTCAGTGAGTAGAGACAGCGTCTATATAGTCTAGATAATCTTGTCCGGATGGAAAAAAAAAAATCTCACGCTTTAAAATTATTCATTAGAACGATTAGGGGGATCTGGACCTATCATGTTTTGGCCTTTCTAGTTGGCGCTGAGCTGTGAAGAGAAACAGTGGATTTTTTTTTGCTAAAATTTTATAAAATTTTATTCGATTGGGCACAGTTCAAGACGTAGTATTTCTTGCAACAAAAACATATTTATTCCACATTTCCTTAAAGCATTCAAAATAATAAAATTTGGTCCTTAACGAACTCACTCAATTAAATTGCTTTTCACTTCCCCCCTTAACTGGTGGTAAGCGAGTCGCGTTAATGCACAAACTTAGAAACACTCAGACATGACCTTTACTACCCAAAACTTAAACAATATCCCGGAGGTGTTGTCAAAGTTAACACGCATGAGCTTTCTGTTGCTCAGATCAAAATTCGATTGAGAAACACTTTGAAGGTTATGCAGGTAAACCACATGCGCACACACACACATAAGCTGAAGGTCTGAGTTGCCTTTGATGAGCACACCAACACTTCTCTCTGTATACGAGTATGTGTTGTATAACCAACAATTGCTAAAGATGCTAGACTTGATATGGAAAACTATGTACTTGAAATTGTGAAATTGCCATCGCTGTCGCTTGGCACCATGACAACCATCGCCATCATATTTGTGGGAATGCCTAACAGACCTGAAATAACTAAAACAAAAGATTTTATTGAATTTCAATTTGCCACACATCCAAAATCATGGCTGCTTATGAGTTTTAGAGTGCGCAACACAGCAGCCGAGGCACACAATAAATAAATCTAAAGGTGAACCGTGAACTTTTAACAGGTAAGCGCGCACAGCGTGCTGGGCGGAGAGAAGAAAGGTTGGTTTGTGCACTAAACTTGCGAAATTCTAAGTTTGAGCAGCAGAAAGTTCGTGTAAATGGCGGCGTCAAAGGCTTAACTTTGCTGTTGAAATTCGCGGAACAACCTTCGATAGAGGCAAAAGTTCTCGAGAGGATTTATAATTATTGCTGTCATAGAGCATATGCCGTGCTAGTAATACAAAAGTAGCAAAAGTTAGAGGGAAGCGAAAAAGGTGGCAACTTTGTATGAACTAAAAGATTAACGAAATTATAAATACGTGCGACGTGTGTGAGATTTTTGAAAAGGTTTAGATGATGTTCAATATTGTGCAGATAGGCTATGCACAAGGCTTGTAAAGGGTGTTTTTTTTAGACATGTGGTTTTCAAGAAGACCTATTATGGGTAAACATTTAGCTTTATTATAAACATAAGGGTTTGCCATTATGTTTTAAGAATGATTTGTAGCCGAGAATCTCAAATTTTCTGCCTTCTTTTTGGTAGCAATTGGGAGCGTATCCCAACAGTAACGCGCCAAATATTCCCTTCCGAAGTGTCAATCATCTCAGGCTTATCTGCGTTGATAAGCGACTTCATATAACCTCACAAAGCGATGTTAAATCGCACAATATTGGAGGCCATGCCATAGGCCAACCACACGAGATAATGCGCTCATCAAAACTTTCCTTCAATTTCTTCTGTTTCGTTGGCTGTACGGCATGTAGTGCCGTTTTGTTGGAACCAAAGGTACTCCACATCAACATCCTCTAGTTCAGGCACGAAAACGTAATTAATTAGAGAGGGAAGAGTACCATTTTGAATATCTAAACAGTGGCTTGTGGATTATCATCACTCCAAATTTGACAACTTTTTTATTTATTAACGCACCCATTCAACCAAAACTGAGCTTCATCGCGGAACACAACTGTCTTGCGAAAATCTGAATCTGTGGTCATCTCTTTTTTGGGGTTTTGCAAGCCTCCAAACCAAGATTCTACCGCAATATCTTCCATAAATTGGATGAGCAGAGCTCTAATCTAATTGCACGCGATGGTGGATGGTCTCATTTGGGTCTTCTTCGATACTCTGTTCCACAGCAGAATAAACGCCTTCGGTGCGAATTATTCGGCATCTCTGGGAATGTACATTATCCACTAGAGCAAACTTGGTGTGAAATCTACCCATGGTTGGTCGCATCGAATAATCGGCTCTACTGGGCCGATTATGTCCAACCAATATTGGACCATCGAACCGTTATTTTGATAATAAACTTGCACGATTTGCAATCCTTATTCCGGAGTAAGTCTGTTCATTGTGAAATGGCAAACCAAATTGAGTATACAGCAAGTAACAGCTGTCAAACAGATCAACTCCAATAAAAGTATTGCCTCCATGAAACCCACACATCTAAAAAAACACCCTTTATAATTTTTTCTTAGCTTTGGGATGCTCTGAACATATATAACATCGATGTATTCTTTTTGGTAACTTTTTTTTTAATTTTCATTGGCGTCTTGGACAACCCAAAAAGTTTGGAAATTAGGAAATAGAGGCTTTACTGAATCAAGATCCTTGCCACTGAGCTCGCAGAATCATTGCTCACAAATGACTCAGCAAACAATTTCTGCTTGGTTAAAGCAATTTGGATTTATTCCAAAGCAAGGAATTGTGTACCATACGAGTTGAAGCTGAGGGATGTCGAAAGGCGATTTCTCACCTCTGAATTGCTTCTTGAAGGGCATCAAAGGAAGAGATTCACCGGATCATGACTGGAGATGAAAAGTGGATATGTAACGATAACCCCAAGAAAAAATGCCAATGCAAATGAACCCTTTCCATCATCGGCTACATCGACACCAAAGAAAAACAGCGACGGTTGAAAGGTCATTCTCTGAATATGGTGGGACCAGACCTAACTCCTTCTGATTACTGGCTTCTTCGACGTATTCAAAACGATTTGGAGGTCACTGGTTCGGGTCTTTTGAAGAAATCGAAAAATGGCTCAATGATAACATGAAGAACAGAGAGCACACATTTTTTTTAGAGAGGGTATTCGAAAATTACCAGTCGCTTTCGACAGAGAATACTTTAATTGATTTTTTTTTTTTTTTTCCGATAAGTTTAGCTGAAAATGATTTTTTAATGATTTTTTCATAATTCAAGTACGAGGACATTACCTCTCAGATTTACTTGGAACACTGGTATGGATTTTAAGCCATAAGTTGGAATACGATAAACTTTTAAATCACGCAGTTTAAGAAAACTCAATATCCCAATGAATCGATCGCGATCCGTCTTTGCAGTGGAACGATCGTTTGAACGACCTACGCGAACTCATTTCAATTCGGTCGATGGCGATCGGGTCATATTTGTTGCTTGTCTGGATATTGCGCAACCGATCGAAGTAAGCCCAAACGATCGATCGTGATTTTAGTATGAGTCACACTCGAGTGCGATCAAAGGAAACGAGCAAATGCTGCGTTTTTAGCGATCGCGAATTGAAAGTAGAACAAATGACTCGCTGAATATAGTAAAAAAATTTCAGTCTATTTCTTATTTTGCAAAAATAGTTTTGATATTTCTGGTGAAAATTTATTTTTTTGTGGTATGCTCATTTCAAGCACGAAGCCGAATTAGCATAAAAATCCTTTCAAGTACTAATACAGTTAATTGTAACTGACGAAGTGAGTCACTAACGAATCTATCAAGGTTAACTCAAAACTTCGCACCATCACGCACGCAACAACTGCAAGGACACACCTACAAAAGCTAAGACTAACAATGAAAAGGTGCAACACGAAACCGCCATTGCTGCAACAGTCATGCATGCAAGACACATATACATATACATTTTCCTATACAAATGTATGTAAGCACACATTCATATGCACATATTTATGCACATGAGAAAACCGCAAAATCCATTTTCACTTACAACTTTTCGTGGAACTAATCCAAAATTTGCTTCGGTTACTGTTGATTTTGCGGTTTGTTTTCATTGTTGTGTAAATGCCCTGCAGGTAAAAATACTAGTTATAGAATATGGAATGAAATTCAGCCGTGGCGTACTGAAAATAACAACAACAATAGAATGACGTGGTGGTGAATATTATTATTACAAATTGATTCGGTCTGTTTTTTTTTTATTTTCACAAAGTGTTTTTTATTGGAAAAAAAGTAAAAAATTCATAATTCATAACTCATATCCGTTGAAAGCCATCTCCCTGTTAATTTTCAAAAATCATCTCTAAAAAATGAAAGTTCTCTGTCCTCGATGCTACCATTGAGTCATTTTTCGATTTCTTCAAAAGACCGGCACTGATGACCTCGTTTTGTATCCGTCGTACGAAAAAGTCATTAGTTGAAGAGAGCAAGGTCTGGAAAATACAGCAGGTGTGGTAATACCTCCCATTTCAACGTTTTTAGGTAGTTTTCGGCCGTTACAATCACGTGGAGCCGAGCGTTGTCATATTGTAAAATTACTTTGCCATCCCTTTCGGTCGTTTTTTGATCGTTTTTCGCGTAATTCATTTGGTTGACTAACAGGCTCTTGGCCTTCGAGGCTAAGAGCACCATTTTTTTATTCATCAAAGCAACTTTTTATATAGAATCAAAACTGCCCGCAAATACTGTTTATTTTATATAAATCTGGACATTTTCGAAGAAGTAAAAAACATTGCTGTTGTCAGAAACATACGATGATGCATGCTATATGAGATATGAAAACTTTCCAATGAAACAAGTAATCGCTTCCCAGATCGGCCCCAATTTGACGGACAGAATTAATTTTTGCACCTAAAATGTGTTTCGTTACTAGTAAACTGCGCCAAATAATTAACTGGCATGATTTCATTCGAAAGGAGATTTTTGGCATTTATTTTTTTAAGATTATCTCTTTCAAATGTTGGCCGCGGCTAAGTATGGTCCATCCGTTGAGTCCAATTTTCGACGACCTGTTCGAGCGTGACACGCGTGATGTTTTGCTCAAGGCCTGAATCGAAGCGGGATTGTCCGCATAGACTTTAGACTTTATATATCACCACAGGCAAAAGTCTAATGGTGTGATATCACGCGATTTTGGTGGTTAATCGACCGGCCCAAAACGTGAAATTATCTGCTCACCGAAGTGTTCTCTCAATAAATCCATTGATTTATGCGATGTGTGGGAAGTGGCGCCGTCTTGTTGAAACCAAATGTCGTGGAGATCACGAGCTTCAATTTCAGGTCTCAAATAGTCGGTTATCATGGCACGATAACGGTCCCCATTGACGGTTACGTTCTCACCGGTATCATTTTTGAAGAAATATGGATCGATGATTGGCAGCTCTTGAATCTCTTCAGGTAGGTATTCGTCCCAAATACGGAAATTTTGCATGTTTAAAAACCCATTGAGCCAGAAATGGGTATCATCGCTGAACAAAATGTGGCTTGAAAACGTCGAACCTTTTCAAGAACCCATAGAGCGAAGCGATGTCGCTTGGGAAGGTCGAACAGCTTCAGTTCTTACACAAGCTGTGTTTTGTACGCTTTAAATTTAAGATCTCGACGTAACATCGCCAAGTCGTTCCGAGTCAGGCGCCGAATCGACCCTCCACGGTCTTCGTGTACACTCTCTGCTGCGGCCTCTATATTTTGTTCACTACGTGCTGGACGTGGCCAATTGAGTCGAATATTATCCAATAATGAATGCTGGGTCTCTAGATGGGTGATGCTGTTGCGAATAGTACGCTCAGTAGGCCGATTATGTTGACCATAAGTTGAGCAAAGCGCGCGAAACACATTCTTTACAGAACTTGAATTTTCATAATAAAGTTGAATGATTCGTAAACGTTGTTCAGGCGTAGGTTTTTCATGATGAACTGCGAAAAAATACTGAACAAAAATATCATGGCAGCTTGGATCTACTTGGATCACCCTTTAACAAAGCGCACAACTGCTGGCATAAGACAAGTATATCTAAGATATTACTAGCCTCAACAACCGCACTGGTAGTTCGGCTTTCGCTAGAGGGTAAATGTAAAAGATGTAAAGCGTATGGATCTGATAGTGAACTGCTCGTGGAAGTCAAGCAATACTGAACACAAATAACATGACAGCTGGACACTACTCATGCGTGATTTATCAAAAATAAACTATTGAAAAAAGAACCTTTACTTGGATCACCCTATATTTAGTATTTATTCTCATTTTCGTTCTTACTAGTATTTAACTAGAATTTTTGCATACTCGTTTACCTTTTCCTTGCAGGGTAACTGCTGTGTGTTGTAATAGTTGCCAGCTGCAAATAGCTCAAGTACACTGAGTGGCGCGTGGTAAATGTATATACATATACATATACATTTTCAGTGCCATTTTGTGCAACGTAAAACGCAAAGTGATTGGATTTGTGTTGCAGTACCTGGATACAATAGCGTATTTCGTATTTTGTATTTTGTGTTGTTGCCACTTGTTTCATAGATGATTGCTTGCTAAGTACGTCAGCTCACACACACACATAATATATGCGATTATAATTGCATATAAATGCATATGTGTGAGTGATTCGTGCATTGATTGCCTGATTTTTGCAATATTGATTGTGCGATTATTACTCTCTGGCGGAGTATATGTACGAGTACATATATAAATACATTTACTGTTACATTAACCGCAACATGTAGTCAGGTGTATAGCATGGGTAGTCGCAAGCACTCGATGTTGAGTGTTTTTGGCTTAAAGTACTCATATAGATAATAATGTATACGCAGGATTCAACGAAAAGCTTCAGGTTTTATTTAAATCACTCTTTCTACTGAAATCCTACTGAAATTCTACGTCTGTCAAGCGGTTATTCGTAAAAGATAGGAATTAAGCAAACTGGAATTAGTACAGCGAGCCGCCTTATTATGGAAGTGCTGGCATGCAAATCTTGAAATTCTACTCAATCTTCTCCCTTTAGGCTTTTGTAGTAAACTTGAAGATTCTATAAATCTAAAACCACAGTACAGCACACTCTCGAGTGCTAAACTCCACCTCATTTCTCGGTCAAAAATTGCTTCAGATGTTATAAAGCGCCAACTATATTTATAAAAGGTGATTCAAGTAGAGTCGTGTCAAGCTGTCATGTTTTCTTTTTGCTCAGTTTTGTTTGGCATTTCATCAAGGAAAGACTTACGCCTGAAAAACGTTTACAAATTATTCAACTTTATTATGAAAATTCACGTTCTGCGAATAAGGTGTTTCGCGCACTTCGCTTAACTTATGGTCAATATAATCGGCCTACCAAGCGCACTATTTGCAAAACCATCACCCATCTTGAGACCCAGCATTCATTACTGGATAATTTTCGACCGAATAGACTACGTCCAGAACGCAGTGAAGAAAATATAGCAGCCGTAGGTGAGAGTGTACACGAAGACTGCGGAGAGTCGATTCGGCGCCGTTCGCAGCAACTCGGAGTGACGTATGGAACGACTTGATGCATTTTACGTTGAGATCTTAAAATAAAAGCGTACAAAATATAGCTTGTGCAAGAACTGAAGCCACTCGGCCTTTCCACGGGACATCGCTTCGCTCTACGGGCTCTTGAAAAAATCCAAGAAGATCCGACATTTTCGAGCCAAATTTTGTTCGGTGATGAGGCCCATTTCTGGCTCAAGGGGTATGTAACAAAGCAAAATTGCCGCATGTGGGATGGAGAGCAACGTGAAGAGATTCAAGAGCTGCCATTTCATTCAGAAAAAACAACGCTTTGGTAATTGTGTGAGGGGCGGTGGAATCATCGGTCCATATTTCTTTAAAAATGATGCCGGTGAGAACGTAACCGTCAGTGGGGACCGTTATCGCGCTATGATAACGGGGACCGTTATCGCGCTATGACAACCGACTATTTGCTGCCTGAAATTGAAGCTCGTGATCTCCACGACATTTGGTTTTAACAAGACGGCGCCACTTCCCTGCCCACACATCGCATCAATCAATGGATTTATTGAGAGATCACTTCGAAGAGCAGATAATTCACGTTTTGTGCCGATCGATTGGCCACCAAGATCGTGTGATATCATACCGTTAGACTTTTTCCTGTGGGGATATGTAAAGTCTAAGGTCTATGCAGACAATCTCGCTTCGATTCAGGTTTTGGAGCAAAACATCACGCGTGTCATTCGCCAGTTACCAGTCGAAATGCTCGAACGAGTCAGCGGAAATCGGACTCAACGGACGGACCATCTAAGAGGTAACTGCGGCCAACATTTGAAAGAGGTGATCTTCAAAAATTAAATGCCAAAGAATGTTCTTTCGAATGATACTAAACATGCCCCATTAAATTAGAATTTTCTGTGTTTTTTCTTTAAAAAATTAGGGAACCTCGAAATGGATCACCCTTTATATACATGTAAATACAGTGGTGGCTACACTACAGCTGCGCTAACTTTAACAGTGACAGCCAACCATTCTGACTCTCAAGAAAATTCTTAAAGCGTTGTCGGTTCGTGCTATCTCGAAGTTTGAAAACTGCAATCCGGGAGATTCGTCGCATCATTAATAAATATATGAAAAGATGGGTCAGTACTCTCCGTTGTCCCCTAGGTACTGTCTGAATCAACTTAAGTTGTGCTAAGAATCTAGGACCTTAAATAAAAGACAAATACGCCTTCCCATTGAAGCAATGTTCTATTTATATCTACATATATATCCTACTTGGTGGCATCGCTTTGTCCAAATCCTTGAAACAGCGTCTTGAGCTGTCACTTTTAATTGACTTTTTTTTTTTAGGAATCTCTACTTTTAAAAAATTTCCCCATTTCCGTTTCCATTTCATAATAAATATTTAATGCGATTGGGTTTCTATTTACTTGTAATTTGTGTGTGTGTGGAGCGCGTGGTGCAATGAAAAACACTTAAAATTTACCAAAGCACCTGAGGGATTTTCTCTCGGTTACTATGTGGCTGCTTGCACCAACGTTTGCCAACCCAACACAAAGCTTACAAAATTTCACTTGCTGCTGCTGCTGCTGTTGTTATTGTTGTTGTTGTTTTGGGCGAATTTGTTCCGCTACTTTTCGCGTGAACTTGCAACAGCTGCTTTGTGGCATACAACGCGTGCGTGTCACGCTACTTATTGGATTTGAGCCAAAATTTGGTTTGGTTGGCGTTGCAGCATGATGCAACAGAGCGAGAATAGCGAAGAGGAGAGAGAGGGACAGAGAGGGAGAGGGACTGTTGGGTCATATGTTTGTGTAACATACTCGTTGCATATGTATGTGTGCGTATGTGTAAAATTAAAATGTTTATGCCACACGAACTAATCTATCAGGTTTACACCATACTTTTCTCTGAATATTTCTTAAGTTTTTCCTTTTTTTATTTTCTTATACTGCCACGTGTGTGGCATGAGGACCTTAGGTGCAACAGCGAAAGCGGATTTGTTTTTTTGAGAAATTTCAAATCGAGCATTTTTCTGCGGATTTCATAAAAACTTTTTCCATTAAGTGACAACGAGAAGAAAAGCTCAAAGCAGATTGCTTACAATTTTTCTTGAAACTTCAACCCGAAGGAGTAAACCACACAGTCACTGTTGCTGCATTTGTTGTACTTGTTGTTTTTGGTTGTATGCATTTTATAAACTCAATTCAACTTACAATTGCAGTTGGAGATCTTAGTGTGAACCCTTCCTCTACCTTTCCATTTGCGGCTTACGGAACCCTTGCAATCTCTCTCTATTCGGCAGCGTTAACAAAAAGTCGAAAGACAAAAGCGCCAACTTGGTAATTCCTCAACTTTCAATTCCCCACACATGCGGTGCTGCAGAGAACAAACAAAGAGCAACCGAGTACGACAAGTTTAACGATTCTTGGGAAAACTCGGCTGTAGCACATTTGTAACGGTTGCTTGTCTCGCACAGACACACACCCGGCTGGCTCTCTCTACCTGAGCACACATGCCCAAGCCAAGTCGCTTGCGGCCTTGTTGTCGTCGTCGACAATTGTTACGCTTGCTGCGGCATTTTGTATATCTTTCAAGGCACAAATCATTTGAGACCAAAGCCAAACAACTGGCGAAAGACTTTGTGATTACAAAAGAAATTTGAAAAGCGTCAAATGCAGTACACGACGAGACTCGGTGTGAATGAGTATGATGTGTGTAGAGATGTTGGGTGAACTGCAACAATATTGAAGTTCAGTTTACTAACATCTGAATGATTGGCGAAAGTGGCAAGGCATTGTACCAATCTTAAAACAAGGAAGTTTCGCACAAGAAAATGTAAAAAATTCTACCTATAAATATTTTTCTTGATAATTTTAACCCCTTAACCGAATTAAGCAACTGGTTTTTGCGAAATTTCTTGAAGTCAGGGTCAAAAGAAGCTTTTTAGGTGGGAGATAAAGTGTTAAAATCTTATAAGAAAATGTTTTTCGTGAAATTATATAATCCATCTTTTGTGCTTGGCATTGTCGACACCAAATTGGTATTAAGAAAACTTTTATCGATAAGTATTGATACATATTTGCTATTGCAGTTGTCGACGTCGACATTAAACGACGCAATATCTACTGACACTGAACTTGCAAAATTTTTTTTCTTTTCAAGATCTATTTTCTTTCTTTTTAAATCTAATTATTCACCGAGTTTTGAATCAAATTCTTATTCTTATTCATTGGCGAAAGCAACGGCTACGCGATTATAGCTTCATCAGGGATAGGGCGCCACTTGTTCCTTCTTTTCATTGTAACCAGGTCGCTCACCACCTGATCCTTCCAACGGAGTGGAGTTCGTCCTCTTCCTCGAGTACTTTCAAAACTTAAGCGCTTTCATCCATTCGGACGACATGACCTACCCAGCGTTGTCGCCGAATCATGTGAATGTCGTCAACTAACTCGTACTCGTTCCACCGCCTACGGTGTTTGCCGTTGCATATGCGAAAAGGACCGTGGATCTTCATCGGATGTCGACTTCGTCCAAGCTTCTGCACCACTTATTAGGGCGGGATTGTTGAGCGATGTGTAGAGTTTGGTTTTGGACCGTCGAGGGAGGACTTTACTTTTCAATAGTCTACTCAGTCCATAGTAGGCCCTGTTGGAAAGAGTGTTTCTATGTTGGATTTCAAGGCTAACATTATAGGTGTTGTTGAGTGCGATGACTGTTAATTTGAGGAGAGGAGATATTTCGCCGTGCACTATTTCGCTACTAGATCCATTTGCTTCGATTCTTTGTCTAACCTGTAGAAAGCAGAACTTATGGTGCGGTTGTTATGACCAATAATATCAATATCATCAGGATATGCCAAAAATTGTACACTCTTGTAGAATATTGTATCTAGTCTATTTAGCTCTGCAGATCCAGTATCTCCAGCATCAAATTGAAGAAATCACGTGGTAAAGAGTAGCCCTGCCTGAAACCGCGTTTGGTATCGAATGGCTCGGAGTGGTCCTTCTCAATTCTGACTACGCTTCTGGTATCATCCAGGGTCAGTTTACATAGCCGTATGAGTTTTACAAATATACCAAATTCAGTGATGGAGGCATAGATGCAGTTCTTTATCTTCTAATCTTACTAACTTTACAAATTTTGCCCGGATAACTTAGTCCATACCTCCAAAATATTGTCCGACAAAGTATTCCTCCATAAAAGGTCCTTAAAAAAGTCATATAGATATGGTTCTTATCAAATATGTTCTTAGGCAGGATATATTTATTTTTATTGTAGGCGGCCGCAATAGCCGAGTGGTTAGAATTGCTACTACAATTCGGAAGGTCAGGGTTCGAGGCCGTGTTCGAGCGAAATCTAAAATTATAGAAAATTAATTTTTCTAATTGCGGTCGTCCTTCGGCAGGGAATTTCAGGCCCTCCGAGTGTATTTCTGACATGAAATAAAAGCTCCTCATAAAAATCCATCGGCCGTTCGGAGGCGGCTTTGAATAAACTGTAGGTCCCTCCATTTGTTGGAAAAAACATCAAGACGCAAAACCACAAATTGGAGGAGGAGCTCGGCCGAAAATCCCTTCAGCGGTTACAAAGCGCTAAGCTTTCGTAACCTTCCACCATTCCATGTTGGCCGCATTATGCTGCTCATATTGCAACCACAGTGATTGTTCAATCTTAAGTTAGCATCTCGGCCGAAAATTTCTGCAGCCGTTCACGCCAAATATGGCATGCCAAAACTCTTCCATGATAGTGAACGGAGAAGGAAAGTGTCCTTCCTTACAAGCTCGTCCGCTTTCTCTTCATCCGGTAAGTTACTGTGCCCAGGCACCAACACTAGGCAGTGAGCCGTTTTTTTTCACAAAGAAGACAATTTTTCTAAAATAAATATTCTAAACTAAGTGTCCAGATACCGATAGAGAGCTAAAATTTTAAGAAAGAGAAAATTGAATGTGGCACACCACTGTTTTTAGAAAGGAAAATAAGAAGGAATAAGGAGTTGTTTGAGTGTATACGGGCTTGACAGCCGTCATTCCACAGACGAGCAAGTGTAAACCTTTTTTGTTGTAGGTGCTACCTATCCTCAGATAGGGGGAGTACAGGAAACGAGCTCTTTCGACAGAAAGTAGTATATGTAGCAGCCTGTTATCGGAGAACATAAAGGTATCATTGTATCGCTGATACGATCACTGAAGCTATACTGTGCTGGCTTGTCCACTTGTGTACCACAAGTCATCAGCGCCTTTTTTGATGCAGCGCATTTTACCGTCGCTCTTCTATCCACTTTCTACGCCAGAAGCATTCTATTATTGCTCTTCATTACAAGCTTAGCTTTCTTCATTATGAAAGCATTCACGATAGGTAGGTAAGTACAGTAATAAAGAATAGTCATCAAAGCAAAGATAAATCACATTTGATTACAATGTCCATTTCGCTTGGATTAAAAACATTTAAAAACATTTCAACTAGATTTTCATGCGATTATGATTTCGCTTAATTTAGAAACAAGAAAAAAAAAAGATATTTCTTTCGTCATTAAATCTCACTTAATATAATGTTAGCCATTAAAAACTTGCCAAGTTTTGTAGAGTCACCTTGCAACCTGCCACTGTGCTGTGCTGGCCTCTTTGCTACAAGTAGCACTGCCGTTGGGCAATTTAGCATTGGCAACAAGCCAATAAAAGGTACAAAAAAAATATTATTTTTCTAAATATACATATATACATAAGTATATACAATATATGTATGTATATTTCGAGAAAAAATTTAACAAGAACAACTTTAGTACGCTTTTCTTTCGGAATAAATGGGAAAAGTTGAAACGACGTTGCAGTTTGAATGCTGTTGGTACTGCAACACAGACGGCAACATTGGTTGTGTGTAGGTAGAGGCAAGAGAGGGACAGATATACATGTGTACGGCAAGTAGGTGTTGAATAAAGAGTGAACTAGAACTTGCTGTTCTTTTTATTATTATTTTTTGTGAAAAAGTTGTGGCTTGTTGAAGGTTAGAGGCAGATGAGGTCAAAAGTGAGCCTTATTTAAATATATATATATATATATATATACATATATATTTGTATATACATGTGTGTGTGTGTTTTCATTCATTTATTTAGCAAGTTTCAGTCACAGTTGCAGAGTTGCATTGGCAATTTACACGTAGACTCATCAAAAAGTGTATGCCTATTAGAGTGTTCCATGCTTTCTTTTAAAAAGAAGAAAAAAACATATTTTTGCGAGCAAAAATTTATGAAACTAAGGCTTAGTTAAATCGTTTGAATTAAATTTTTTTGATCAAATTGGCTTTCGAAAAGGATTTATATTGATTAATTCGTAAGAACAGATGGCAACCATTTTTAAAAATATTTTATTTTGTTGAAAACAAATGTCGCGGAGATCACGAGATTCAATTTCAGGCATCAAACAGGCGGTTATCATAGCGCGATAACGATCGCCATTGACGGTTACGTTCTCACCTGCATCATTTATGAAGAAATATGGACCGATGATTCCACCAACCCAGCTTGCTCTTCGTCTAATAGGCATTTTTCCTCGTTTTTGTACCCATTGAGCCAGAAATGGGCCTCATCGCTGAACAAAATTTGGCTCGAAAACGTCGGATCTTCTTGGAACTTTTCAAAAGTCCATAGAACCAAGTGATGTCGCTTGGGAAGGTCGAGCGGCTTCAGTTCTTGCACAAGCTGTATTTTGTACGCTTTCGACGTGAAATGCGCCAAGTCGTTCCACACGTTAGTCCGAGTTTTTGCGAAAGGTACCGAATCGACTCTTCACGGTCTTCGTGCACACTCTCAGCTAGGGCCGCTATATTTTCTTCACTGCGTGCTGGACGTGGTCTATTCTATTCGGTCGAATATTATCTAATAATGAATGCTGGGTCTCAAGATGGGTGATGGTGATGCGAATAATGCGCTCAGTAGGCCGATTATGTTGACCATAAGTTGAGCGAAGCGCGCGAAACACATTCTTTGCAAAATGTGAATTTTCGTAATAAAGTTGAATGATTTGTAAACGTTGTTCAGGCGTAATTCTTTCCGTGATTGAATGACAAACAATACTGAACAAAAGTTACATGACAGCTTGACACGACTCACGAGTGATCTGTCAAAAAAAAGGAACACTTATTTCGATCACCCTTTAATTCAAAAGTACAGAGTATCAAAAGAAAATTCCATAAATTGAAAATTTCTTGAAAAAAAATTAAGACAAGTTACCATAATATAAATATTTTGAAAATTTTTGTTGAAAATTAAAAAAAAAATATTATAAATATTACAGTGTGTATACGCAACCAAACTGATTTTACTTGCAAAATTCAACGTCAATTTAAACTCAAATATATTAAAAGAAGCGATTTCACGGAAAATCAATTTATTTATAATTTTGTAATAATTTAAATTTCCTTAGAAATACAAAAATTCTCTTTCTTTAAGAGTAATAATATGACCCACCTTAGTGTGCATTTGTACAGCGCAAAACTTTCAATACAAAATTATTAAAGTGTACTTTGGGTGTGCTCGGCTG